>OX457026.1:101809102-102378863 GCA_949752745.1 Protula sp. h YS-2021
GTTATTTTTCAGTTGCCACCGCCGAATGAGGACACGCTGCAGCTGGAGGGCACGTACTCGTACTTGTGTAACCTGGACAGAGTGAAACAGTACAAGCCGTGTAAGCACCCCTTCTCTGACACAACAACAACGCTGAAATAATAATAATAATAATAATAATAATTGCAAAAATAATAATAATAATAATAATAATAATAATAATAATAATAATGACAAAAATAATAATAATAATAATAATAATGACAAAAATAATAAAAATAATAATGGTAATAATAATAATAATAATAATAATAATAAGAAGAAGAAGAAGAAGAAGAAGAAAAATAATACCAATAACAATTATTATTATTAGAGAATAAATTAATCAATAAATGTAAAGATATGGCTGAGCGGAAGAGACAGGCTGGTAACCAATGGGCAGAAGGCTGGTAACCAGTGAGCAGAAGGCTGGTAACCAGTGAGCAGAAGGCTGGTAACCTGTGAGCAGAAGGCTGGTAACCAGTGAGCAGAAGGCTGGTAACCAATGGGCAGAAGGCTGGTAACCACTGAGCAGAAGGCTGGCTAGTGTGTTCAGCTTGCTATGTATTTTATAACTTTGTAAATGAAAAAATCAAAGAATAAATAAATTATAGTAGTATATTGTTACATTTTGATGCTGCATTTTGGTCAGGGTCGCGGGAAGAGTTGAAAGCATTAACAGAGTCAGTGGAAGCAAGCATAAAGGAATACCGCATGAGACCCTATCAAGCGCGGTGAGTGATCGGTCAACAATAATAATATTATTGACATTTGACTTTCAAGTTTAGGGATTCAAGTTTGTTTGTTTTGTTGTTGTTTTTTTTTTTTTTGTTTGTTTGGAGAGGAGGGGGGGGGAGGCGTTCAAATTTGGTGAGTTTTTTCAGTACACCTGATAGAGGTGAATGGCTTTGAAGTGATGGAGACACAAACATACGCTAAAAGTAGGGTTAGGCTTTGTAATTATTAAAAGCTGTAATAAACATGTTGATCAGTGAGACTTGGGAACAGTACGTAATCTCAATGTAGGATTCCTCCATAAAAAACATACATTTGCTTAGTTTTTCTTTCTTCATACTTTTCAATTGAACAATCCACGAGGATGTAAAGGGAAATGTCATGGGAGTCTGGGAAATGAAGGTCTGAAGTCAGACAAAGAAAGCCAGGAAAAAGGTCTCAGGAAAAAGGGCCTCAAAACCAGGAAGAAAAGGTCTCAGAAAAAAGGGCCTGAAAAGCCAGGAAGAAAAGGTCTCAGAAAAAGGGGCGTCAAAAGCCAGGAATAAGGTCTCAGGGGGGTTTGGACAACTCGCACCTTGCAATCTCGGCAACAAACAAACTCGGCACCATTTGGACAACTCGGCACCATTTTCTTTAGACAACTCGGCACCATTTTTTTAAGTCGGCACCATGAATTTAAAAGTTAGGTTGACTAATTTATTTTAATTCAATCTTGTTTTATTGTAGAAACGAGGTAATTAAAGTTGCACTACGACAAAATTCCAAATTTATTGAAAGCAGTGTAAATGTCACAAACATCAAATATCCAAATACATATATTATCCAAAGTTCATAATCTCAAGAATCACCACAATTTGAGCGATTTATGATAGACATACAAAACTTACTCGCCATGTATTGGCTACCTCTTTGCATTCACAGTTTAGCTAACTTTAATTTGTAATGAGAACGGGTCGTTTTACACACCACATTTTCACAGTCCATTTTATATTTGGTTTTGCATCCTAAATCGGGTGCATAACTCCGTCCAACCGCTCGCAGAAGTTTGGAAGCCGAATGTTGCCCATTCCGATATTCCTCACACAGCTGATTGATTCTTGAGGATATTGAACGATATCGGCTGTTCTGGGAACGTTGCAACTTGCCCTCAGATGCCAGCCGACGGTGAAGTAGGGCCACAAGGGCTTCTCTGTGGAGGAGTCCAATCAGGACCAACAATTTCAAATTATTTTGGTTGGCACGGACGTTGAGGCGGTGGTGCCAACCCTCCACATCGTTGTTTGTCCTGATGGTCCGACTATGTGAAATGTGGTGTGTAAAAGGACCCGTTCTCATTACAAATTAAAGTTAGTTAAACTGTGAATGCAATGAGATAGCCAATACATGGCGAGTAAGTTTTGTATGTCTATCATAAATCGTTCAAATTGTGGTGATTCTTGAGATTATGAACTTTGGATAATATATATATTTGGATATTTGATGTTTGTGAGATTCACACTGCTTTCAATAAATTTGGAATTTTGTTGTAGTGCAACTTTTAATTACTTCGTTTCTACAATAAAACAAGAGTGAATTAAAATAAATTAGTCAACCTAACTTTTAAATTCTTGGTGCCGACTTTAAAAAAAATGATGCCGAGTTGCCCAAAGTGTGGTGTCGAGTTGTCCAAATAAAACGGTGCCGAGTTGTCCAAACGGTGCCGAGTTCGTTTATTGCCGAGTTGTCTAAAGGCCGTCTCAGGAAAAAGGGTCTCAAAAGCCAGGAAAAAAGGTCTCAGATGCCTGTTTCTGTATTTTGATTGGATGTCTGTTACTGTATTTTGATGGGATGTCTGTTTCTTTATTTTGGTTGGATGCCTGTTACTGTATTTTGATGGGATACCTGTTTCTTTATTTTGATTGGATGCCTGTTACTGTATTTTGATTGGATGCCTGTTTCTTTATTTTGATTGGATGCCTGTTCTGTATTTTGATTGGATGCCTGCTTTTTTATTTGATGGGATGCCTGTTACTGTATTTTGAGTGGAAGCCTGTTTCTTTGCGCTGATTGGATGCCTGTTTCTTTGTGTTGATTGGATGCGTGTTACTGTATTTTGATTGGATGCCTATTTCTGTCTTTTGATTGGATGCCTGTTACTGTATTTTGATGGGATACCTGTTACTGTATTTTGATTGGATGCCTGTTTCTTTGCGCTGATTGGATGCCTGTTTATCTGTGTTGATTGGATGCGTGTTACTGTTTTTTGATTGGATGCCTGCTTCTGTATTTTAATTGGGTTTCCGTTACTGTATTTAGCATGGAGCTGCTGCACGAGAAGCTGGAGTCGATGGTGCCGGAGAGCGAGGACAGGGAACAACTGCAGAATCAGGTGGAGAATTGCAGGCAGCTCGTCAAGGAAATCAAGTGAGTGCAGCCCCCACCCCCCCCCTCCCCTCCCCCCCGTCGCTTCTTTGACATAATTAGATCCAGGTCCCCGCTTGTCTGACGTCATTAGCCAGAGCGCGCTTGTGAGACACGTCATCAGCGGACCAGGGCCCCGGCTTCTGTGACGTCATCAGGCTGTCATGGCCCCGATTCTGTGACGTCATCGGGTAGTCAGCGCTCGCTTCTGCGCCCTGTTCGGGGTTCGTGTGATTGCTCGTTTGAACTTCCTCTGGGTTTCTTGAAGTTCGTCCTGAGCTATTCATCACTGAGTCATATTGCACTGAACAGTGAGCCATATTGCGCTGAACAGTGAGTCATATTGCGCTGAACAGTGAGTCATATTGCACTAATCAGTAACTCGTATTCCGGTGAACAGTGGACAATTCCACACTGAACTGTCCGGCATGATTCTTCTCCCCTCACTTTTTCCCCCTTTTTTTTTGGTGCAGGTTTAAAAACGTGACGTCACTGGTGAGTGAGGACCAGGAGAACACAGAAGGCATTGACTTTCTCAAGATCGCCAGCATTGACGTGAGTAGCCCCGCCCGGCTGTTGTTGCTTATTGTTTATTGTTCTCTTTTAGTTTTTGCACTTCTTTCGAGATAAGAAAATTTCGAGATAAGAAAATTGACAAATTTTATTGATTTCTTTTTTGAAGTTTATTTCGCTGAATTGATGTGTATTTATCATAGTGTTTGTAAACAGAAGGATTAAAAAACATGCATACTGATAAAAAATTCTAAAAAGAGAAATTTTGTCATTTTACGGAATAAGACGAGAATGATAACAGGAGTTGGTATGCGTTGAAACAACGTATCTCACAATGTTTGTCTGTCATCGTGACGCCACAGTTTAATGGCGCGCGCGATGACGTGGACTGTCGGAGGACATGGCAGAAGGTTGCCCACCCGCACATCAACACGGGACGCTTCAGCAAGGAGGAGGACCAGAGACTGACCCAGATAGCGGACAGGTGGGCTTTCAATCTTCCGGGGTGGGCGCGGGGGGGGGGGGGTCGGAGACGGGCAGAAGGTGGCCCACCCGCACATCAACACGGGACGCTTCAGCAATTAGGTGGACCAGAGACTGACCCAGATAGCGGACAGGTGGGCTTTCAATCTTCCGGGGTTGGTGGGTGGGGGGAGGGGAGGGGGTTTTCGGATAAGGGCTGAGGGTCACAGAACCTCCCGATTGACTTTTTTTTTTTAATTTTGATGTTTATTATCTTATAAATTTTTACAGATTTGATGGCAAATCCCTGACAAACATTTGTCTCAATTTTTCATTTTCTAGTTTCTGTTTTTTTTCTGCTCCAGGTTTGAGCGATGTGACTGGAACAGCATCGCACAGGAGCTGGGCACGGGGAGGACCGCGTTCCAGTGCCTGCAACGCTATCAGATCAAGCTGAACCCAAACATCAAAGACAGGTAAGTGTCACAGGTCAAGCTGAACCCAAACATCAAAGACAGGTAAGTGTGACACGGGTCAAGGTGAAACCAAAACATCAAGGACAGGTGCGTGTCACACAGGTCAGGGTGAAACCAAAACATCAAAGACAGGTGCGTGTGACACGGGTCAAGGTGAAACCAAATATCAAGGACAGGTGCGTGTCACACAGGTCAAACTGAACTCAAGAAACATCAGAGACATAACATGTCACACAGATTAATCAGAACCCAAGCATAAAAAAGTAAGTGTCACACGTGTCGAGGTGAACCCAAACATAAAAGACAGGTAAGTGTCACGCAGTTCATGCTGTTCCCAAACAGACAGGCAAGTGCCGTACAGATCAGGGTGAACCCAAACATCATAGGCAGTGAGGTCACACGGCTCCGGGACATTTCGCCGACAATCAAAGTCGCCGTACGGCGAGATGTCTTAAATCAAGGCGACTTCTGAGACAACTCGCTGTAACTTCTATTAATCTACCTACAGTCCATTTAACACACCACAATTTACGCTAAATAGTTTAGCACATTACTGTAACCAGTAGACTCTTAAGGGCCGATTTCAGAACTTAAGTCTAGATCTGGTCTGAAACCAGCTTTCAAACCCAGTCTAGACAGAGTTTTGTCAATTTATACAGACATGGAAGATCGCATATGAATGTGGTCTGGACCGAGGCTGTGAAATTCACTATGGTCTGAAACCCAGTCTTAAGCGCGGTCCAGACTGAGTTTGCTCCAAACCAGGTCTAGACTCAAGTTAAGTGTCACATATTTAAAACCAATCTTCTCTGGAAGCGAAGCTAGTTCTAATACGTATGCAACAGATACATACATGGGAATCTTCCGGCTTTTTTTTTTTTTTTTTTTGGCCAAATGGGCCACATTTTTTTGACCCCGTTCCCATGTATGGTAAAATTTTCCGGCTTTTTTTTCGACCCCGTTCCCATGTATGGTAAAATTTTCCGGCTTTTTTTTCAACCCCCGTTCCCATGTATGCAGATAGCAATCGGGATGAGCTTTGATTGACAGGTGGAGTGCGGACGAGGAGAGCCAATTACAGCAGGCCGTTCAGCAGTGCCTCCTCCCCGACGGCTCCATACCGTGGGAACAAGGTAGTAACAGTGCCATCATAAAACAGCGAATACAATCCCTTATCGGTCCCGTGGGATATTTGCAAGTGCAGTGTTGCCACACTATACTTTTTAGCCCAGCTTACGTTACACGTAAGCTGGGGTATTCCTATCGGTTTGCGGGCGGTGTCCGTTAGTTAGTTAGTTAGTTAGTTAGTTAGTTAGTTAGTTAGTTAGTTAGTTAGTTGTTTATTTAGTAAACTTTGGTTCAAAATGCATCTCCTCCTACAATTTTGATCCGATGTCATTTATTTTTGGTGTGAGGTATCCCTAAGGGGTCGTGCATACGGCTTGTGCTTTTCTAGTCGATCGGGTGATTTTTGAATTTTTGGCGAATTTTTAAAGAAAAAATTTTAAAATGTATCTCCTCCTACATTTTTGACCCGATGTCATTTATTTTTGGTATGAGGCACCCCTAAAGGGTCGTGCATACGGCTTGTGCTTTTTTAGTTGATCGGGCAATTTTTGTATTTTTGGGGAATTTTTAAAGCAAAATTTTCGAAAATAATTCGAAATGCATCTACTCCTACAATTTTGATTCGATGTCATTTATTTTTGGTGTGAGATATCCCTAAGGAGTCGTGCATACGGCTTGTGCTTTTTTAGTCGATCGGGTGATTGTTGAATTTTAGGGGAATTTTTAAAGAAAAAAATTTAAAATGTGTCTCCTCCTACATTTTTGACCCGATGTGATTTATTTTTGGTATGAGGCATCCCTAAAGTGTCGTGCATACGGCTTGTGCTTTTCTAGTCGATCGGGTGATTTTTTAATTTTTGGGGAATTTTTGAAGAAAAAAATTTAAAATGTATCTCGTCCTACATTTTTTATCCGATGTCTTTTTTTTTAGCCCAGTTTGCTTTTTAGCCAACAGGGCTATACAGATGGGGGCAAGTATCGTCCGTCTGTTCGTCCGTCCGTCCGTCTGTCCGTCCCGCGACCGTTAAAAGTGGAATAACTTTTTTATTTTTTATCCGATTCTTACCAAATTTTAAACACGATTTCCTAACCCTTTACTGCATTAGGAAATATTTTTATTTTTGCGGTTTAAACCATTTTTGGTGATTTTATTGCCAATTTGGGCAAAATACGAAAAAACCTATCTCGTCCCTCATTTTTCATCGGAAGATTCCGAAATTTTTTATGAAGAAACTAGGACTAAGGGGTAAAAAAAGTACTTTTTTCGATTTTTGAATTTCGCCTTATTTTTGAATCTACTGAGCTTCAAAGTTTGCAACTTCTAAAAATTGACAAATTTCCAATTTTTTTTTCTGAACAAAGTAGCTAAAGTGGAATATCGTTTTTATTTTTTATCCGATTCGTACCAAATTTTTTACACGAGTTTTTAACCTTCTACTGCATTTTAATTTTTTTTATTTTTTGGTTTAAACCATTTTTGGCGATTTTATTGCCAATTTGGGCAAAATACGAAAAAACCTATCTAGTCCCTCATTTTTCATCGGAAGATTCCGAAATTTTTTATGAAGAAACTAGGACTAAGGGGTAAAAAAAGTTCTTTTTTCGATTTTTGAATTTCGCCTTATTTTTGAATCTACTGAGCTTCAAAGTTTGCAACTTCTAAAAATTGGCAAATTTCCATTTTTTTTTCTTAACAAAGTAGTTAAAGTGGAATATCTTTTTTATTTTTCATCCGATTCGTACCAAATTTTAAACGCGAGTTTTTAACCTTCTACTGCATTAGGAATTTTTTTTTATTTTTTGGTTTAAACCATTTTTGGCGATTTTATTGCCGATTTGGGCAAAATACGAAAAAATCTATCTAGTCCCTCATTTTTCATCGGAAGATTCTGAAATTTGTTATGAAGAAACTAGAACTAAGGGGTGAAAAAAGTACTTTTTTCGATTTTTGAATTTCGCCTTATTTTTGAATCCACTGAGCTTCGAAGTTTGCAGCTTTTTAAAAATTGGAAATTTCCATTTTTCTTCTTAAAAAAGCAAAGTTTCAATTTGCAGAGGGGCACAATATGTTACATGCAAGTACTTTTGGTTGGACTTTTCAGTAATTTTGTTGTCAGTAGGTCATTTCTATGATATTTTCAAGTGGGCGATAATAGGGAACATTGGGCGATAAAGCAAGAAAGTTGTAATTTTCGCTTTAAAAGTGCAGGGATCGATTCTATGTCCCGAAATTATGATAAATATGATATTTTTCGGATGGGCGATAATAGGGAATATTGGTCGATACTGCAAGAAAGTTGTAATTTTCGCTTTTAATGTGCAGGAAACAATTCTAGGACCCGAAAATATGATAAATATAATATTTTTCGTGTGGGCGATAATAGGGAACATTGGGCGATAATGTAAGAAAGTTGTAATTTTCGCTTTAAAAGAGCAGGAATCAACTCTATGACCCGAAAATATGATAAATGTGATATTTTTCGTGTGGGCGACAATAGGGAGCATTGGGCGATAATGCAAGAAAGTTGTAATTTTCGCTTTAAAAGTGCAGGGATCAATTCTATGACCCGAAAATATGATAAATGTGATATTTTTCGGGTAGGCGATAATAGGCAATATTGGGCGATAATGTAAAAAAAATTGTAATTTTCGCTTTAAAAGTGCAGGAATCAATTCTATGACCCGAAAATATGATAAATGTGATATTTTTCGTGTTGGCGATAATAGGGAACATTGGGCGATAATGCAAGAAAGTTGTAATTTTCGCTCTAAAAGTGCAGGAATCAATTCTGTGACCCGAAAATATGATCAGTGTGATATTTTACGGGTGGGCGATAACACGGAATATTGGGCGATAAAGCAAGAAAGTTGTAATTTTCGCTTTAAAAGTGCAGGAAACAATTCTAGGACCCGAAAATATGATAAATATAATATTTTTCGTGTGGGCGATAATAGGGAACATTGGGCGATAATGTAAGAAAGTTGTAATTTTCGCTTTAAAAGAGCAGGAATCAATTCTATAACCCGAAAATATGATAAATATGATATTTTTCGGATGGGCGATAATAGGGAATATTGGGCGATAATGCAAGAAAGTTGTAATTTTCGCTTTAAAAGTGCAGGGATCAATTATATGTCCCGAAAATATGAAAAATATGATATTTTTTGGATGGGCGATAATAGGGAACATTGGGCGATAATGCAAGAAAGTTGTAATTTTCGCTTTAAAAGTGCAGGAATCAATTCTGTGACCCGAAAATATGATCAGTGTGATATTTTACGGGTGGGCGATAACAGGGAATATTGGGCGATAAAGCAAGAAAGTTGTAATTTTCGCTTTAACAGTGCAGGAAACAATTCTAGGACCCGAAAATATGATAAATATAATATTTTTCGTGTGGGCGATAATATGGAGCATTGGGCGATAATGTAAGAAAGTTGTAATTTTCGCTTTAAAAGAGCAGGAATCAATTCTATGACCCGAAAATATGATAAATGTGATATTTTTCGTGTGGGCGATAATAGGGAACATTGGGCGATAATGCAAGAAAGTTGTAATTTTCGCTTTAAAAGTGCAGGCATCAATTCTGTGACCCGAAAATATGATCAATGTGATATTTTACGGGTGGGCGATAACAGGGAATATTGGGCGATAAAGCAAGAACGTTGTAATTTTCGCTTTAAAAGTGCAGGAAACAATTCTAGGACCCGAAAATATGATAAATATAATATTTTTCGTGTGGGCGATAATAGGGAACATTGGGCGATAATGTAAGAAAATTGTAATTTTCGCTTTAAAAGAGCAGGAATCAATTCTATAACCCGAAAATATGATAAATATGATATTTTTCGGATGGGCGATAATAGGGAATATTGGGCGATAATGCAAGAAAGTTGTAATTTTCGCTTTAAAAGTGCAGGGATCAATTATATGTCCCGAAAATATGAAAAATATGATATTTTTTGGATGGGCGATAATAGGGAACATTGGGCGATAATGCAAGAAAGTTGTAATTTTCGCTTTAAAAGTGCAGGAATCAATTCTATGACCCGAAAATATGATAAATGTGATATTTTTCGTGTGGGCGATAATAGGGAACATTGGGCGATAGTGCAAGAAAGTTGTAATTTTCGCTTTAAAAGTGCAGGAATCAATTCTGTGACCCGAAAATATGATCAGTGTGATATTTTACGGGTGGGCGATAACAGGGAATATTGGGCGATAAAGCAAGAAAGTTGTAATTTTCGCTTTAAAAGTGCAGGAAACAATTCTAGGACCCGAAAATATGATAAATATAATATTTTTCGTGTGGGCGATAATAGGGAGCATTGGGCGATAATGTAAGAAAGTTGTAATTTTCGCTTTAAAAGTGCAGGAATCAATTCTATGACCCGAAAATATGATAAATGTGATATTTTTCGTGTGGGCGATAATAGGGAACATTGGGCGATAAAGCAAGAAAGTTGTAATTTTCGCTTTAAAAGTGCAGGAAACAATTCTAGGACCCGAAAATATGATAAATATAATATTTTTCGTGTGGGCGATAATAGGGAATATTGTTCAATAATGCAAGAAAGTTGCAATTTTCGCTTTAAAAGTGCAGGGATCAATTATATGTCCCGAAAATATGAAAAATATGATATTTTTTGGATGGGCGATAATAGGGAACATTGGGCGATAATGCAAGAAAGTTGTAATTTTCGCTTTAAAAGTGCAGGAATCAATTCTATGACCCGAAAATATGATAAATGTGATATTTTTCGTGTGGGCGATAATAGGGAGCATTGGGCGATAATGCAAGAAAGTTGTAATTTTCGCTTTTAAAGTGCAGGAATCAATTCTGTGACCCGAAAATATGATCAATGTGATATTTTACGGGTGGGCGATAACAGGGAATATTGGGCGATAAAGCAAGAAAGTTGTAATTTTCGCTTTAAAAGTGCAGGAAACAATTCTAGGACCCGAAAATATCATAAATATAATATTTTTCGTGTGGGCGATAATAGGTAACATTGGGCGATAATGTAAGAAAGTTGTAATTTTCGCTTTAAAAGAGCAGGAATCAATTCTATAACCCGAAAATATGATAAATGTGATATTTTTCGGATGGGCGATAATAGGGAACATTGGGCGATAATGCAAGAAAGTTGTAATTTTCGCTTTAAAAGTGCAGGAATCAATTCTATGACCCGAAAATATGATAAATGTGATATTTTTCGGGTGGGCGATAATAGGGAATATTGGGCGATAATGTAAGAAAATTGTAATTTTCGCTTTAAAAGTGCAGGAATCAATTCTGTGACCCGAAAATATGATAAATATGATATTTTTCGGATGGTCGATAATAGGGAACATTGGGCGATAGTGCAAGAAAGTTGTAATTTTCGCTTTAAAAGTGCAGGAAACAATTCTATGACCCGAAAATATGATAAATATAATATTTTTCGTGTGGGCGATAATAGGGAACATTGGGCGATAATGTAAGAAAGTTGTAATTTTCGCTTTAAAAGAGCAGGAATCAATTCTATAACCCGAAAATATGATAAATATGATATTTTTCGGATGGGCGATAATAGGGAATATTGTGCGATAATGCAAGAAAGTTGTAATTTTCGCTTTAAAAGTGCAGGGATCAATTATATGTCCCGAAAATATGAAAAATATGATATTTTTTGGATGGGCGATAATAGGGAACATTGGGCGATTATGCAAGAAAGTTGTAATTTTCGCTTTAAAAGTGCAGGAATCAATTCTATGACCCGAAAATATGATAAATGTGATATTTTTCGTGTTGGCGATAATAGGGAACATTGGGCGATAGTGCAAGAAAGTTGTAATTTTCGCTTTAAAAGTGCAGGAATCAATTCTGTGACCCGAAAATATGATAAGTGTGATATTTTACGGGTGGGCGATAACAGGGAATATTGGGCGATAAAGCAAGAAAGTTGTAATTTTCGCTTTAAAAGTGCAGGAAACAATTCTAGGACCCGAAAATATGATAAATATAATATTTTTCGTGTGGGCGATAATAGGGAGCATTGGGCGATAATGTAAGAAAGTTGTAATTTTCGCTTTAAAAGTGCAGGAATCAATTCTATGACCCGAAAATATGATAAATGTGATATTTTTCGTGTGGGCGATAATAGGGAACATTGGGCGATAATGCAAGAAAGTTGTAATTTTCGCTTTAAAAGTGCAGGAATCAATTCTATGACCCGAAAATATGATAAATGTGATATTTTTCGTGTGGGCGATAATAGGGAACATTGGGCGATAGTGCAAGAAAGTTGTAATTTTCGCTTTAAAAGTGCAGGAATCAATTCTGTGACCCGAAAATATGATCAGTGTGATATTTTACGGGTGGGCGATAACAGGGAATATTGGGCGATAATGCAAGAAAGTTGTAATTTTCGCTTTAAAAGTGCAGGAAACAATTCTAGGACCCGAAAATATGATAAATATAATATTTTTCGTGTGGGCGATAATAGGGAGCATTGGGCGATAATGTAAGAAAGTTGTAATTTTCGCTTTAAAAGTGCAGGAATCAATTCTATGACCCGAAAATATGATAAATGTGATATTTTTCGTGTGGGCGATAATAGGGAACATTGGGCGATAATGCAAGAAAGTTGTAATTTTCGCTTTAAAAGTGCAGGAATCAATTCTGTGACCCGAAAATATGATCAATATAATATTTTTCGTGTGGGCGATAATAGGGAACATTGGGCGATAATGTAAGAAAGTTGTAATTTTTTGCTTTAAAAGAGCAGGAATCAATTCTATAACCCGAAAATATGATAAATATGATATTTTTCGGATGGGCGATAATAGGGAATATTGTTCGATAATGCAAGAAAGTTGCAATTTTCGCTTTAAAAGTGCAGGGATCAATTATATGTCCCGAAAATATGAAAAATATGATATTTTTTGGATGGGCGATAATAGGGAACATTGGGCGATAATGCAAGAAAGTTGTAATTTTCGCTTTAAAAGTGCAGGAATCAATTCTATGACCCGAAAATATGATAAATGTGATATTTTTCGTGTGGGCGATAATAGGGAGCATTGGGCGATAATGCAAGAAAGTTGTAATTTTCGCTTTTAAAGTGCAGGAATCAATTCTGTGACCCGAAAATATGATCAATGTGATATTTTACGGGTTGGCGATAACAGGGAATATTGGGCGATAAAGCAAGAAAGTTGTAATTTTCGCTTTAAAAGTGCAGGAAACAATTCTAGGACCCGAAAATATCATAAATATAATATTTTTCGTGTGGGCGATAATAGGTAACATTGGGCGATAATGTAAGAAAGTTGTAATTTTCGCTTTAAAAGAGCAGGAATCAATTCTATAACCCGAAAATATGATAAATGTGATATTTTTCGGATGGGCGATAATAGGGAACATTGGGCGATAATGCAAGAAAGTTGTAATTTTCGCTTTAAAAGTGCAGGAATCAATTCTATGACCCGAAAATATGATAAATGTGATATTTTTCGGGTGGGCGATAATAGGGAATATTGGGCGATAATGTAAGAAAATTGTAATTTTCGCTTTAAAAGTGCAGGAATCAATTCTGTGACCCGAAAATATGATAAATATGATATTTTTCGGATGGTCGATAATAGGGAACATTGGGCGATAGTGCAAGAAAGTTGTAATTTTCGCTTTAAAAGTGCAGGAAACAATTCTATGACCCGAAAATATGATAAATGTGATATTTTTCGTGTGGGCGATAATAGGGAACATTGGGCGATAATGTAAGAAAGTTGTGATTTTCGCTTTAAAAGTGCAATAATCAATTCTATGACCCGAATATATTATAAATATGATATTTTTCGTGTCGGCGATAATAGGGAACATTGGGCGATAATGCAAGAAAGTTGTAATTTTCGCTTTAAAAGTGCAGGAAACAGTTCTAGGACCCGAAAATATGATATATATAATATTTTTCGGGTGGGCGATAATAGGGAACATTGGGCGATAATGTACGAATGTTGTGACCCGCGCATCAAGACAACCTAAGGAAACTTGTGCACTTGTCCAAAATAAGTACGAAAGTAAAATAAACATGCGCATTGGTCTGGAATAAGAACCGCGCATTAATCTTTATTAAGTTAAATAAACATGTGCACTGTTCCAAAATGAGAGCCGCGCATCAACGCAAATTAAATAAACATGCGCACTTGTCTGAATTAGAACCGCGCATCGAGGCAAGTTACATAAATATGCGCACTGGTCCGAAATGCGAGCGTTGTTTGAAGGTATCTATGGCAATCTATCCAGTCTACCAGATATACAAAAAATCTGTTCCCAATTTTTCTTGGAAAGAAATCTTTGTATGCATTTATCGGTCTATGTTCTGGTCCGGTGCTAAATTAATTATTGAGCTAGCTCTTTGCCGTCTCATCTTTTGAAGCTTGATATTTCAGGGAAATTCCTTCGCTCATGCACGCTGGAATGGGTCTTATTGCTTTTCGTAAGCTGGGACTTTGTCCTTGGACAAACTTGTTTTAAAAGTATATACTTTTTTTTTTGAAAAATGGCCTTAAATACTTTTTTTTATACTTTTATACTTTTTTTTATACTTTTTTTTGCCTTCATACTTTTTTATACTTTTTTTTTTGGAATCACGAAAAAAAAACTTTTTTTTATTTCTTAATTCCTTTCAGGAAAAATGTTTCTCTCTCCGAAAATAAATACGTTTTACTATTTTCCTTGTTTAATTTTTTTTTTTTGCTTATAAAGTATTTGCTGTTTGCTTATGTATTTTTATACTTTTTTGCCTTTATTCTTTTTTTATACTTTAGTGTACTTTTTTTCAATTTCTGCATTCCTTTCAGGAAAATATTTCCCTCTCCGACACTAACTACGTTTTACCATTTTTCTTGTTTCCATTTTTGTTTCCTTATAAAAGTATATACTTTTTTACTTATGTATTGGTATTGGTTATTAAAAGTAATATCAAAAGGTGACCTTTAGATCACGAGCAGATGCTCACTTGTTAACAATAATATGTTTATTTTAAGTTATATCTATAGATTTCCAGAGAAATACCTCTAAAAATTGCCCTTTGAACATCGCTTTCCAATTTTTTAAGCTCCTTTTATTAAGTATTATATTTTTTTTAGGGTTGACCATGTAGGTATTGTTTATGACATACCAACAATCACCACTACATAAGTAATGATGGTAGAAATAAATGCGAGCGCCGAAGGCGCGAGCCGAAAAATTTTGCCCTAAAAAATACTTTTTTTTATACTTTTTTTTTTTGAAATACTTTTAAAAATACTTTTTTTTATACTTTTTTTCATGGCAAAGTGAGTGGCAACACTGCAAGTGGATATAAGATCTGTTTTCGTTTGTGATGATTTATTTTTGTTAGATGTTATCTGAGCTGCTGTTGATTTTGCAAGGTGGGCGTTGTTTTTAGTCCCCCGCGGAGGACAACTGAATTCGGGTCTGTCTGCCCGTCCGCCGGTCCGTCTGTCAGCATTTCGGATAGGATGTCTTTTGTGCGATAGATCTCACAGACTACGGAAGGGATTCCATTTAGGCCTTGCGTAGGGAAAGAATATAGGGTGTAGTTGTGCCTCTGGGGATTGGGTTTTTGCCGGTCGCCGAAAAAATGTGTCCTGTGAACTTTGTCGAAATCCTAGAATTGCATCCTTGCGGAGAAATTAGTCAGCTTCATTCAAGGCAGATAATGGAGTTTTCTGCCCTTTTGGTGATTTGCTGTTGCTTCACATGACGTCACAAGCGTTGCCCTGGTTACAGTGTGCGAGCTGGTGGAGGGGCGGAGCCTGGATCAGTGTCGGGATCACTGGAAGAGGATGGAGATCGGTGCCGAGTCGCCGACCAAGAGGGGCAAGTGGACGGCCGAGGAGGATCAGGTAGAAATCCCCCACCTCCTCCTCCCCCCCCCCTCCAGCCCCCCTCTCCCACCCACTCTTCTTACGTCCAAGATTCAAAATTGGGGAAACATAGTGAATGGTATCATAGCTGGATCTCTTTCATGTTTCTAGCATGGCGTAGATCTCTTGCTACTGGCCTGAGATTTCAGTGACAGTTTCGAAAGCTGGTGCCCCCACCCCCTCCCCTCACCCCCCCCCCGCCCTCCTTCCTCCACGAGCAACGTTGTAGCTGGGTAAGTACTCGGATACCGCTGCTACCATAGTAATAAATATTCCGATAGAATCACATATAAAATGTACGTTTGCATTCTTGTTTTGTTTCCAGCAAATTAAAAAAAATACCGCTTAGAAGGTTGTTACCCCCCGCCCCTCCCCCCCACCCCCACCTTCCCCCTTCCCCACGAGTTAGTACGTGGATACCGCTGATCCTTTTGTTTGATTTCCAGCAATTAAAGAAAGCCGTAGCAATCTTCGGGCAGAAGAGGAACTGGCCTAAAATCGCGCAGAGGGTACCCGGCAGAACGCCAACGCAGTGCCGTGAAAGGTGACATTCCCGGGGGGGGGGGGGGGGATGGGGGATGGAGGGGATGAAGAGGAACTGGCCTAAAATCGCGCAGAGGGTGCCGGGCAGAACGCCAACGCAGTGCCGTGAAAGGTGACATTCCCGGGGGGGGAGGGGTGGGGGTGGGGGAGGGAGATGAAGAGAAACTGGCCTAAAATCGCGCGGAGGGTGCCGGGCAGAACGCCGACGCAGTGCCGTGAAAGGTGACATTCCCGGGGGGGGGAGGGGTGGGGGTGGGGGAGGGAGATGAAGAGAAACTGGCCTAAAATCGCGCGGAGGGTGCCGGGCAGAACGCCGACGCAGTGCCGTGAGAGGTTACATTCCCGGGGGGAGGGGGGGGGGATGAAGAGGAACTGGCCTAAAATCGCGCAGAGGGTGCCCGGCAGAACGCCGACGCAGTGCCGTGAGAGGTGACATTCCCGAGGGGGGGGGGGGGAGGGAGGGGGAGGAGTGTGTGGGAGGGGGATGAAGTCACATTTTGCCAAAGAATTAAGAAACAGTGAGTCACAGACATACACTGGCGACTGTAGAGCCTGTCTGTTACAAGTGTATAAAAAGTGATTCAGTGTGAACATAGGTGTCAAAACCACAAGCAGTTTTGGCTGACAACGGGGTTGGGGTTTCATTTTTCTAATGCTCAGGTTCTTGAACACGCACGGGAAGAAGCTGGAGTTTGGCGCGTGGACTTACACCGAGGACAGGGCCATCTGGCTGGCTGGCAGCGCCCCGGGCCGAACGCAGTGGGCCAAGCTGTCACGTGAGCTGGGCAGGCGCACGGACAACCAGTGCTTGCAGCGCTTCAAGTGCCTCAGCAAATACAAGCACACGCTACAGGCACAGAAGGTACGGGCACACATTACAGGCACAACAGTTGCAGCAAAACACTACAGGCACAACAGGTACAGGCAAACATTACAGGCACAACAGGTACAGACAAACATTACAGGCACAACAGGTACAGGCAAATATCACAGGCATAACAGGTACAGACAAAATTACAGGCACAGCAGGTACAGACAAACATTACAGGCACAACAGGTACAGGCAAATATTACAGGCACAACAAGTACAGACAAACATTACAGGCACAGCAGGTACAGACAAACATTACAGGCACAACAGGTACAGGCAAATATTACAGGCACAACAAGTACAGACAAACATTACAGGCACAGCAGGTACAGACAAACATTACAGGCACAACAGGTACACGCAAATATTACAGGCACAACAAGTACAGACAAACATTACAGGCACATCAGGTACAGGCAAACATTGCAGAGATAGGTACACGCACAGATTTCAGGCACAAGAGGTACAGGCAAACATTGCAGACACAACAGGTACAGACAAACATTACAGGCACAACAGGTACAGGCAAATATTACAGGCACAACAGGTACAGACAAACATTACAGGCACAGCAGGTACAGGCAACATTGCAGATATAGGTACACGCATAGATTTCAGGCACAAGAGGTACAGGCAAACATTGCAGACACAACAGGTACAGACAAACATTACAGGCACAACAGGTACAGGCAAATATTACAGGTACAACAGGTACAGACAAACATTACAGGCACAGCAGGTACAGGCAACATTGCAGATATAGGTACACGCATAGATTTCAGGCACAAGAGGTACAGGCAAACATTACAGGCACAACAGGTACAGACAAACATTACAGACACAACAGGTACAGACAAACATTACAGGCACAACAGGTACAGACAAACATTACAGGCACAGCAGGTACAGGCAACATTGCAGATATAGGTACACGCATAGATTTCAGGCACAAGAGGTACAGGCAAACATTGCAGACACAACAGGTACAGACAAACATTACAGGCACAACAGGTACAGGCAAATATTACAGGCACAACAGGTACAGACAAACATTACAGGCACAACAGGTACAGGCAACATTGCAGATATAGGTACACGCACAGATTTCAGGCACAAAAGGTACAGGCAAACATTACAGGCACAACAGGTATAGGCACAACAGGTACCCGCACACATTACTCGCACAACAGGTATTCGCAGTAAATAGAAGAAAATACAGACAAAACAAGTACTTACATTTACCGGCACCAGCACCATAGCAGCCGTTAAAGTATCTCACCAGTACAAAACAGCTTCTGATTTTTTCAAACGATGTAAAAAAAAAGATATATAGTTGACTCCATTCCGGTCAGTTCCATGAAAAGATCCGTTACGTGAGGCACAAAAATGAGCAATCTCATCCTGTCCATTATTTGACGTTAACCAGCCGCATTTTTATGATACGGAATGGGCAGGAGCGGGATGAGTACTTGGCGGAGCTGATCAGGCTTGGTCGTCACGAGGACTTCGCCTTCAGACAGGCCGACTTCAAAGAAGGTGAGGATGCCTTGTGAAAAGAAGTGCAGGATTGGTATTCGTAAGCGCCGCTAGAGGGGGGGGGGTCGGGGAGGGGGGAGGTTAGGGAAGGGGGGCGGGGAGGTTAGGGAAGGAGGGCGGGGAGGCTAGGGAAGGGGGGTGTGCTTTGTCTACCAGAACGGCGGGGTTATAAAGCACCGCTGGAGGGGGGAGGGGGGGAGTTAGGGAGGGAAGGGGGTGGGCTTTGTCTGCCAGGAAGGTCGGGTTGGGTGACAGGATCGGTATTTATAAAGCGCCGCTAGAGGGGGAGTTCATGGGGGGGGGAGTTGCGGGGAGGTGGGGAGGTTAGGGAAGGGGAGTGTGCTTTGTCTACCAGAACGGCTGGGTTATAAAGCACCACTACAGGGGAGTTCGTGGGAGGGAGGGGGGGGGGGTTGCGGGGATGTGGGGAGGTTAGGGTAGGGGGGGGTGCGCTTTGTCTGCCAGAAAGGTGGGGTTGGGTGGCAGAATCGAAACGAGTAAAAGTCGTGAAAGACGTAGGCTATGTTTCGTATTCGAAGAAGAATAACTTGAAGGGGGGGGGGGGGCTAAGCAAGGGACGAAAGGGGAGCTGCAATACCCCCCCCCCCCCCAACCCCTCTCCCCGCAATCTCCGTTAAATGTTGGCCGCAGTGAACACTGCAAGCTAAAGAAAAATAGTTAATTTTTCAACAACTGCGTGGCGGAGTGCTTGCTTGACATATACAGTAACTGAGTATTTGATTTATAGGTATCTAGTACTTGGATGTTTGCTGGACAGATTTCTAGTACCTAGGTACTTGGGTGTTTGACAGGTGTCATCATCCCGCGCGCCCCATTCCGCGGCGTGACGCGGGCGCATGTGCAGAAGCTCGACCCGAGCCTCATGAATTACGTGGGCGAGGATTTCCTGACGCGCAACGAAAGGCGTTCGTACAAAACTCACAGGAAGAAGACGCGCAATCGCGCGGTAACTGTGGTCAAGCCTGTTGGCCAGGTAATACCCGTCATTGTAATTATTACTCTCCCCCACCCCCACCCTCCTCCTCCTCCTCCCCTACCCCTTCCCTTACCCGCCAATTCTAAAAGCTCACTTCTGATGTTGAAGTGAAACAATCAAAGATTATATGGCGATATATTTGTGCAGGAGGATAAGCCGTCTGAAAGTCAGCAGGATTTCATCAACAGAGTTATGCCCAAGGTGAGTGTCTGCCATTCCGTCTGTCTGTCTGTCTCCCTCCCTCTCCCCTCTCTCTCTTTCTCTCTCTCTCTCTCTCTCTCTCTCTCTGCCCCTCTCTCTGTTTCTTTATCTCTCTCTCTCTCTCTGCCTCTCTCTCTGATTTTTTATCTCTCTCTCTCTCTCTCTCTCTCTCTCTCTCTGTCTCTATATTTATCTCTCTCTCTCTCTCTCTCTCTATCTCTCTCTCTCTCTCTCTGCCTCTCTCTCTGTTTCTTTATCTCTCTCGCTCTCTCTCTCTCTGTAAGCAATTTTACTTGTAACGTTTTTTTTTTCGGAATTCAGAAGTTTATTGTTAAAATATTATATTTTTGCAGGAGGACAACCCGTCTGAAAATCAGCAGGATTTCATTAAACGAGTTATTGTTACTCGGAAGGTGATTGTTACTCTCTCTCTCTCTCTCTCTCTCTCTCTCTCTCTCTCTCTCTCTCTCTCTCTCTCTCTCTCTCTCTCTCTCTCTCTCTCTCACGCTTGACAAAAACAAACCTTTCACTATTCACGTGCAAGCAAATGTTGGGAAACTGGCCTGTGTCATTTACTGCTCATTCTTAGAACGTTTTTTTTTCTGTCCAAAATTCAGGCGCGGAAGAATTTGGGGGCGGGCAAGACGTCGCCCCCCAAGAGGGAACCTGCCGTCGTTCGGCGCGTCCGTCTCGTCAACGACCAGATACGTCAGCACCTGTCGGAGTCCCCCAGCCTATCCAGACACCGCGGCCGCCCGCCTAAGAACACAGGTTAGTCCGAGGCTCTGATCCATGTACGCTTGCGTGCACACTGATCATACTCTTGAACTCCATTTTACACACCATATTTCGTGGGGAAGTCAGACGAGAGAGAGAGACACTGCCGCTTTATATGGAAATTTGTTACTACTAGAAAATGGTGTTTAAAATGCAATAAATAAAAGGGACAATAAAGTTTATGTTCCTGTAAGTTATTTGTAAATTCAGTGTTTCTTTCACAAAACACAAACTCAATTACTTAATGTAATAAAAAAAAATCATGTCCACTCCTTATCTGTGATTTGCACGTCAGAAAAGAGGAATCAGTTACATCGCTTTCAAATTGCATTTAGTCAGACGATTGGTTGAATTGGGTGCTGGAATATTATTATGGTCCCTTTTTATACAGGGAAATTGTACATGGTTACTCGGGTTGACGTCATTGCATCATAAACTTAATTGCAAATCTTAATTTTGGTCCCGCTAAAGATCTCGGAGATCCTGCAGATGTGTTTGGGATTGTTGTTCGGTGGGTTGGAAAGATTCTTTTGAAGTTTGTTGCAAACTACGCTAGCAAACACTGCATATGACGTCACAACGTAACGCTATACATGTTTCTTTCGCTGATCCCTTCTTCCCCTCATAATGTGATTGGTTGGTCAGCTGATATTGTGTCAGTCATCTGGTATTTAGTACACACGTGTGATCGGCTAGTGCCTTCAGCTAGCACGTGTCGTGGGTCAGTCATCTGGTATTTAGTCCACACGTGTGATCAGTTGGCTCCTTCAGCCAGCAAGTGCGGTTGTTTGGTGAGCTGGTATGCGAGATTATTATTGCGGACTGTTTTTTTTTTTTGTTGACGTGCCGCTGTGATGTGTTGACATGTGCTGTTTTGTGTTGACGTGGTGCTGTGATGTGCTGACGTGTGCTGTTTTGTGTTGATGTGGTGCTGTGATGTGCTGACGTGTGCTGTTTTGTGTTGATGTGGTGCTGTTTCGTGTTGACGTGGAGTTATGATGTGTTGATGTGTGTTGTTTTGTGTTGACGTGGCGCTATGATGTGTTGACGTGTGCTGTTTTATGTTGACGAGCGCTTTTCCCTCTGTGTTACAGAAGAGAAGCGTCGCCTGCCGGAGCTGGAGCAGAAGATCGCCTCCCTCATGCTGGCGGTAAGTGCGCGTCATGGCCTCGACCTCTTGTCGCCTCATCCCCCCTCCCCCCCCCCCCCCCGCCGTAGTCTCGTCTCCTCGTGACGTCATCTCCTCGTGGTGCCGTTTCCTTGTGGCCTCATCCCGTCGTGTTCCCGTTTCCGTGTGGCCTCGTCACCCCCCCCCCCCCCCATAATCCGTCTCCTCGTCACGTCATCCCCTCATTGTCCCGATTCGTTGTAGCCTCATCCTCTCTTGGTCCCGTTTCCTTGTGGTCTCATCCTCTCATGGTCCCGTTTCCTTGTGGTCTCATCCTCTCTTGGTCCCGTTTCCTTGTGCCCTCATCCCCTCATGCCCCGTTTCCTTGTGCCCTCATCCCCTCATGCCCGTTTCCTTGTGGCCTCATCCCCTCACGGTCCCGTTTCCTTGTGGCCTCATCCCCTCATGTCCCGTTTCCTTGTGGCCTCATTCCCCCATGGTCACTTTCCTTGTGCCCTCATCTCCTCGCGGTGCCGTTTCCTTGTGCCCTCATCCCCTCATGGTCCCGTTTTCTTGTGCCCTCACTCCCTTATGGTCCCGTTCCTTGTGCCTTCATCCTCTCATGGTCCCGTTTCCTTGTGGCCTCGTCCTGTCATGATCCCGTTTCCTTGTGGCCTGATCCTCTCATGGTCCCGTTTCCTTGTGGCCTGATCCTCTCATGGTCCCGTTTTCTTGTGGCCTGATCCTCTCATGGTCCCGTTTCCTTGTGGTCTCATCCTCTCATGGTCCCGTTTCCTTGTGGCCTGATCCTCTCATGGTCCCGTTTCCTTGTGGCCTGATCCTCTCATGGTCCCGTTTTCTTGTGGCCTGATCCTCTCATGGTCCCGTTTCCTTGTGGTCTCATCCTCTCATGGTCCCGTTTCCTTGTGGCCTGATCCTCTCATGGTTCCGTTTCCTTGTGGCCTGATCCTCTCATGGTCCCGTTTCCTTGTGGCCTGATCCTCTCATGGTCCCGTTTCCTTGTGGCCTGATCCTCTCATGGTCCCGTTTCCTTGTGGCCTGATCCTCTCATGGTCCCGTTTCCTTGTGGCCTGATCCTCTCATGGTCCCGTTTCCTTGTGGCCTGATCCTCTCATGGTCCCGTTTTCTTGTGGCCTGATCCTCTCATGGTCCCGTTTCCTTGTGGTCTCATCCTCTCATGGTCCCGTTTCCTTGTGGCCTGATCCTCTCATGGTCCCGTTTCCTTGTGGCCTGATCCTCTCATGGTCCCGTTTTCTTGTGGTCTCATCCTCTCATGGTCCCGTTTCCTTGTGGCCTGATCCTCTCATGGTCCCGTTTCCTTGTGGCCTGATCCTCTCATGGTCCCGTTTCCTTGTGGTCTCATCCTCTCATGGTCCCGTTTCCTTGTGGCCTGATCCTCTCATGGTCCCGTTTCCTTGTGGTCTCATCCTCTCATGGTCCCGTTTCCTTGTGGCCTGATCCTCTCATGGTCCCGTTTCCTTGTGGTCTCATCCTCTCATGGTCCCGTTTCCTTGTGGCCTGATCCTCTCATGGTCCCGTTTCCTTGTGGTCTCATCCTCTCATGGTCCCGTTTCCTTGTGGCCTGATCCTCTCATGGTCCCGTTTCCTTGTGGCCTGATCCTCTCATGGTCCCGTTTCCTTGTGGTCTCATCCTCTCATGGTCCCGTTTCCTTGTGGCCTGATCCTCTCATGGTCCCGTTTCCTTGTGGCCTGATCCTCTCATGGTCCCGTTTCCTTGTGGTCTCATCCTCTCATGGTCCCGTTTCCTTGTGGTCTCATCCTCTCATGGTCCCGTTTCCTTGTGGCCTGATCCTCTCATGGTCCCGTTTCCTTGTGGCCTGATCCTCTCATGGTCCCGTTTCCTTGTGGTCTCATCCTCTCATGGTCCCGTTTCCTTGTGGCCTGATCCTCTCATGGTCCCGTTTCCTTGTGGTCTCATCCTCTCATGGTCCCGTTTCCTTGTGGCCTGATCCTCTCATGGTCCCGTTTCCTTGTGGTCTCATCCTCTCATGGTCCCGTTTCCTTGTGGCCAGATCCTCTCATGGTCCCGTTTCCTTGTGGTCTCATCCTCTCATGGTCCCGTTTCCTTGTGGCCTGATCCTCTCATGGTCCCGTTTCCTTGTGCCCTCATCCCCTCATGTCCCGTTTCCTTGTGGCCTCATTCCCCCATGGTCACTTTCCTTGTGCCCTCATCTCCTCGCGGTGCCGTTTCCTTGTGCCCTCATCCCCTCATGGTCCCGTTTTCTTGTGCCCTCACTCCCTTATGGTCCCGTTTCCTTGTGGCCTGATCCTCTCATGGTCCCGTTTCCTTGTGGCCTCGTCCTGTCATGATCCCGTTTCCTTGTGGTCTCATCCTCTCATGGTCCCGTTTCCTTGTGGTCTCATCCTCTCATGGTCCCGTTTCCTTGTCCCTGGTACCAGTCCTTTCCTCTTTGCCTCGTTTCCTCGTAGCCTCATCTCCTAACCTCGTCCCCTTCTGGCCTCTTGACCTTATGTTGTAGTACCCTCGTGTACTGACTCCCTCATAATCTTGAATTCTCATGTTCTCGTAATCTAGTCGCCTGGCTCCGTCGTAATCTTGTGTTCTCGTAATCTCGTCTTGTGGTGTTTTCGTAGCCTCGCTCCTCGTAATCTAGTGTTGTCGTAACCTCGTAATCTCATCTCGTCGTGTTTTCGTGGCCTCGCGTCTCGTAATCTCGTCTCGTCGTGTTTTCGTGGCCTCGCCCCTCGTAATCTCGTCTCGTCGCGTTTTCGTGGCCTCGCCCATCGTAATCTCGTCTCGTCGTGTTTTCGTAGCCTCGTCCCTCGTAATCTCGTCTCCTTGATTTCTTCAATTTCAAAACCCTGTCAGCAGTGCCCAACCCCCTAACTAAACTACAAACTGAACTTCTTGTTCTCAAACGTGGAATATTCTAATCCCTCCCTGCACCCCCGCCAAAAAAAAAAGCTTTCCTGCCTAACGTGAGTTGTATAAATGGTTCAGACTGAGCTTTATCTTATATGGTACATAATGCGTTTTATGGCAGCTACATGGCACAGAAAATGACTAGCATTCATAGCCCCAAAGCTGCCTTCATTCTGAGTACATTGAATCGTGAATAACATCTTCTACCCCCAGGAGTGGTATTCTGCTCTGTCCTTATTTTTAAAAATAAGGATAAAAAAGCTATTCTGCTCTATCCTCAAACTTAACAAAGTCTTTATCGGCCGGGAACCGGACGGATATAGTTTTCATTCTGTCCGTCTGTCTGTCCGTCCGTCTGTCCGTCTGTCCGTCTGTCCGTCTGTGCAATTTCAGTCTCACGCGCCTACAGCCCGCATTAGTGGGTGGATTGATTTCAGATTTTACCCAGGGGTGCTCCTAAACATCCCGCAGTGCAGTGACCAGGATTCGACGGGATCGGAGCAAAATTGCCAAAATGGCAAAACTTTAAAAAATTGCAGAAACTGAATAAGGACTTTGCATAACACACATCAGTCTCACGCGCATACAGCCCGCATTAGTGGGTGGATTGATTTAAGATTTTACCCATGGCTGCTCCTAAGCATCCCGCAGTGCAGTGACCAGGATTCGACCGGATCCGAGCAAAATTGTCAAAATGACAAAACTTAAAAAAATGGAAGAAATGAATTAGGAATGAGCATAACACATATCGGTCTCACGCGCCTACAGGCCGCATTAGTGAGTGGATTGATTTAAGATTTTACCCATGGCTGCTCCTAAGCATCCCGCAGTGCAGTGACCAGGATTCGACGGGATCGGAGCAAAATTGCCAAAATGGCAAAACTTTAAAAAATTGCAGAAACTGAATAAGGACTTTGCATAACACACATCAGTCTCACGCGCCTGCAGCCCGCATGAGTGGGTGGATTGATTTAAGATTTTACCCATGGCTGCTCCTAAGCATCCCGCAGTGCAGTGACCAGGATTCCACCGGATCCGACTAAAATTGTCAAAATGACAAAACTTCATAATCAGGTATACAATTTGCGCGAACCCGGCGGTTTCATGCTTCTCGAGCATCTAGTTTAAAAATAAGGATAAAAATTAAGGATGAACCATCTAATCTCAAGAATAAGGACGTCCTTAAATATAAGGACAGAGCAGAATACCACTCCTGAGCTCATGTCTATTCGTCTCACAGCACTGCCTGTATGGGGCTAGTCGCAACACGGTGGTGTTTTTACTTTTTTTTTTTTTTGTCAACCGATTGCTTTCAGGCCATGAACGTCGACGTCAAGGGGTCGGTGGCGAACGCCCAGAACGAGCTAGCGCTCCACCGCCAGATCCAGGGCAAGGAAAACGGTGAGTGAGTCTACGTCACGTGACGTCACAGGAACGACATCAGTAATTACAAAAAAGAAAATAAGTCGGAGATGCCTTCGTAACAGTGGTTAACAGATTATGGAGAGAATGACTTCGTTAATTTCCCTGTCAAATTATGTGACAAAAAAAATGTTTCGAATAGGATTGCGGGCAGTGCGATACTGGCCTTAAAAAGTATATTTTCTCGGTTTACGGTTACGTAATGGCTCCTCTCAGAAGTGACTGGCTCTGTCTTTGGCCACTCTGTAGTGTGACTAGCGGATGTGTTGGCCAGCCTGTAGTCTGACTAGCTCATGTATTGACCAGTCTGTGGTGTGACTAGTGGATGTGTTAGTCACTCTGGTGTGACTAGCTGATGTGTTGACCAGTCTGTAGTGTCACTATCGGATGTGTTGATCAGTCTGTAGTGTGACTAGTTGATGTGTTAGCTCATCTGTAGTGTGACTATCTGATGTGTTGACCAGTCTGTAGTGTGACTAACGGATGTGTTGGCTACAGATGTGAATAGTTTTTGCTTATATACTTTACAGAGTCCGAAAACAACAATGGAACAAGCTCTCTCACGTTCCAACAGAAGCAGAATCTTGAGGTACAAATCCTTCTTATCCCTCCCCCCTCTCCCCTCCTCCCTCCCCCACCACCCCACCCCGCTCCAAAGAGGGTGAGAAAACATTTTAAACCCTCATAAAATCAATGAAAGTAGTTCGTTGATTTTGTCTACTTCAGTCTGAAATTGCTCGATAACACCCTGACTGTCACGCCATAAAAGAATATGAACTGTTCCATATTGATGTCTGTCATGTGTCAGTGAAATATGGGACTATATTGACATATATTGACATATGTGACGTGCACAACAGAAACTATCGCGCATCACCGGAGTGACACTCGCGCCCGTTCTCAAATCGTCGCAGTCGCCTGCCGACGCCATGGCGGCACACAGAGGCGCCAGACCCCAAGCGGCGCCACCCCGCAGCGGCGACGGCGCCAAGATCTACAACATTCCGCCTCTGCCGCCCAACCTGACGACCACGGGCGGTCTCAAACAGCTTCTGCTGCAGCGCAGGAATCTCATCCACATCGCCGGGGAGCAGCACGTGACCGGTACTACTTTTTCTCGACCGCATTACTCATCCCTGTCTCTAAATTAATAATTATCCGTCGATGCTGATAAAAGCAAGATCTTCAAAACAGTCGGATAAAACAGTAGTGGGAAAAGTAACGCAAATCTGAGGAAAGTCCTTGGTGGTTCGAATGTCTTTCCCTGAAAAGGTTCTGGTGTTTACTGCTCAGCTGTTTGTCTGGGGTGAGGCTAGCTTCCCAAACGGCACAGGATATTGGTTGGTCTTGAAAGCCTGGAACTCAGAAACTGAACTATGATGATCTAGCATCAAGTGTATGATGATCTGGCGTCGGGTATATGATGGTCTAGCATCGGATTGTGATGATCTAGCATCAAGTGTGTAATAATCTAGCATCAAGTGTGTGATGATCTAGCATCGAACGTGTGATGATCTAGCATCGAATGTATGATCTAGCATCGGATGTATGATGATCTAACATCAAGTGTGTGATGATCTAGCATCAAGTGTATGATAATCTAGCATCGGGTGTATGATGATCTAGCATCAAGTGTGTGATGGTCCAGCATCGAACGTGTGATGATCTAGCATCGAATGTATGATCTAGCATCGGATGTATCATGATCTAACATCAAGTGTGTGATGATCTAGCATCAAGTTATGATAATCAAGCATCGGGTGTATGATGATCTAGCATCAAGTCTGTGATAATCTAGCATGAAGTGTATGATAATCTAGCATCGGGTGTATGATGATCTAGCATCAAGTGTGTGATGGTCCAGCATCGAATGTATGATGATCTAGCATCAAGCGTGTGATGATCTAGCATCGAGTGTGTGATGATCTCGCCTCGAGTGTATGATAACCTAGCATCGGGTGTGTGATGATTAAGTATCAGTAATTTAGCATGTTGCAATGTGAAATATGTGATATTTGTCGTGCAAAACGATATGATTGCCGTGCATATTGCCACCACTGGGATGGTGACCAGCCTAATTTCGTCTGCATGGTGACCAGCATAATTTATTCCCCACAGGGGGAATATATGCGATCGACCGCGTGTCGGTCGGTCTGTTGGTCTGTCATCAAGAGCTTGTTAACACGGTAACTAAAAAACCGCTGCAAGGATTTTAATGAAACTTGGTATGTAGCTTCTATAGGAACAAACACAGATCAGTATTGGAAATGGGCTAGGTTCGTCCAAAGAAAATGCATCATTTGGACTTGAAAAATTTCAGCTCTTGATTGACTGTTGATGGGCGTGTTTAACTGATGGGGGGGGGGGCTGTGGGGAATATGTGGGCAGTGCACACTGCTCTAGTTTCGTCTGCTTTTACAGGAAGCCCCGCCAGCCGCGAAGATAAGGCGACGTCGTTTGACGACACGGAGTCACCGGCGCCGCGACCGAATACGAGAGGCGACGACAGTGACGTCAGTTGTCACGACGACGACGACGGCGGCGGTGGCGGTGGCGAGGCAGCCAGGAAATCGGCACGGACTCTCGGCAGGCTTCGCAAGACGCACGATTTTCAACTACTGAAAGCCAGGTGATCCCATAAGCGAGTGACGTCACTACGTGCTTTAGGTCACGTGGTGTGGCTGTCATTTGTTTCAGCTAATACCTGAACAGTTTCTCAATGCAAGCATTTGTAATAATAATAATAATAATAATAATAATAATAATAATAATAATAAAAATTATAATAATAATAATAAATAATTTAATAATATTAATATCCAAAATTCCATTTAATAATAACGAAAACGGAGGTGACAGTCGTTTGAGGCGCAAGTATAGGTATTTTGCTATTTTGCCGCCGTGCAATGGGTGCAGGTTCGAATCCATGTTTCTGTGGCCGGCGCTGCTGTCCACTATGCCGGTGAATACGGACAAGATGAAGGAGACGCGAGCAGAGAGAAGCAAGCCCGTGTTCGACAGACGACTCAAACACAAGTATGTCAAGTCACGTGACTCGAATGAGTTCGCTCTTTTTTTTCTCGCCGTCATTTTTTTAGTCCTCCCCCCCCCCCCCCCCCCCCCCCGCCGCGTGGCACGGCTTGGGAGACTATAGTTTTTTGGGTCTCTCTGTCGGCCTGTCTGTCCGTCTGTCGACACTTTTTTTGTTAACACACTCAAGCGTACATTTCTTGATCGATTGGCGAAATATCTTACATATATTTATGGGTGGTAACAAGAGTTGGTGTGGTAAATGAGCCAAACAGGCCCAAAGGACACTGACCCAGCTGGACTCTAAAAATGTGCACATTCCATGAGCACTTGAGTGAGTTTGTTAACACACTCAACCCTACATTTCTTTATCGATTGGCGAAATATTTTTCATGTAGGTAGTGTGGGTGCTTGCAAGGGTTAGTAGTATAAATGAGCTAGATCGGCCCAAGGGCATTGACCCAGCTGGACTTTAAAAATTTGCACATTCTTAAGGGTTGTAGTCTGACCTAACAAAATCAAAAACTGGGATTGTACGTCGGCGAGGGACTTAGTCAGTTTCACTGACCTACTTGTCCCATCTATTTTTCGTTTATAATGTATATCGTGAACCCCATCCCCCCCTCCCCCCCCCCCCCACCCACACTCATTCATCCAATCGATTTCCCAGTGACAGAAAGCCATTCAGTGACTGCGATGCCGTCGTTAAGCGGCTCCAGTTCATGTGCGCTATATTCGCGCATGTTTCTCGTCGTCCCAGTGACGTAATGTTCAAGGTTTACGGACACGTCACCGCACCCAAAACCTCATCATCCGCACACCTCACCACCCGACCGTCTCCGGTATTTAATCCGATTTTAACAGAACTATCAGTTAACGTCAGCGACAAACAACCACACGTTTGCAATCTATAGGGGGGTGGGGGTGGGGGAATTAAAAGTATTGTACGGGGGCCGAGATGTCTTGCTACAGACAAAAGTCATTAGTTCTTATGACAAAACTGTCTAAATATCGTTTTATGTGTTACTCTCTTTTTGACACCAATTACCAATGTTTATATCAGCTTTTAAAACAGCGAAGTGAAATAGTTCTTTATTTTTTCAAATTTAATAACGCCTGGATTTTTGTGGTTTGTGTACTTTGTATAACTGTCTGCTTTGAGAAAAAAAAAAACGAAGAAAAATTGAAGACTGGAACAAAAAAAAAACTACTCGCCGATCCTCTTCTGAAGTAAAAATGATTTTTTTTAAATTGTAGTGTCTAAAATGTAGTACCTTCGTTGAAACGTGATGAGTGGTGCAGGTTGAGGAGATCAATGAGGTTTGGATCATATTAGTGTACACCAAATGAGATAAATACGGTGTGTAAAACGTACCAGTGTCCCTGATGTCCAGAGTTTGGTGGCTTCGTTGATATATTTCTGAATTTTAGATGAAATGCAGTGACCCCTATTGACAGGCTTTGGTGGTAATATACTTCTGCATTTTAAATGAAATATGGTGTGTAAAACCAGCTTCACTTACTTCCGGTTATGGTGACTTGACTAAGAATTGTTGTTTTGATGGTGACATGTCCAAAAGGGGTATGGAGTTGCAGTTAGGATGACTTTACCTGTTACCCATTTTTGTTGTTGATGATGACTTTCCAAAGGGGCATGGTAAACTGACACCTTAACCGATACGGGATTTGGTCGATTCGGCCCAAAACCGGTTATGCCCAAAACCAGTTCGGCCTAAATTGGATGTTTCGGCCCAATGTATTTTTTAGAGAGATCTTCATAAAAGTTCAATGTGAATTGCACATTACTTTTTTTTTTACACACCATAATTTGGGCGTGTAGAAAAGATATATAAACAAGAATGTACTGCTGTTATCAATGTTCATGAAAAGACCTTTTCAACAACAAATACTTTGTCTCAGCTAGTGACCTATCAGTCAGGTGAAGACCGTTGCAGAACTCGTGACATAAGCCCGGTGTGTTGACTGTAACGTTTGTGGCGCAGGTACCCGATGTGCCAGAGCCGACGACAGCGCCGACTGCGCACCATGACACGCTCGGAGCAGAGGGAGTACAGACAGAAATTCGTCAAGAAAGGCGCCAAGGATCACGGGTACGCCGCCTGATAAATTTTTGTCTATTTATTTATTTATTGCAAACCTTATAGCGGACACGTATGTTAATTACTTTTTTTGTTTGTGTGTTTGTTTTTTTTTTTTATTTTAACAAAATATATTTTGTGAGGTGGCCAGGACATTTTTTAAAGCGGGGAAGGAGCACGGGTGGTTTTAGAATGATTTCAGTAATGTGTTGATATTGTATGGATATTGTTATTCTCGTGGGATTATGCAGGATATGGTGACAGTAACAAAGTACTTGCGTCATGGGAAGTGACGTACCACTCTACGTGTTACATGCCATACTTGTTAAAAGAAGTACCCGTTTGTATGTCTCCAGCTCATATGGGCGACTGCATCAGCCGGTAGCAACATTCCATGACATCCTGTCATGTATGCTGATGTTTGGTATGTGTCGTCTGCCCGTGTGTTGTAGCGATAGCGGCGAGCCGAGCAAGGAAGACGCCGCGAGCAGGCGGATCAAGCAAGAACCGACCAATCAGAGCGCGTCACTGGGCGCGGAGCCAACCAATCAGAGCGCGTCACCGGGGGCGGAGCCGACCAATCAGAGCGCATCACTGGGGACCGAGCAGACTACTGAGAGCGCATCACCGGAGGCGGAGCCAACGAATCAGAGCGCGTCACTGGGGTCGGAGCCGACCAATCAGAGCGCGTCACTGGGGTCGGAGCCGACCAATCAGAGCGCGTCACTGGGGTCAGAGCCGACCAATCAGAACGCATCACTGGGGACCGAGCAGACTAATGAGAGGATGGCTTCACCGGGGACGGAGCCGACCAATCAATGGCCATCACCGGGGGCCGAGCCGACCAATCAGAGCGCCTCATCAGGGGCCGATGTATCGTTGGCGAGCGGCACAGTCGAGGCTCCTGCAGCAGACGTCACTGCCGACGGTGAAAGTCATTCTACAGGTAAGCCAATCCTTCTTGCTATTGTGTTCTGCAAGATCTTGGTATCAATAAGTCAGGTGAGTCATGAGTTGTGGGGTCATCCGAGTCTGACATGTGTAGTCCCCCGATTGTGATATGTGTAATCTCCCGATTCTGACATGTGTAATCTCCCGATTCTGACATGTGTAATCTCCCGATTCTGACATGTGTAATCTCCCGATTCTGACATGTGTAATCTCCCGATTCTGACATGTGTAATCTCCCGATTCTGACATGTGAAGTCTCCCGATTCTGACATGCGTAGTCTCCCGACTCTGACATGTGAAGTCTCCCGATTCTGACTCGGGACCTTGGGATTACCAGACCAAGGTTTTAACCATCTGAGTTAACCGACACCCCCCATAGGGTCACAAGTATGACGTGTGACTCACATGTGCTTAGCTCAGTCATGTGGTGAGGTCATAGAGATACGAATATAAATACATGAGCATAATTGTTCATAGAATTACAGAAATATTGCAGACTCTCGTGATTTGTTCAGTGTCACGAAATGGATGTCGCGATATAGACGGTCTAACGCCTTAGGAGTCGTATGACTTTAACCACGGTGAACTTCGCTATGGCAAACTTGTGTCAGTTATGTCAAGGCTATAAATTTTAATGTTTTACGCTCATTTGCTTCAATCGAACTTATTTTCCTTAGATATCTAATTGCAATTCCTGTTCTTTATTTAAAAGTTCTAGTCGCACGTCGACTGAAGTGTAAAACTCAAGAAGGACTCTGGCAAACAGTTCCTGATATTTATTAAACACACTTACTTTGTATTTGTACAAAATATCCGCGGTTCTTATTTACACGTTATATCCTCGGCTGTGGACAATAACTATTTCTTAAACACTCTGATTATTTATCCTTTTATTCAACAAATTGAAGTGATACCAATCCAACGCTAACTTGTTTTTATTTATCCTTCAACTTACTTCGACGCTTTACCGTAATAATACGACACACTCCTGGCGTGTGGCCTCTCTGCCTCGCAAAAATCAACTGATGATGGGGCATTCCCCACGCTCCTTATATACTTGCCTTGCGTACCCCCGCAGCTAATTAAAAATGTAACCAATCACATTGCTTGGCGTCACACTAATGGGCCAATAGGAAATCACTTGCTTCAAAACATATGATACAACATCCATATGAACTGGAAACCTATATTTTCAGAACGACCGGAAGTTAATCTACAAGATGGCATAATAATTTGCAAAATTTGAAACCTGCAACTTAATGAAAAACACCCGTAAAGTTTGTGTTTCTAACACAAAATTTTCACCTGCCCCAAATCCTAAGTAAACCGGAAGTTGCAGAAGCGTAAATACCATCATTCTACTAATTTGAAGGAGCTCTTCAAAATCACATATAAAGTTTACAAATCCGACGCCCAGTTTTGGAGATATTTGCTTAACTTGACACATAAGTAAATTTTAAAATGGCGTCCACTACAAAACGCGACCGTGCACGAAATCCAAACTAATCCCAACTTATTCCTCATATTCATATGTACCTTAATCCCAAATAGTCCGACGCTTCTCAGGCGTCTTTCACATAAAAGAATCACTTTTGATAGTTTCGCGCCAAAACAGTGTCACCCGACAGAAGTTTCCTTAAGTAAATACACACAAAAACTACACAGTTATACTCTGAGAGTATATTCCGACAACAACCCCCCCTTTCTAGAAAACACTTTAGCTGTTTTCACCACACTTTGGAATATACGCTCAACCATACACTCAAATCGTTGCCGATTACTAATAGTAAACAGGTACAGGTACATAATAATCCTTGGCGAAAATAACTCAAAATCATCGTTACATAAAACCATGGCTACGAGATCATCGTTACACAAAACAGTTGCCACAAGTTATTCACATACAGTCACAATCTGCTCATAAAGTCCGCTGCAAAATTATCTGAACCTTTAATTGCTTTAATGTCAAATGCGTAATTCTGCAAGAAAAGTGCTCATCAACCGTCCACTTGCTAATTTTCCCTTTCGTAGATATGCTAGAGGTGCATGATCTGTCTCTAGCGTGAAGTTCGTGCCGTACAAGTATTTCGCGAAGCGCATTACTCCAAACACTATCGCTAGGCATTCGCGTTCGATCACAGAATAACGTCTCTCTCTATCCAAGAGTTTTCGACTTGCGTACGCGATCGGGAAAAAGCCATCATCGTGTTCCTGAAGTAACACTGCGCCGAGTCCAGTGTCTGACGCGTCCGTACGTAGCACAAACGGTTTGTTGAAGTCCGGTAATCTCAAAATTGGCGCACGGGCCAGAAGTTGCTTCAGCTTGGTAAAAGCGCGTTGCTGCGGTTCCTCCCAAATGACGGTGTTCGGGCGTCCTTTCTTGACGAGATCTGTCAGAGGCGAAGTGATTTCGGCAAAGTTTGGTATGAATTTGCGATAAAAGCCCGCTAGGCCGAGAAATGAACGGACTTGCTTTTTCGTCTTCGGGCGTGGCGCGTCTTGAATTTTCTGAACCTTGTCGTCCTCCATGCGTAGCGTACCGTTTCCAAGCATATGACCGGTAAAACCAATGTCATCATATCCGATAAAACACTTGGAGGGTCGAACAGTGAGGTTGGCTTCCTTTATCCTCGTGAACAGTTTGCGTAACACTTGTAAGTGTTGTTCCCAACTCTCCGTGTGTGGTAGTACATCGTCCACGTAATTGTCCACATTTGGCACGTCTTCCAACAGTTGCTTCATGATTCGGTTAAACGCCGCTCCCGAGTTAACTAATCCAAACGGATTTCGACAAAACTGATATGTTCCCGTGGATGTCGAAAACGCTGTGTATTTCCGCGATGTTTCTTCCATCGGTATTTGCCAATATCCTTTTGTAAAATCTATTTTGGAAAACACCTTGTCGTTGCCCACTTTCGCCATAATGTCCTCGTAATTTCCCATCGGCTGCGTATCGAACTTGGTTATTGAATTTAACCGTCTATAGTCGATGCAGAAGCGATTTGTACCATCCTTTTTCTTCACAAGCACAATCGGTGAGTTGTATTCAGATCGCGACTCTTCGATTATTCCCCCTTCGAGCATCTTGCTGACTTCATCGTCAATATCTTGTCGTTTGGCGAACGGTACGGGATATGGTTTGACGCGGACTGGCTGTTGTGTCGTCAATTCAATTTTGTGTTTGCCGAGGTTGGTCTTTCCTGGCACATCAGTAAAAATCGTCCGGAATTCCGCTAAAAGTTCTCGCACTTGTCTTTTCTGCTCATCATCAAGTTTAGGATTGATGTTCACGTCGTCAACAGTTTCGGATTGTTTCGTTTCGGGTAAGTTTGTTAATAATGAATCACACTCGCTGCACTCCTCTGGGTCAGATTCCGCGATTGCGATGCGTGCAAACGCTGCTACTGTTGATTCTGCGGATTCGTCATTGTCGCTTTCGCTATCAGTGTAAGCGTTTGCATCATTTGCAGCTGTTTCTCGCTCAACGCACTCTTTCAACAAATTTGCGTGAAAAATCTTTCTTTTTCCGTCCGTGTCAATTTCGTAGTCCATCCGGTTCAAAACTCTTGTAGCTTTGTACGGTCCTTTCCACTGTAAAAGGAGCTTGTTTCTATCTGTCGGTAGTAGGAGATATACTTTCTGTCCCACGAGAAATCGCCTGTCCCTTGTCTTGCGGTCATAATGATGCTTGTGTTTTCCTTGTGCTTCCAGCAAACTCTCACGCGCTATTTGACAAGTGTCTTCCAAACGATTTCTTAAGTCCGCAATATAGGCGTATGTGTTCTTAACTTCGGTTGGCGCTTCCTCGTCCAGCCAGATCTCTTTGAGAATATCCAATGGCCCTCGCACTCGACGACCATAAAGAAGCTCAAACGGTGAGAATCCTGTGCTGGCCTGAGGTACTTCCCTGTACGCGAAAAGAACTGCCGGTAAATATCTGTCCCAGTCTCTTGGTCGTTCTTTACACATTCGCGTTAACATACTCTTTAGAACGCCGTTTATTCTTTCGCAGAGTCCGTTGCACTGAGGGTTGTATGGAGTCGTAAAAAGTTGTTTCACGAAATCAGTCGTGCTAGTTCTGCCATCAGATCTGAAGTGAACTGTGTTCCTTTGTCACTTAAAATTTCTCGAGGAAATCCAACACGACTAAACACTTCTAAGAGGGCCTCTGCAACGTTAACTGTCTCAATGCGTTTCAACGGAATAGCTTCTGGATAGCGCGTCGCGTAGTCAACCACTGTTAAAATGTAACGATTGCCGCTCTCTGCGATAGGTGTGATCGGTCCAATGATATCGACGGCGACTCTGTCGAACGGTGTGTCCATGACCGGCATTTGACCAAGTGGCACATTCCGCACCTTCCCTCGTGGAATAGTACGTTGGCATACGTCACATGACTGACAGTACCGTTTTACGTCGCCGCTGAGTCCAGGCCAGTGAAAATTTGCAATGATCCGATCCGTAGTCTTTTTCACGCCAAGATGTCCGCCGACAATAGGTTCGTGTGCCACCGACATGATGTGGTTTCGTAACGACTTCGGTACTACAACCTGCTTCAGTTTCACTTCGACGCCATCTCTCATCTCGAAGTAGTACCGCATCAGAATTTTGTTTTTCACCACATAGCGAAAAGATCCCCGTTTTCGTGACTGAAACGTCGTTTTGTCGTTCGCATACTTAAAGTTCTTTATCAACGTTTCGTCGTCTTTCTGTAGTTTTATCAAGTCCGCGCTGTTGATCATATCCGCTTTGACGTCTGGAGTCACCAGGGGCTTTTTTGCCTTCTTTTCTCTCACTGTTTGTTCGCGGGTCGTCACAGCTGCAGCAACTGGCGTATCCTCGTTTTTACCACACTCTCCTTCCTCTTGGTTCGCATGCGTTGCGATTGTGTAGATTTTGTCCGGCAAAACGTTTCCGATGATTAAATCATACGGTGGGTTCTTCACTACCATAACGTCAAGTAACCCCGTGTAGATAGGTGTGGTAACACTAACTCGCGCCATTGGAAATGTTCGCAACGTGCCATCCATCAGTACGCAATCACTGTTTTTTCCGGTGAGTTCAGTTTCCTTCACGAGTTCTTCTCGAACGACGGCGCTGTTACATCCGGTGTCCTTTAAGACGATCACTTTCTGATTGGCGACTAGACCACGATATAACGGAAGACGTTTCACTGTATCCATTTTGTCACAAATTGCTCCGGTATATGGTATGGTTTCGCCATTCGCCAAGAAAAGTTTGCCGTCTTTCACATTTTCGTCCACAATCTCTTTTACACCGGTCGCGCCTAATTTCACGTTTGTGTTTCTTTGCGAGTCACTAGTGGCACGACCGCGATCGCGATATGGCTGATACGGTCGTTCTCCTTGCGGACGAGTCGATGCAGGTTTAGCTCCATTTTTCTGTTTCCTGCAGTCACGGGCGTAATGTCCGATTTTCCCGAGCTCTCTCACGTAAGAACAAACTCAAGTCACTGCTACACATATTCACGAACTGTTCTCGGAGTAGCAGGTCACATATGGCGTCGTACGTTTTCTCGATGCCGGCCATCTCTATCCAGCGATAGGGGAAACGTTTCTGTTTGGCACTGTATTGTTGCACTGACTCATCCTTCTCTGGCTTGATCTCACGGAATTTCGTACGAAATCCTTCAGCGGTGAGCTGGTATCGTCGTAAGATTGCTTCTTTTAGCGCCTGGTAGTCGTTTTACAGCCTCGACGGTCATGCTGCTATTAACATCCAGCGCTTTCCCCGTAAGTATCGCACTTAAACTGATTGACCACGTATCGCGATGCCATTCTTGACTAATTGCAAACCGCTCGAATCTCTCGAGGAATGCATCAATATCGTCGACATTCTCGTCAAACTTTGGTAGTTTGGGTCGTGCAATGAGATATTGCTGTCGTGGCTCGCGCGGTTGTTCTCGTATTCCCATCTGAGCTCGTAGTTCCGCTTGACGTGTTTCTTCGCGAAGTTTTTCCAGTTGAAATTGGTGGTCTTGTTCTCTTTGCCGGTCTTCCCTCTCTTGAGCTCGGGTCTCGCGTTCAATTCGAGCTCGTTCACGTTGGTCTGCCTTGTCTTGTTCCACTTGAACAAAGCGACGGAGTTCTTCGTCTTTATAGCCGAGGGCTTGACCAAGTTCTATCAGTGAACGAAGATCCTGCTCCATGGTGTTGTATCCTACTGGCGATTATCCCGGACGAGCCCCCAGATGTCACGAAATGGATGTCGTGATATAGACGGTCTAACGCCTTAGGAGTCGTATGACTTTAACCACGGTGAACTTCGCTATGGCAAACTTGTGTCAGTTATGTCAAGGCTATAAATTTTGATGTTTTACGCTCATTTGCTTCAATCGAACTTATTTTCCTTAGATATCTAATTGCAATTCCTGTTCTTTATTTAAAAGTTCTAGTCGCACGTCGACTGAAGTGTAAAACTCAAGAAGGACTCTGGCAAACAGTTCCTGATATTTATTAAACACACTTACTTTGTATTTGTACAAAATATCCGCGGTTCTTATTTACACGTAATATCCTCGGCTGTGGACAATAACTATTTCTTAAACACTCTGATTATTTATCCTTTTATTCAACAAATTGAAGTGATACCAGTCCAACGCTAACTTGTTTTTATTTATCCTTCAACTTACTTCGACGCTTTACCGTAATAATACGACACACACCTGGCGTGTGGCCTCTCTGCCTCGCAAAAATCAACTGATGATGGGGCATTCCCCACGCTCCTTATATACTTGCCTTGCGTACCCCCGCAGCTAATTAAAAATGTAACCAATCACATTGCTTGGCGTCACACTAATGGGCCAATAGGAAATCACTTGCTTCAAAACATATGATACAACATCCATATGAACTGGAAACCTATATTTTCAGAACGACCGGAAGTTAATCTACAAGATGGCATAATAATTTGCAAAATTTGAAACCTGCAACTTAATGAAAAACACCCGTAAAGTTTGTGTTTCTAACACAAAATTTTCACCTGCCCTAAGTAAACCGGAAGTTGCAGAAGCGTAAATACCATCATTCTACTAATTTGAAGGAGCTCTTCAAAATCACATATAAAGTTTACAAATCCGACGCCCAATTTTGGAGATATTTGCTTAACTTGACACATAAGTAAATTTTAAAATGGCGTCCACTACAAAACGCGACCGTGCACGAAATCCAAACTAATCCCAACTTATTCCTCATATTCATATGTACCTTAATCCCAAATAGTCCGACGCTTCTCAGGCGTCTTTCACATAAAAGAATCACTTTTGATAGTTTCGCGCCAAAACAGTGTCACCCGACAGAAGTTTCCTTAACTAAATACACACAAAAACTACACAGTTATACTCTGAGAGTATATTCCGACATTCAGTTTGTGAAGTATAGGAAGAACTAAGCAAAATTAATAATAATAATAATAGTAATAATAATAAAATATAATCTATATAGTTGTTCAGTTTGTGAAGTATAGGAAGAACTGAGCAAAATAAATAAATAAATAAATAATAATAATAAAAAAATATATGTAATAATAATAAAATATTCTACATATTTCTGCATTGCTTTGGTTGAATTCGCGTGTTCACAAGGATTCCTGGCAGATATTTTTATGTTTATGTTTGTTTAGGGTCGTGTAAGAAGCGGCGTGGAAGGCCTGTGGGCGGGGGCAAAGCGCGGTACATCCACTTGGAAAAGAGAGAGTCACAGCGTAAGAGAGTGAAACCTCGCAAGTTGATCGAGTCTGTGGATGATGGACGCGCCAGGTCCCGGGAAATCACGCTGCTTGCAACCGAGGATCCCGCAAAATCTCGTGAAGACGCTGCTGAGGAATCCCCCGAGTCTCGTGAAGTCACGTTGCCTGCTGCTGAGGATCCCGCCAAGTCTCGTGAAGTCACGCAGTCTCGTGAAGACGAAAAAGAAATGCTAGAAGTACCAGAGCAAACCGCGTAAGCACCGAGATCTCAGTTACTTAAGTGTGTTACTGACTGTCAAAAAAAAAAAAAAAAAAAAAGAAAGAAAGAAAAAAGAAAGAAAAAAGAAAGAAAGAAAAATAAGAGCAGTCGTTTTGTGTTTGAAATATTTGGCAGCTTGGATGCAGGTTGTTATCCATCTAATTTAATGCACTAGCAAGTGTGTCAGCAAAATATATGCAATTCACAATAATAAGTCTTGTTAATAAAAAAAATAACTTTGTTAATAAGGCGGAGCTTATTTTTGGGTGTTTTGGTATGTGTTTCTGTGTGTAAAAATAAAAAAAATTGGATGAATTTTGTCGTGTAGGAGAAGTCGTCTGGGGAGGAAAAGGAGCCGAAGTAACAGCCAGCCGGTCATGATAAGGCGACCAATCAAACGCGAGAAGCTGGCTGACGTCATGACCGGCGCTGACACGTCACGCAAGCGGAGGCGGCGGGGGAGGCGAGGGCAGGAGGAGGGGCAGGAGGGGGATCTGACGGCGAGTGACAGCTCCTTCTGTGCGGAGAGCGACGGCGGCGGCCAGCTCTGCCGGGAGAATGGCTTTGTCGAGCATGCGCAGAGCAGCAGCGCGGAGAACGATGCCGTCAGCACGGAGAGTGGTGTCAAAGCGGAGAGTGATGCTGCCAGAGCGGAGAGTGGTGCCAGCACGGAGAGTGGTGTCAGAGCGGAGAGTGGTGTCAGCACGGAGAGTGGTGCAGTCAGGACAGAGATTGACACGTTGAGCGAAATAATCGACAGTGTAGTCAGGGAGAGTGCCCGCTACGCGATGGAGAGTGGCATGGAGGAGGAGGAGGAGGCTGGAGAGTGTGCTGACGTCATTGGTCAGGTGACCATGGAGGAGAGTGAAGAAGTGGGGAATGAGCTTGAAAGGATGGATGTCTGCGTGGAGGAAAGCACCGAGGAAGCTGTGAATCATCAAAACGGTAGTGCTGAGATTGCAACAATAGATAAAGGTTTGTTTGCGGAAAGCGGACATGAAAGCGTGGATGAGAATGACGTGCAGGATAACCAAGACTGCAGCGTGGAGATTGACGATAAAAGCAGCGGAAGTGACGACGCAGTGAGTGACAGGGACACGGTGGTCGAAGGAACCGTGGAGAACAATGGTGCGGCGGACGAACTCTGCGGGAAGACGGAAGAGGAGTCGATGGAGGAGGATGCCTGCGCGGAGAGTGACGTTTCCGAAGACGACAACGACGACGACGGGCGTCACGCGGACATCACACTTCCGGATCTTGGAAGTGGCACGCGTGTTGTCATGAGTTTGGATTCCTCTTTGGAGATTCTTGATGCGGACCCGGCGGACTGTCAGCCCACGACGAAATCGCCCGCTGGGGCATTACCCGAACCGGAGGCCGACGGCGAAACGGTGAGCGACGGCGAAACGGTCGGCGACGGCGAAACGGTGAGCGGCGCGACGGAACATATGAAATCATATGAGGAACAGCTGAGGGACATCCTGTATGCCACAGCACCGCCTGGTGACGGAACGCCAAGGGCCGCCACCACGCCAGCGGAGGAGGCGGATCCGGGTCCCGCCAGGACGGGAAGGGACGGTCCGGCCGCCGCCCAGAGGGGACAGCTGGAGACGGGTGTGTGCGACTGTGCGATGGATTTATCAACCTCCCATGCCGGCGAGCACGCGCAGTCTGTGGTCAAGGTCATGCAGCCCGAGGTCAAGGTCATGGATGGGGAGACCGCTGTGCAGCATGGCGCTGGACAGTCTGGCGGGACGCCATTAAATGACCACAAGGTGAACAGTGACATCCCGCAAGGTGGCGCCCTCGCCACCTCCAACTTCCCTACCCCGCCTCCACCATTGCCCGTGTCGATGCAGCCTGCATTTGACCTTCCCGTCGCGGCGCCAGCATCAGCGCCATCAGCGCCAGCAGACCCGGCACCATTTAACAGCGGCACCGGCAGCGTGGCCCTGGCGCAGTGCCCCATCATGATCTCGCCGCAGGTGGTGCAGCCGATGGTGCCCATGGTGCAGATCGGGGACCAGTTCATCCCGCTGCAGATGGTGACGGACGTGGTGAAGCAGGCCCAGCAGATGGGGCTCGTGGGTACGCTGGACGCGGCGCATGCGCACAGAGCACAGCAGGCCTCCTTCCTGCACGGCGTGCCAGCTGTACAACCTGGAGGGCAGCCCCTGCAGCAGATGGGAGTGCAGTCCGCACTTCAGCCTGCAGCTCTGCAAAGTGGATTGCAGTCTGGAGGCCCACAAACAGGACTGCAGTCTGGAGGCCCACAAACAGGACTGCAGTCTGGAGGCCCACAAACAGGACTGCAGTCTGGAGCCCCACAAACAGGACTGCAGTCTGGAGGCCCACAAACAGGATTACAGTCCACAGATCCGTCAGCAGGGTTATTGTCTATGGCCCCACAAACAGGATCACAGTCTGCACCTACGCAAGCAGGATTACAGTCCGTTGCTCCACAGACACCATTACAGTCTAGAATCCTGCAGACAGGATTGCAGTCTGGCGCCGTACAGACGGGATTACAGTCTGGCATACAACCTGTTTTGCAGGCGAGCCTGCAGGCTGTTCCACAAACGATCCTACAGCCGGGATTACAGCTTATTCCACAGACGGCATTTCAGCTTGGAAGTCAGCCGCAACAGATTAGCTTACAGCCTGGCCAGCCAGTGACGTCACAGCCTCTCCTTCCGCCTGTGTTATCTGTCCCACAAACTGACTTACAACATAGCGCACAGACTGCCCAACCGACCGGACTACGGGATTCGGTGCAGTCCACTCCACACACAAACTTACAACCTCTCCAGCTAGCTCCACCCATGGGCTTACACTCCGGGCTACAGTCCGCTCCCCAAACGCATTTACGACCCGGTGTGCAGTCTGCTATACAAACGAACGCGCATTCAGCTTCGGCAGGGTTGCCCGGTGTACAAATGGTTGCACAAAGCAACCTCCTTCCGGGAATCCAGTTTATTTCGCACCCGAACTCCAGCGTGCATCACCCGTTCGTCCAGCCCATTCCACGGGCTACCGTTCAGCCTATCATGCAGTCAGTCATCCAAGCTAACACCCAGCCGAGTGTTGTGTCCAGTGCAATGGTTGCTCCTCAACATGGCTCACACACCCAGCAGCACTACGCTCAGCCAGACACACAGCCTTACATGCAGCCTAACACACTGTCGGCTGTTGAGACAAACATAGAATCATGCGCACAGACATCTTTTCAGTCTAACCAATCCATAGTCGCAAACCAGCACGCCAAGGCGACCAATCCGCTGTCACATTTAACTGTCCAGTCAGGCGTGACTTCCGGTCATTTGAATCTTGCTGCCCGGGTCATCTCACAGCATGACAGCCAGGCCTGTTCCTCGCCTCACAGCGCCCACTACTATCCCCCTTACTCTCTCAGCTCGCGCGGACAGTCGCAGAGCAGCTGTGCGGATAGCCCCATCTACGGATATGCGCACAACAGCAGTGCCACAAGTGAGCGCCAAAATGTCCATTTAAATTTTGTAGCGTCGTCTGGTACGTATTTACGAACTGAGGCCGCGGTGGTCCCGTGTTCGAACCCCGCTTCGGCTATGCAGAGACCCGCGTCGACTTGTGGTTCATCAAATGCGATTGGTGGACAGTGGCACAGCGGGAGCGAGAGGAGTTGGAGCACGCCGCCGGTCATGTCACGTGACCGAAACGAAAACTTCAACAATTCAAACGCGTTTGAGCTGCATGCCCCGCTGCCGAAACAGAGCGAGCTTCAGAAACCACCGACTGCATTCTATAACACAAACACGACCATAGCACACATCCCGACACACGCCAGTGACGTTACTAACATGGCGCTCGCACCTGTCAGTGACGTGTCAGTGACGCGTCAGTCTCCTGCAGGCAAGTTTGTGACGATGGAGGAATTCATATCGTCTCTTGGAAGCCCTTCGAATGCCTCTGGTCAAGTCATTAAACTCGTTGTACCAAAATCGGAAGCAGATTAATTATTTAATTAATTAATTATTTAATTAATCTGCTAATTGTTATTCATGCAGAATTTTTTTTTAAAAAGAGCTCAGAACGCTAAGTGACAAGAAATGGCAACAAATACCTTATGTCTGATAATAGAAGCAGTTGTGTGTTCAAACACTTTCTGTCTTGAAAATTTATTTAAAAGGTGAATATTTTTTTCACGTGGACTGAAAGATAGTGAGATGAATAGCGTGTTTTTATGTCTTGCTTCAGTATTTATCATTTCATAAACGAATATGTGGCATTTTCAGTATCTGGATACTATATAGGTACAGCTGTGCAACATGTGTCATGCAGTACATGTGTATAGGTACAGATGTGTAATACGTGTCATGCGGTACCTGTATATAGGTACAGCTGTGCAACACGTGTCATGCGGTACCTGTATATAGGTACAGATGTGTAACACGTGCCATGCGGTACCTGTATAAAGGTACAGATGTGCAACACGTGTCATGCGGTACCTGTATATAGGTACAGCTGTGCAACACGTGTCATGCGGTACCTGTATAAAGGTACAGCTGTGCAACACGTGTCATGCGGTACCTGTATATAGGTACAGATGTGTAACACGTGCCATGCGGTACCTGTATAAAGGTACAGATGTGCAACACGTGTCATGCGGTACCTGTATATAGGTACAGCTGTGCAACACGTGTCATGCGGTACCTGTATATAGGTACAGCTGTGCAACACGTGTCATGCGGTACCTGTATATAGGTACAGATGTGTAACACGTGCCATGCGGTACCTGTATAAAGGTACAGATGTGCAACACGTGTCATGCGGTTCCTGTATATAGGTACAGCTGTGCAACACGTGTCATGCGGTACCTGTATAAAGGTACAGCTGTGCAACACGTGTCATGCGGTACCTGCATATAGGTACAACTGTGCAACACGTGTCATGTGGTACCTGTATAAAGGTACAGATGTGCAACACGTGTCATGCGGTACCTGTATATAGGTACAGCTGTGAAACACGTGTCATGTGGTACCTGTATATAGGTACAGCTGTGCAACACGTGTCATGTGGTACCTGTTTATAGGTATAGCTGTGCAGCACGTGTCATGTGGTACCTGTATATAGGTACAGATTTGCAGCATTTATATATCATACGATATCTGTATATCTGGAATTGTGCACTGTATATATTTCCCACGTCATGTGCCCTGCAACACACCTGTCCTACGTCATGTCATAGGTCTTACGTCATATATCGTACCGCACACATGTCCTACGTCATATATCATACTATGCAGATATCCTACGTCATGTGTCATACTGTACATGTGTCCTACGTCATATATCATACTACACATCTATCGTACGGTAAAATGAAATATTGTACGCCTTATGTGTTTGATGAAGTAAGCTGCAGTATTTATAGCGCCGTTACTTTGATCACGTGACGGTTTTCGCGCACAACGAGTGGTTAAAACTTTTGGTAGGATACTCAAGAGTCGTCTTTATGTTAAAGTTGTTTATTTATGAGACCCCGGATACTTACTAGAATTTCTTTACGAGCTACAACAACAGTGACCTGTTTTTTTTTTTGTTTTTTTTTGTTTTTTTTTTTTTTTTGTTTTTTTTTTTTTGTTTTTTTTTTATTGCATTATGATGCTTGCCTTGGTTTCGCGACTGAAAAGCCCAGCGTGAATGTGGAATGATTAAATTTACAAGTGGTTGAGAGCCATCCATGAAGTTCTGATGCAAAAAAATAAATAAAAATTTAAATAGAAAAGTGAATCAAATTACAATGACGAATGGAAGAAATTCCAGCGATGAATTGACAATGTTTTAGCCCCCAACCGGAGAGGTAACTAAAGGTTTTTGTACTTAGGTACTGTGTATCAAATTACTATAACGCGCGGAATTTGAGCTGTGGAACTTACAGGAGCAGCTTTACATGAATATTTATTCATCGAGGTGCGTAAGAAAAATTTTTGCCAATCAGAACAGCTTAATTGGCTGATGTACACTGAAAATACTTAGCATTCAAAACTGACGGTGACCTATGTTTTTATTTCTGCATCGTAAGAACCACAAAAGATTCTTCTTCAGTGTTCAGAGACAGCGTTGCACAGACCACACCAGTTGTTCAATGTTACGTGTGTTTGTTAGAAATTATGCATTTCCGAATCAACTTTAGATGTTGAGCTTTGCACCACTTTATTACGGCTTCGAGAGTTTTTTTTTTTTTTTTGTTTTTTGCTGCAATAATCTGAATGTGTTTTATATATATTGTTGATGATTCTGTCTTTTGCCTAAATAAATCCTAAGGCTCAAACTGCACATTTACGATTTCCCTTTTAGCGGTGTTGTGGTGGACAACAACCAAAAATCACACAACAAAAACTAGTTAAAACTTGAGGGCTCCAAATATTCGTCCCAGTGATAGCAAAACATAAGTAAAAACATCTACATCAACCAAATATCATTTTTGGGGAGGTAATTTTTCCAGGTACACCTCGTCAGTCAGATTCTCGTATTGTACCAATCTTATTTGTTATTTTTCTAAGACACTCCGGTCATTCTGCGGTTCTCTAACTCTTGTGTAATTTTTAACCTTCTGCTAGTTTTTGTTGAATAATAATTTGACACTGACGTCAGAATAATTCATGCTTGTTGGTAAAGCTGCGACAAAAGGGAAAAATAACACAGGACTTGAGCAGCTTGTTTGTTAAATTGAATGAAGCGAAGTAGCTCCAATACTATTTAGAGTATAAAGTATGCAAGTTGTATTTGTAAGGCGCATCGTTGTTTTTGTATTCTATCATCCTTTGGAGAGCCGATAAGTGAAGTAAACAACTGTTGACTTCTCCAAAAGTATATTCAGGTAATAACGGAACTGGCTATAAACATTTTAGTCGGATAGCCCAAAAGTGGCGGAACTTTTAAATTTGTAGTAAAACATGTGTTTATATTTTTAAGATATGAAAATAACTCGTCCAAAAATTGCCAGGCATACGATTTTTTTATTATTATTATTATTATTATTATTATTATTATTATAATTATTATTATTATTATTATTATTATTATTACTGCAACACATTTATATTGGTTGGGCTTACTCTAAAAATAGCTCTTAGCGCATTACACAATAACAATTCACAGTATGACTTAGACACACATACCACTGAAACAATAGATAAAATTAGTAAAACATTACTGTGGATGAAAAATATGTAAATATATTTAATTATATGCGATGGATTACGCACACGCTTGTCTAAAGAGGTGAGTTTTAAGCAAAGATTTAAAAACACTTATGTCAGAAAAGCTCCTAATTGCTGCAGGTAGGTCGTTTCAGGGTGCTGGGGCGGTAATCACAAAACATTTATTGGCATATACTAGCTGTACTTCTGGTAAACGGAACAATTAATTTCAAACCTTGACTAGACCTTAGAACACGAATAGATTTTGGCAGTACAAGTTCACGTAAATACACAGGGACAGTGCCATGGACGTACACAATTAAAACAAATGACTGGAACTTTGAACTCAATTCTTTTGGTAATAGGAAGCCAGTGGGGATCATTGAGTGTTGATGATGTATGGCAACGTCGATCAACTCTTGATATGAGGCGCGCAGCTGAATTTTTGATAATTTGCAGCCTGGCAATGAGAGTTTTGTTCCTAAAAGTAAACTTAGCATAATCCAATCTTGATGTTACCAGCGTACTAAAGTTTTGACGCACTCAGAATCTAAATATTTTCTAATTTGAGCTATGGCCCGCAGGTAGCAAGACGCCGTTTGAACATTATGGGAAATAAACCTGTTCATAGAAAGGGTCTCTTCAAAAATAGAGCCTAAATTTCGCACATGTAGCTAGGATTCAACCTCCGTATCTCCGACTCGAACTGAAACACTATAAAATTTTCTAATATTTGTGCTTGAACCAATGAGAATTACTTCAGATTTATCATCATTTAATCTTAAATAATTTTCAGACATCCAAAGCCTAATGTCTGAAAAATACTTTTCGAGTGAACTTATGTTTTCGTGAATAGTTGCGAGTCATCCGCATAAAAGTGACTATCTGTTTTATGCTTTGTGCTGATGTCTTCGAGGGGCGCAACGTATAAGGTAAAGAGGATAGGTCCAAGGACTGAACCTTGCGGAACACCAGTTTTCAACTCTTGGAGATGTGAAGAAACCCCAAAGAGTGAAACATACTGGAATCTTTTCGTCAGGTATGATTTGAACCATGCTTGTGCTTTGTCTCGTATCCCATAGCGAGTGTGAAGCATTCGACGCTATTTCACCTATCCCTTTAGGTTGTTATATTGAAGGTGCAAAAAGTGACCTTTATTTCGTCAAAACATTTATCAAATCAGCCCAAGGACTCGTCAGTCTTACCTTTCTTCTAAATTAAAAAAAGCGTTTCGTAAACCTTTGGGTTTTTAGGACCTGTTGTTTTGGTTTCGAGGCTGTGATAACAAACCTACATAGAAAGCACGCACGATACGTGCCAAAATATTAGTTAACTAAAGATTTTTTGTTCCTTTATTTATCAAACTGACGAAGATACTTCTCATCATAACAAACGATGGGCAAAACGCTCATGAGGCGATTTCCATTAGAAATGGCCTGAAAAAACCGAAGTTAGTAGTGCTCACATACACTGCATGAAATAGTGTCGAATGCGCATGAAAATACTATGTTCCATAACGAAGCCGAATGTGTCATTTTAATGCCAGAACTAGGGCTCTATGCCCCGGAGGGGAGCTTATGGATTACGCGGTATATCCATCCGATACCACTCATTCCTCTTAGATGCGTAAGCCGTTTGGTCCGATATTTTGCAAAACTTACCCACATGATCGTAGGTTAATGCACGCCAAATCTTTTGGCGGTCCGATAAAATTTTTCGCGATTTTTTCTTTTTTAATTTTGTTGTTTTCATTGCTGGTTTTCGACTATGTTTGCGCGATATCTCGAAAATAGTTCATCAGCTTTTCACGATACTTTGCAGGAATAAAGACCATATAGTGCAGATTTGCACTGAGGAATTATTTTGATTTTTGTCAAAAATTGATTTTGACCAATTTTTGAAATCTTTACTTGGTTGTTTTTTAGTTGTTTTGGACTTGATTTACGTGGTATCTCTAAAATGGTTCATCAGATCTTTATCAAACCTTTCAGAAAGAAAGACCATACAGTGATGAGCATCACTAAAGAGTTATTTTTGTTTTTGTCAAAAATTTAATTTTTGACGAGCCTTTGATATTTTCACTTTGGTTTGCTTTTAGCTGTTTTCGACTTTGTTTACGCGATATCTCTAAAACAGTTCATCGGATCTTCACCAAACAGAGGAATTAAGAAGATCAGATCATATACATCATCACGAAGGTTGACTGTAATCAAAAATGGCATTTTTGACGATTTTGTTTCCAATTTTCACTGGTGTATTTTTAACTTTTTGACTGTGCTCACGGTATCTCAAAGGTAGTCAATTCGATTTTGATCAAACCTAACAGGAAGAAAGACCCTATAGTGTAGACGGTCACTGATGTGCTGGGTCTGTTTGATGAGGTTTATGGGGCTTATGGATTGGGTTCTGTCTGTCTGTCACATGTTGGGGCGAAAACGAGTTCAGTAAAGTGAGCTTGTTAACCGATGGAATGTGTTCAATGACAGACGTTTTATTACATTCAGAATGTAATGTATCGAATTATTTTTAAATCATCTCATCTCCGTCTCCTGTTGGGAGCTGTGCTGTCGACGATAGCTTGTTATACCTGGAATGATTATGCAATGCCGGACTTAGTTCACTACATAAATTATATGATAATGTTAGAATGTTCGATATATCACTGAATTAATGAGTATTTGGAAACGAGCAAACCATTCAAACAAGCTATACGTAGTTATGACATTTCTGGATAAAAACAACGGAACATACGTCATAGGTATCATGAGTGAGTGAAGGTGCAAGCGAAGTTTTCAGCAACCGAAATATGAGATTATTGCTTTATTCCTATGTCATTTCGATTATATCAGGTATCATTCACCTGTTTATTTTGTGTGCCAAGTTCAAGTTACCAAATCCTACTTTCAATTTGCTATGAATTATTTGAATCGGCTTGCATGTACTCAGTTATCAAAATAATTTAATTTCATGTACAATTTATTACTTTTAAAATTAATTATTTTAATTTGTACCTAAACAGCGTTGGTATAATGACTGTAAAATTGACTGGATGTATTCCAGGCGATGAGTAACTGCTTAGAGTGTAAACGTATGCAATCACCTGTGACGTTTTTTTTATAAAAATCAACGTTTCCGTGATAATAAGCATAAGCGAAAAAACATTGATACAAGTCACGCCTAGCATGAAATAATGTAAATCACAAAAAAACTCGAGAGATATTGGAATAGGGATATTTCCATTGATTTATAATGCTAAAAGCAAACAATACAGTGTAAATATTTCGCTACTTTTAATGTCGATATATTCTACCTAAAATTTCAGATATCACTGAACAGGCTTACGGATAAGTTGAAAATGATCAGGTGTTGAAACGGGTAATTCAGCTATGGCAAGTGGGTATAACTGAATTATGTTTGTAGATTCTTTTTCCAGAATGTTCATGTCACTGGTTGGGTCTGATATTAATTTGGATAATCCATAAGTACTTTGAATAAAAATATCATTGAAGTGATTGAAATCGCCACACAAAACTAAACCTGCACGTGGGATGAGCTTTTAGTACATAGGTAACAGACCGGCATAAATGATTAGACATGCTCTATTTATTAGAGCGCGTTGAGAGTATATAATCCCCACGAGAATATGGGAAAAGATTGATTGCGCTAGTTCTGCAGTTGATGAGAGCTTTTAACTGTATCTAATAAAGCAATTATTTGCCACTCTGGTATGAGACATTAAGATATATTGACAACGCTAGCTGCGTCTTGCATATTATTTTCTATCTCCACTCAGTATGGCAGAAAGGCTATCACCAAAGTTTTCTCGTGTTTTTGGCAGAGTGCAACTAATCGTGACAATGCCAAAAGTGTGGTTTGTTTAAGCATTGCCATATTGATATCGATAACGTGATGCAGAAGGTGCTAACGTCGCCTTAACCAGATGTGTTTCGTTTCTATATTAAAGGCACTAATCCAAGCTTTTGAATTTTTATTGAGGGTCGAGACAGGGGGGGGGGGGATAACAGTACCAACCCTGGCCCCAAGAGAGACCAAGTTCAATTTATCTGTTTTTTCCTTCTCATCTTTCTTTTTTTCCTTCCTTCTTACTTTCCTACAGTTTTCTTTCTTTATATTTATAGACGGAAAGATGTTTTCTATATACTTAGATACAGTGAATGCCTTGGAAAGTGTTCTCGTCTATCCCATCCATTATTTTAGTTTTCCACACTGAAGCAAATACTATTTGTACATCACTTAAAAGATGTTATTAAATACAATATAAATATGCAATATTAATCACAACTCAGCTGATTGAAAGACGACACCTATATCAGAAAATATAAAGCCATTATAGCCTGTGAAAGGTGATCTGCATATATTAAGAATATCATTAAATTTCTTTTGTTTTCGTTTCAAGCAAAGGGTTTAATTATGTTTGAAAAAATAACAATTTAAAGGAAAGGGGGTTTATTTTTCATAGAATAATGGGTCTGGATATGTTTAGAATAGATAGTTCACATTCTGAACTAAGTTTTGAATTTCAGAAGCTATTTGTTCCTCACTAAGATGGAGGGCCCGTAGTCTGACAACCAAACAGGTATATTATTACCTGTGTTCCGAGTTTTACTTATCTATTTACAGTTGTAAGGAAGAGCAGTGTTGTCTTCCGTTTCTTTGATACTGAAATGAAGCTAAATTTTTAGGCGATGGGTGCCCTTTACACGTGAGAGTAATTTAAAAGAATATTTATAATTCTGTTTTAGACTATGTGTCAGTCTCTGATATAACCTCATGAAATAAACAACGCTATATAATAACTTGCATGTTATACTATGAAATACGCTAATTAACCTCCATTAGACTAATTACAAAATCAATCAATATAATATTAGAAATTTAATTGTGCGATTTTTTTTACAAATTACGCACTAAATTGGAAATTTTTCGTTAGATTAAAAGTGCAAAATATTCTTTCTTCGTCACTGATATCATCGCAATTTTTGTTATAGTTTTGAAAATGCTGTTGCTCAGTTAACTCGTGCGGATAAACCGTCGTGACCTTGACCGCAAACACCAACTCGGGATGTCACTTTTAAAGACCGCTAGATTATTGCCGCAGATTGGCCGCCATGTCGCCCGAGTGGCATCGGCCACGCAGATACAGAGCCATAGAAATGCTGCTACTATGCCATTGACATTTGCTTCACCTGGAAACGTAAGACCTGAAAAAAGTTCATGTACACATATTATCGCTCGCTTAGAAATTTGGCCGGCTATAGATATTAAGCTTGAGGGTGGTGAATGTTAAACCGCGGAAAACAGACGAATGCGAAAAAATAGGTGCAGGCACGTAAATTTTCGAAAACCATTACCATTTATGACTGGCACAAATGAGATTACACTTGGAAATAGGATCTAATGTCATCCAATCACAGCTGAGTAGCTCCGAGAAGCAGTGCGCTAAAAAGTTTTCAGGCACCGCTTCAAAGCCTCGCTATATAGCGATAAGCAAGTCAACTGCGCTCGCTTTGAGGCACCCCTGTGGCTACTTTGTGCGAGATTCAACGACCCACAAGTTTTTATTGGCATTTGCTAAATGCCCTCAAAGTACAACGGTAGTCATATACAACTTCTGTGTTACGCTTTCTTTAAAAGAAAATAACACGGAAATAACTCCAAATCTCCCGCAATAATTGACATTTGGTTGTATACAGGGAGCATACTTTATCACGTGAAAAAGTAACAATATTTTTTGCAATTACCCACCAAAAAACTTTTAAATTGATATTTCAAAAAGAAGGTAAAAAATAAAAAGTCAAATATTGTGGGTGTACAAAATAAATTTATACGTAATTCTGCATCTATTAACCATTTTAGTATATATTTTACAAATAAACTATAACCCCTTTATTTAAATTTTCGGTCCCTTGACTTTGGTCACGTGACATTTACAGGCCTTGTGTAAACAAACATTTGACAGGTGGGTGCGTGTTGTGACCAATTCCCATCAGCCTCAAAACTTGTGTGTTTGTGTACATGAATCGTTCAAAACAAAAATACTGATGCGTTTCGTTTATTTACATTTTTAGCAGTTATACATGTTTGGGTCAGTTTATTTTCGTATGAAACTGTGGAGAAAAAAAAACACACGAAGAAAGGCTACCCAAATAACATTTTAATTGTAAAGATATGTTTTTTTTATTCATGGCTTCGCATATACAGTAAAGTATTGTTTAGGAAATGGTTTGTTAGGTGTTTGTTTAGGAAACGTTGAATGTTCTCAGTCACAGTGCTGATAACTTTGGTTCAATGATAACTGAGCGAATCGTATCACTTTATTTTATTTGAAAAAAATCTTCGGGATAGGAAATAGTTGCATTAGAAACTTAAACAAGAATAAAAAAATACTTTTCATCCTTTAATGCGTGTTTTTAATCTTACTTACTTTTTCTTCTTTATAAATTTGTATATTAACATAGAAAAGAAAATAGAAAAGAATCGAAATAGTCCTTCCTAATATCAAAGTGGCCTGCGCCCTCCTAAAATGATTCTGCTACATAGTTTTCAATCTAGTGATGCCATCTGTTGATAGCCATTGCTGACCCAATGATATCATTATTTCATTTCGAGCCAAATTTTGTGAGTGACGTCTTTAAAAGAATACGGTAAACATAAAACATTACACAGTGATCGTGATATGAACAGTTCAGCTGACCCAGTGATATCTTAATCACGAATCTTAATCTATTCTTTTACACACATTATCTTTGTTTGATGACAAATATCAAATTTCATTGACTTAGGTGTTTACTCACTGAACTGCACACGACTGATATCATTCCTTCAAGTTTTTATTCAATACATTCGCATCAGTATTTCAAACAGAGCTACTCGTTCATTTCGTATTTTGTTGTGCTGATAGCTTTGGTTATATTTATGTAAACACTGATACATTTCGCACAGCTAGTCGGTTTGTTTACACTGATAGATTTCGCTCTGGTGATACTTGTTTGGATCAATGATTGATTTAAAACAATCACTTGACCGAATGATATCATTCGTTCAGGAAAATTGACCCAATGATACCATTGGGTCAATGATAGGAATTGGTTGCAACAATGCGGAAGCTAACTTTTCTGCACTTTTATGAACAAATAAAAGATATACAGCTCACTAAAAACTGTGCCTGTTTTTGAAAAAGGGCATATTGGGCATGAACTTGTAAACGTTTGAATAATAGGGGCTGGTATGCAGGATTCGTGCCTCAGAACATATGAAGTTGACCCCTATTAGTGGAGCAATGGAAGGCTTCGTAGCTCTAACAGAGAGATAAACGATGTTATACAAGTCAGAGCTGACTCGGAGCTAAGAGCTGAGTAGTCCTAGATGACTCTTGCGGTCTTCCTATGACAGCAAGAGTCATAGTTCCTATAATAGGAAAGGTCATTGATGTCAATTTTCAAATCTCGGCGCACGACTGGGGCCAACGGCGTTATTTTAGAAGGGGTGCATCACATAAATGGCCCAATTATAAATTATGGCGCATAAGATTTATGGTCAGATAACAATTTTTTACTGGGAAAATATGTGTTTTCTTGAGATCAGGATATCGAATCCCTCATTATCGCCAACAACATTGAATCCACAGTTTACTCTAGTTTGGGAGTTTCGCCGAGGTCCAAAATAATGCGCCAGGGTACTTCTCAGTGTGCTTTAAAAGAAAAAGCCTGCCAGTTCGAGCCTCGGTGTCCTTGAACGTGCGCCGAAAGATCCAGAGCCTCGAAAATTGAGATCAATGGCCATTTCTATTGCAGGAACTGTGACCCTTTCTGTCCTAGGACGATAGAAAGGGTCCGCTAGGACTAAGAGCTGAGTACCAGTAACCTACCACCGTCCGCCACTTTTGGGTGGTTTTTCAACGATTCTTTTTTTTTTTCGGTGTAATTGAGATTCCCTTTGGAATCCCGAAAGTGTAGGATTTTAGACATGTTTCGAGAGAATTACAAAGCAAATTGTCGTATTTGTGTTTAGTTATAGGGAAATTAAACATTTTCGGGCAAAATATTTTTGGACAACTTTAATTCACCATATCATTTTGTCATCCTGAAATCTAAGAATTTTGCGAATTGATTGATTAGATAACTACATAAACAACTAATATTAAAAGTAAAAATAATCCAAAATGCCGCACATGAACTGGTTTAGGTATTCCTACCATTTAAAGGGGTATTGTTTTATTTAGCCGACCTCTCGGGTGATAATTGGCGAGATAATAATGAGATTTTCGGGATAAATGTTGTTTTCCGGGATGGCGAACTTGTATGAACAATGGCGAAAGACCTAGGTTACTGGTACTTTTGCCCTGCATTACTTAGCAGGCACAAATAGTAGAAATCATTTCATTCTTTATTTTTACGAAAAGATGCCAGCATTTTCGTCGAAATTAGCTTTTGTTTAAATTGTAAAAAGAGGACAATGTGCGGCAATGTATCTTCAAAGTATTTCAAAATAGTTTTGATTTTACCTTTTGGGTTTCACTTCTTTTATACATATAAATAATGAATTCAAGTTTTAGCACAAGTGCCCTGGTTTTGCCGAAAATCTATAAGCTATTCACAAAAACTCGAAATATATACTACGCATTTTAAAGGCTTCTCTGTAGAAGCATTTACTCTTTCAATTTATTTTAAAGGGTGAAAAAGCAGAAATTGAGAAAAGTCTTCGAAATGTGAAGATTTGTAGCAGTTAGAAAATGTAATGTTAAAATATTTCATTTTTCTATATACTTAAAAATAAATTGTCAGATTTCAAAATTACTAAAACTATGAATGCACGTAAAGTTTACGTTATTTTCAACCTTAAGATACAGTACTTTTAGTAGAAGTTTCACAATTTTCATTGACAATTTAAACGCTGAATTTTACTTATGCAGGGGTGGAAATTAACGGGGGCTCGAGGCCCCCTGATTTCGGTTCGGGCCGCCTGGGATCAGTGGCCGGGGGTTCCGAAGGGCCCCCAGTTTTCCGTATATTATTTTTTAAAGAGGCGTCGGTTTTGAATGTGATGAGTCGTCCTGGGGATGACGTTAAACTGCCCCAAGAAGGATTTAAGACCTCCAAACTTACGTGCTTCTTGTTCCTTACTTTATATATATTTGATGAAAAAAGTCGCTCCATTTTGTGTGAGGTGCGAATGTGCTCATTGTGTTATTTTTACTAGCTTGGAAGGGTAACAGCGACAAAAATGATTGAACAATACAAACAGGGTTGAACTTAGTAGACATCAGATTGTGATCTGCACACCAAACCGTCCTTCAACCCTTTTTGTATTTCACATGTCGAAGTACTGGTATAGCAATTTGATTTTGGTACATTTACAGATAGTTCAAGTAACTTTTAATTATTAAACATACGATTATGTGGCGCTATTTGAAAGGCGCAAAGCGTGTGAACACGGAGGAAGAGAGGAGGGTATCTCAAAAAAAAAAAAAAAGAAAAAGTATGAAGAAGAAAGAGACGGGGGGTTTCAAAAGAAATGGCTCTCCGACTCCAAATGGCTGCGATGTGATGAAAATAAAGAGACGATGTTCTGTTTCATCTGTAAAAAACTTTCCAGTGACAAAGGTGAAGGTACCGCATTTGCAAAAGGAACAAACAATTTCAAACCCTACGCAGTTAAGAAACATGATAGCAGTGTTGGGCACAGCAAAAAATCAAACAAAATATGAGAATCGAAAAAAACAGCCCACTCAGTCTCCTGCAGTTAAGTCAGTTTTGGCATTCAATATGCAAATGGTGCAAAAGATGTCACACATGTTTAGAACCGTACATGCCTTAGCTGAACACGGATGCCCTTACAGTGACTATGAATGGATGTGAGACCTTGACGCAGCTAAGAAAGTCAATATTGGGGAAACATCGTAACAGAAAAGAGGTTGCTGTTTTTGCCGAGCATATTGCCATGGTAGAAAGAGGAAATCTTCGAGAAAAGATCCAAAACGCAAACTTTGTCTCTACTCTTACAGATCGTTCAACTGACTCATGTATTCAGGAAGCGGAAATCCTATATATTCGTCACAGTACAAATGGACGAGTTGAAACTAATAAAGTTGGAATAAAAAATGTTACAAAGCCGGACGCAAACCACATCACCGAAGAATTAATTAGGAAACTAAACGAATGTTTTTGCTGGAATTGACGATTTTAACCCCGTTCCATCCATTGAAGAAGGGTTTCATTCGAGCAACTGGTCCCGAAGACCATTCTTTAAGGAACCAAAGGAAGCCACGGTGAATACCAATTCCAACTCCGATTCCGAGGAGGATTGTGTTGTATTGTTCTTTAGATCCCTTTCAACCGCTATGGTCATATCGGGATAACTTTAGTTCAATGTTATATTCAGTAATATTTGTTTGAAATTTTGTAATTTTACGATTTTCGGACCCCCCAGAAATCGCTCGGGCCCCCGGCAAATATAATTAATTTCCACCCCTTCTTATGTATATAAAGTTTAACATATCAGGGCGGGATGTCGAGATTTAAAAAAAAAATTAGCATGAAATTGACAAAAAAAAAGTTCTAATGAATCAAAATGTTTGCATTTTACTCTTGTGGTTTGAAGCTTCGGATGAAGTTCAAAATATGTTATATCTCGTATCATAGCCTTTTATCAAGCATATTTAGATATTTCTTTGTGTCAGCTAAAATTATATAGCCTTTGCTCTCTTTCTAGTATGTCCTACAATTATGTTACAATCCATTAAATTTTATACGTATTTAAAAACTTATCTTAAAACACTGTTTCTAAGTGTATATGCCAGTTTGTTTTCGAGAATTTTCTATGGGGGCTATGTTTGGACTGCAAGTTTTGTGGGGTTAATGAAAAGAAGTGATGAAGAAAACATCTTATTTTCTTTGCACACATGCGTTTCGAACTTTAAAAAGCACTTATTTTTTAAAATAATTTTGCATGATATTCTGTATGCATTATTATGTTTGTGGATATGCTCCTGGTAACGTGGAGTTTTGTTAATGTTTTTCTTAACTATTTCTTTATTCTATTAACTGATTATGTTGTGGCCGAGGCAACAACACGTGTCTGTATAGTCCAGGATGCGAATTCGCTTAAAAGTGTGAACCGGGAAAAGATGAACGGTTATTTAATTTTAAGCCACGTTTTTGAAAAATTGACCCAGCCGAAATTCTTGTTCCGTTTTTTTTCTGCAAAATATGATTTAATGGTTTTATAAAACGTCAGCATAACAAAGCAGGAGATAAGCAGATTTGACACCTGTGACAATTCTGTTATGGTAAGCAGGACTTGCTGTCACAGGAAGTCAGCATGAACAATCTAGGACCAATTAAATTGAGGGCGACGATGACATAGGAGAGAGTTAAATAAACAAGAATGCCATATCCAACATTGCTTATTATTTAATAAACGTTCTCGTTATGTTCGGGTAATTAACCCTTTTTTGGTACATTTATCGATGAAGTGGTCTAACCGTGAGGGGGTGGCAATCCTCGTAATAGGTGTTTCCATTAGTTTTTCGTTTTCTTTGCGTTCCTCTCTTATGACCGAAGTAACCGTTAAACCCGAAAAAGTTTCGTAAACACGTGATAGCAGCTGTTTGTTTAAGCATGCATAGTTAATCGTGTAGTCCCAAAAACATTATTCACGCACGGAAATCCAAAGAAAGGTTCACCAGGCTACTTTGTAAATTCACTAAAATTTCCAGCCAAGTCAGTATCTGGATTTTTTGGGCCTAAAATATTTCGACAGCTGAATTAAAATTGCTTTTAATTTTTTAAGGCAATGTGTAACATTAAATATTACACAGAACAGACACAACCTTTTCATTCATAAGCAGCCGTGCTAGGTTTAGTATCGAACCATCTCTTTTGTGGATTGGAAATTAAGTGTCGATTAGTATTTCTTCACGATTAGCTCTAGCAATATGTAATTCCTTGTTGACGCGGGGCGATTGTTTGTAGGACCTGTACAAGGAGGCACAGGTGGAGCAGGTGGATGTGCCGGGCTACAGCAGCGCTATAGGTATCTTCCCCTCACACGTGCCAGTTTTGGCTGTGCTGAAGCCGGGCAAAGTGGTGGTGAAGGAGGACGGCGGTAGCATCAAAGAGTTCTTTGGTGAGTTTGTTGACTGACAGGCGAAATCTGTTGAAATTGGACTTGGTCGTGTGTGTATGACTGAAATTGGGTAGTAATAAATCAGTTTCCGCCGTCAGCCCTCGTAAGCTACCAAGGGCTAGCGGTTCGGTAACACACTTTCTAATTGATTCCCCACAGGGGGAATATATGCGATCGACCGCGTGTCGGTCGGTCGGTCGGTCTGTCGGTCGGTGTGTCAAGAGCTTGTTAACACGATAACTTAAAAACTCCTGCAAGGATTTTCATGAAACTTGGTATGTAGCTTTTATGCGAACAATCACAGATCGGTATTGTAAATGGGCCAGGTTCGTCCAAGGAAAATAGACCAGATGGACTTGGAAAATTTCAACTATTGATGGCCGTGTTTAACTGATGGGGACCTGTGGGGAATATGTGGGCTTGCACACTGCTCTAGTTGAAATAAACCTTTATTATCACTAATAGCTTTCAGATAATTTGGTTTTGACTGTGATCGAAAGTTGATTTGAAGCTGTTGTTGGATGTTTTATGTGATCTCCTGGTGGGTGTTTTTCAGTGAGCAGTGGTTCGGTGACGATTAACGACGACTCATCGGTGCAGATTCTAGCAGAGGAGGCCGTGCCTCTCGACCAACTCGATGCCAGTGTAAGAATCGCCTTTCCAGCATTGATTCTGCGCACCGTTTAAATTTGAATGTACACTGATGTAATGTGGGAGCCTTCAGTTTCAAATGTAGTGCGCTGTGCTACGTAATTTTGACAAAATTTCTAGATTTAAGAGGTTTTTAAGACAAAAATACGAAGAGCTATAAAGCCAGGAATAAAACAGTTTAAACAAAAAAAAACAAAAAAAAAAAACAAGAATATAGCTTTGCTTGTTTTTTGCTTTGTGTATGTGTTTTTTTTTTTTAGTCGAAGTCGTACTTCGCGCATCTCATTTCCTTGTTTACTCTTGATTGTAAACGCGGAAATCTGCGTTATTTTGTTTTTCTTTTTGATCACCTGTCACAAAATTCAGCAATAACGTCCACGGAGGCTTTAGCTCATCGCTTTTTATTAAAAAAAAGTGAGAGAATGAGTGACATGTTTTGGGTTTTGTTATTTTTTTCTCAGGCCATCAGGGACGCGTTACAAAGAACGACAGCAGAACTAGCGACAGCCGGCGATGACGTCACGAAGGCCGAGCTTCAGATACAAGTGGACTGTTACACGGCGATGCTGGCTGCCGCGCAATAGCCGCGTGCACTGTTCTCAACTCAATTTGAGCACTGTTACAATAGATTAATAAAGAAAAAGAGTAACGTACACACCCATCATTTAAAACAGTACTGTGGTTTGCAAACAAATGCGGTTAATTTGTGAAGGTACAGTGACTACTAATGCAACGGATGACGAGGATAAAAAGATTGAAATAATATAAGATGGCGAAGGTTATTTTAGACATGAACTTTTGGAAGAACGAGTTTTTGATGGTGAAAAAGAAACTGGGTAACACCAGAGTTGGCTGAAGGCATATTGTTGCTCGTATCTTTTTTCTCCTTCGACCTGTGGCACGATACAGTGAGTGAAACATGAGCCCCGGCATGTTGTTATATATTGGACAATAAATAAAACAAAAGCGTGCGATGTATTTTTATTTTGAACTCTTGTTTAAGAACACCGGTGGAAGACCAAAAAAAACCCAAACACCGCAAATGTAAAATAACATTTTTTTGGGGTCTTTTTAAAAGAACAAGTTCTGATGCATCTGACCACCACGACCAAAGTGAAAGAAACTAAAAAGATACAAACAAATCCCAGAGAATTTAATCTATGTTTATCACAGAAAATAGAACTTGCACCAGATATATATCAATCTATTTATATCATCTTAAAAATGTTTACACCTTCGCCGGCTGTGATTAAAATTCAAATAAATACATACACAAAATCTTTTTTTTTAAGAGTTTTTAAAATTAGGCGCTAATCAACCGGGATTAGTGGCTGTGAAAATGGTTGCGTATTTGTATGCGCTTTGTGAAAAAGATACGTAAATGGCATGGCAATATAAGACTAGCTTCACTCATGTCACGTGACTCACTCCGGGTTTGACTTTAGACTCCTGCAGCTGATAGATCTCCGAATACAACGCAAAGTTTTTCCCAGAGCAAATCCCAGCGCAGGACTGATCAAACTAGGGAACTGATCACGCTGTACACCCCTCCCCCCCCCCCCCGCTAGAAAACTCACCGGAGAGCTAAGCTAACCCTGACGCACTTCTGGGGCACGGATTTCCCTGAATTCGATATCACAGTAAATGGTTTACACCGTAAATGGCGCACATGCCGTGGACTCTCATTAAACCGAATCTTTATACACGCTTGCGTCGACAAACAAGACTCGAACGAACAAATAGGCGTTTGTGGGACCAAACTGTTGCAACAAAAAAAAATGATCAAGGCTGCACGCGAGTCTTCATGAATAAGGAACTGTTGATGAAAATCTATAGCAGTTTATCAACATAACACTTTGTTGTGACGTTCACGGATACAAAAAAATGATCCATTAAACGTCACAGAACTGCGGCTTCCCCGCACACCTCCACTCAAACATCCACAAGGCATGACTGTCATGTTCCGTCACATAAACTTCTTTTGAATTCGGCTTGAAATGGATATTACTTGGTCTTTGGAATGGGCATTCAATTCTACAGATGGGATCACCGCCACTGGGACCAAACACTTCGATGTGAGACGAGCCCCAGTTGGCCACCAGCAAATTCCCCTCTACATCAAAGTCCATGCCGTCTGGTCCTCCTTCGTGGGTGCCTGTGGGTCACACAAAACATCTTGACATGTTTCTTTGGCAACTTAATTCAGTAAGAAGCTTGGGAAAAAATTATGCTAAAGTATTGACACTGACCTCCCATTTGTGGTACAATGAAAAAAAAAAAAAATAAAAAAAAAAAAAATAAAAAATAAAAAATAAAAAAAAACGATAGTCTAAGCTATAAATGGTGCTATGGATTGTATTCTTAATCAATCACGAAATTGAAAGCAGTAAAATATACCTGGAACAGTGGCCCATTTTCTTTTGTTTTCCACTTTTCCTGGCCCTTTGATATCAAACGCCCAGAGTGTTTTCGTGGGAGTTTCGGCGACAATCAGCATCTGCGAATAACCATCTTCGCTGTGCTTCACGGCGATACCGTTTGGGAACCAGTACCCAGTATCAACCAGTACCATCTGGCCAGTCCTCGTGTAGCAGTACACTGAACCAAAAGGCGCCTATTTATAGAACAGCCTGTCAGCTATACAATTGTGAAGTCTGCTCAAATTTTAAGTTACCAAAATATTTTTAAAGAATTTTTTTTTACATCGATAGAGTTTTTAAAACTTTATGGCTGAAACAGGCAAGAAAGAAAACAGAATGCTACATTTTGGGAGACATATACCCTTATTTCTTGTCAATCGCTGGTTTTTCTTCTAAATGCAAATACGCTTCTAGCTGGAGTGGATGCAGACATCGGTGTTATGCACTGGCAAGTGGCAAATATCGCCACACTTAATTTGTAATCAATCAATCAATCGAACTTTTTCGAACACTTGTGGTTTATTATAATTTATAAGTGCATAATTTTAATACATGAGAACTGAGTCTCTAGTATATTCCTGGGCCCCACGATCGGGCGTATTATCTTTTTGAGTTATACGCTTTAGGCAGGCTTATGTGTCGCCAAGGTGGTGTGCATGGCAAGGCTGTGAAATATTTGGAGCTGGGCTTCCCAACACAAACAACTTAATTCGCAATACACCCACAGAGAAGACTGAACAGGTCGAAAAGAAAACTGCATGAGGGATATTTTTAGATGGTTCCTTTATAATCTTGAACAGATTAAACTATCTACTACATAAATATAACATTTTTCCTAATTTTGGGGGACAGATAAGAAGCATACGACCGCTTTATTGTTGAGGAAGTCAGGAGATATTTATTTGACTGATCTTGGTTTTCTTCTTCTTCGTTAAAATGGTTTGGTCAAATTTGGACCACAACTAACTGGCCGTGGCAACACTTACGTCAAAGGACCTTTTGTACGGCTCGGGTGCGATGCTTCCGGCTGGTGCGGTTATCCACAAATCTCCGCTGTAGTCGAATATACAGTCGTTACAGCCCTGCATGGTTCTGCCCTCACTGTCGTGCCTGCATATCTACTCGATATACAACAAATCCTTCTTTTTAGTTAGGTGTTTACACCAGTTTTTATCACATGTTCGTCATAAATTATACCTCCTCTCCTTCTGTTGATTTTTTTTTCAAGCATCATTTCATTACATGGTTTTTTTTTATAGGCGTTAATAAGTCACAACCGATTAAGTGATCTGCAGAAACATGCGGCTTATTTTCTAAAGAAGGATTAAATAAAAATTGGACCACTTTACTTTACTTCCTAGAGATCAGTTGAACTGTAATCCTTTTTAAATAAAAATGAATTGCGCAAAGGTTTGTAAATAAACTGGCTGTTTGATTGCTCTCATAAACTACTTAAAAATGGATTATCTTCTAAACTGACTGCTAGGCATTGTTGGTTTTAAAAAAAAAATAACATGGATATTGTGCCAAGCCATAAAAGCGAGGAAACTGCAATGGTGAAAGAAGAAACTGACCAATTTGGCCAAAATTTAGATCTGGTAGAAGGTCGCATGGGCAACACTGCCGTCAGAAGTAAGCGGGCAGGATATGTGGGGCGAACAGCATTCTTTGTGTTTTTGTTAAAGCTATCTGTTTATTTGGGCAGTTTTTGCTAAGCCGATAACAAAAATACTACAGCACCACTGAACGCTACATGTGATCAGGGAAGGAAGGGAGGGACGAAAGTTTAAAAAAAGAAAAGACAAGAGAACTAGAATGGCCAACAGAGAAGCTACACACTAGGTTTGATTGAAATCCGGCCCGAGGAACTTGAGATCAAGTGTTCACGATCATAACATGACGCACAGAATGATCGACGGAAGGACAAGTCAAAAACACAATACCCCTCGTGATCTTAGTCAGATCGGGCCATAAAAATAAATAAACTACAAGATGTGTGAGGATTACCCAGGAAACATTCCTACTAAATCTCAGGACAAATGGATAAGAAATGAAGGAAGAATATAGCATGTTAAAAAATCATTCACAGGTGATTCACAAGTGATGAGCATAGCCCACCGTCGATAGTCGACTTGACTATGTTTTGTTGGTTTAAATTGTTGTTACCAAATATGCCGGCTAAATATCGATGAGAATTTTCTATATCTGGTGCATTTACTTGCCTGTTCACAACTTGCTGCAGTTGGGTTTACACGCAGGAGACCAAGCCTCATGTCCGCAACCCAAATATCGCCCTGTTTATCGCACTGGCATCCTGCGGGTATTCCTCCCTCCCCATCAACAGCGGGGCTACACACCACTTCAGACTTCAAAGAAAGCACCAAAAAATATACAAAAACTACAACGCTGTGTCGTATTTTGTTGCACAAGTCTGATTGAGATAAGTGGGCACAAGAAGCATTGAATAGATTTGCGAGAAATTTTTCCAGTCTCTCAATAATATATATCCGTCCTCCATATTTCAATGTTTTTTCTTATCATCACAACTTTTGTGTTCTAATTGCGAGGGCTTTGTAATATGGTTCTGCATAATGAATAAATAGATACCATTTTGGACACATTTCCAGGTTTGTCATTAAGTCGTATGTCTTGTGAACAGCCAATCAAATACGATTACTTCTTCGGGTATATAGGATTTCTTCGCGTATATAGGATTTCTTCGGGTATTTAGGATTTCTAAGAGATTTCATAGAGCATCTGTTAGACCATCGCCCATCTGTCATCCCGAATACCAGTCTGTGGGTGTACCATTAATGCACAAAAAGTTCTTTTCAGAAACTAGAGCTTCAGTAAGGCAGGATCCCCCTTGCAACACATAACGTCATTGGATGTTAGTAAATTCATTGAAATTGAAATCTTTGTATATTCGAACTAAATTTTCACCAATTTTCAAAATACTGTCATTTTGAAAATTTTTCACGAAATCGAACGAAAATACGACATTGTACACCTCCAATACACGTATTAACCGCATGCAAAACGAAAAAGCATTAGCATGAATAGTTTTGGAATTATGGCCTGGACAAAATGTCACATCTGTGTACATTCGAACTAAAATTTACCAATTTTCAAAATACTGTCAGTTTGACAATTTTTCATCAAATCGAATAAAACTACATCGTTGCACACCTCCAATATACATATTAACCGCATGCAAAACAAAAAAGCATTAGTGTGAACAATTTTGGAGTTACGGCCTGGACAAAATTTCACATCTGTGTACATTCGAACTAACTTTTTACCTATTTTCAAAATACTATTATTCTGACAATTTTTCATCAAATCGAACGTACCCACGACATTGCACACCTCCAATATACGTATTAATCGCATGCAAAACGAAAAAGCATTAGCATGCATAGTTTTCGACTAACAGCCTGGACAAAAGATAGTATACTAGACTGGACGGACGGACCAGCTGAAAACTATATCCCTCCGTTACACGGTGGATAGTTAGTTTCAAAAGATAAGGAAGGAAATGCTTATGAAATCTAAAAAAAGAGAACTGGATGACTCTTGCTGTCTTCCCATGACAGCAGTAGTCATAGTTTCGATAAGAAACTTAACTGCGCTACATGTTAATATTTGCTAATATATTCGCGCGGCACAGGACAACTGCGGTCTTTCAGAAAAGGTACATCACATATATAACAATGCTATATACATGATCCCGGTCGACTGCGTAAGGCGGGCATGTGCCTTCCCCGGTGGTTTGTGTGCAAAATTTTGCCCATTTTATCCTGTACAGCAATTGCAATTCACTAAAAAGTGCAATTACTTGGACTGTAATTGGGTGCACTTGCACAAATACATCAAATGGATTGCAATTGATTGCACTTGAGATCAATCGTTCTTTACACTTTTTCTCATCAGCGATAATTAATAAATCAACTGTTTCTTATAAGTTTCTTACACTGTTAGTTGCACACAGGGTTGGTCAATTGATCAGCTTTTGCCAGTCAAATATGATAAAAAAAAAACGACGCTCTGTTGTTTCTCGCAACAACCTTCTACTAATCCACTGTGACATGTGTCCTGTAGGCACGCAAGCCACTTTAGTCGCACCAATCTGTTTTACAGCGTTTACTAATTGGCAAATTTATATGATTTTTTTGTATTTTGTTCTAAGGTATCATCGCAGTCTGCCTTTAACACAGACAGTAGCCCACCACGTTTCATTTTTTCATTCTGAGTGCACCAGCACTGCTTGTCTAAACCTTACAATTTTGTGTCTTAACAAAACCGTGCATCTCAGTCCACACACCCATGTCTTGGCTGCCATCCAGTTCCCCGACCGTTTTAATAAGCCAATTCGTGCTTTCGGATCTTTTCGACAGAGGTGTCGTTTCGTGCGAAATTTTTTGAGATCAAGTATCAAGAAATGATAAGGAAACAACATCACAATTCTAATTCTCTTTCAACATGCACACTTTCGAATTTAAAAAGTCATAAACTATTTTACATATTATTCAGTCCCTTTAATGTGAACGTGTTTCTCGTAAAATGGAATTTTGTTGTTTTTCTATCATTTATTAACATCCTTATAACATTTGAATTCAGTCGTAATGCAATAACTTGTCAGCAAAATCGCAAGATCGTACGAAATCGCTTATTTATCAAATAATTAGTGCCTAATAGCCAATCGCAAGCAATTTTGACCGATAAAAATGCTTTTCTTGCCTTAAATACCACCCCAGTTGTCTACATATTATTTTAATTACCAGCTGGTTAATCAATAGTTGGGCGTGTGTTTGCATACTGATGTGCTACCATGTGGCAGTTTCGCCGTATTTATTTATGGATAAAATAACAAAGTCAACCACTGATGCTGCACGTCAATTTCAGTTTTTTCCTTTTTTCATTTCTTCCGTTTTTCTGTTCTAGAAAAAATAGGTTTTATCTGGGGAAAATGCCAGGGCTGTAGAGTTTTTGACGTGGATATTACTATGTTTAATCTGTCATGTCAAAAACACTTTTTGACAAAAAAATTGTCAAAAACTGTGAAAAACTCGAGTCTAGGCCCAAACCCCCCGACCGAAACCCCCCCCCCCCCGACTAAAACCCCCTGGCGGCCTAAACCCCCCGACCCAAACCCCCCTCCCCCCCCCCCCGTTCTCAAAGAAAATGTGTAATGATAATTTGTTCTGGCGCCTCTTTTCGCACTCGTACGAAACATAGCCATTTGCTAAAATTTTTTGCTTTACGTACAAATGCCCTTGGTACAATATCTTTGGATTCCCTTTAGCAGATGTGATGTATTCCATGATGGTAGCATGATTTTTCACAGCAATCTGGGTCACTAAATTACTCATTCAAGTGAATCACAATGGATATAAGTCACATCTACCGCAGGAGAAATTGTAATTTGTAAATTCGACTTATCTCGCAATCGGCATATGAATTGCAATTTTTAATGTGTACACACTCATCAATCGTAAGAGCAATTGCAATTTCAAAAACTGAGTGCTATCATCAATGTATGTATGAAGTTTCTTTTATAATGATGATCAATTCCTTCAGTGGTTCGGAAATTGCAATTTTAAACGCCGTGTGGTCTCTTCAATGGGCATTTGAAGTGTAATTAACAACGTGGATGTATCGCAATTACAAAATATAAAATAGACCTGAGAACGGGGGGATTTTGGGTCGGGGGGTTTAGGCCGCCGGGGGGTTTTAGTCGGGGGGGGGGGGGGTTGACGGGGGGGGGTTAGGGCCGGGGGGGTTTCGGTCGGGGGGGGGTTTGGGCCTGTTCCCCAAAAACTCAGTATTGTGCGACATTTTGGACCGTGTTGTTGCTCTTACCTTTTTTATTTATTATTTTTATACAATCTATTGCTTCGAACTTTACTTAGCGCCAGCTCCGGAGTTCATCACGCTGCCTCAGATAAGAAATATCCGTTTAATGTCAGCTAGTGTCTTAATCTACGGAGTTCCTGTGCCCACGAAGCCAACCCCCCACGCGAGTCGCTAATAATCTCCTGCTAAATCTCTTGATGCTTCGATGTCAAAAACATTTGTATATAATGGGGGCTGTTTTTGCTAAAACATCACACTTCAACTTCATTTGTGAATGGGAAATTGGACAACATACACAAAGGCGGTAGACCAGACTTCATTTGACAGCATTTCTTAGAGGTTTCTGAAGAAAACAAATGAAGGGTTCCGTGCACAAACCTGAATTTGAAGTCTGTGATTGTTATTGTCTGGCCGATTTTAATAAATGAGGTATCTCCAGATTTGTCGCTGCTTCAGAAACACGATAAGCTATAAAAATGCAATTTTTATGTGTAAATGTATCAGAAAAGTAAGAAAAACTAAAAAAATCAACATTGTATGACGGCATAGCATTCACAATGAAAATGTCTTTCAGGGTCACAATCCTGTTATTCCGACTTAACATCTAAACAAATGTCCAGATAACATGTAAAACGTCTGTTTTAGTTAGGGTGCTAAAACATTCATATTTGTATGCATGACCGAAAGTAAGTTGTTTTACACGAGTCGCCCCACAAATGATAAAAAATAATGATTTCGAGTTACGGGAAAACACGTTAGACACTTATTCGTTGGTTTTAGACATTTAAACGGCATATTTTGAGAAAATAATCATATTTACTCTATAGTAACGTTATTTCACTACCACCCCCTCTAATCCCCATCGCAACCAAACAAGTTTAAGTAAATTTTTAGACCCGAACCGGACGAGCCCAGTGCAGGGGGTCTATAGGATTTCCCTCTGTCCGTCCGTTCGTCTGTCCATCTGTCTATCCATCTGTCCGTCCGTGTGTCACACTTTGGATGCTGTTTTGTTTCCACGCAAGTTCTCCGAAACTATTTACCCTAGGCATATGCAACCTTGCACAGTGAAATATATATATATATATATATATATACAGTAGACCCCACTTATCTCGAACTCGGATATCTCGAACTCCCGCTTATCTCGAACAAATCTCTCGGTCCCGACGTTTTTTCCTTATATAAGTCTTATAATCCTCGCTTATCTCGAACTATTTTTATCTCGAACACATTTTGACCCCCCAAAATTTCAAATTTTGTCTCAGACCCACAGTTTGCATTCATGATTATTGTTCAAAAACATCATAGGACATCAATGGAAAGTAAGCCCTTTCATGCTTGTTATGATCATGAATTGGCGTTCACAATGTAGCACCATTGACTCCGGTTGAGATGAACACAGTTGAGAACTTGTCAAACCTATTGTGTCTTTAATACAATAGATCAGTAGGTTGTTAGACGATACAAGTCATGACTTAAGAACATCAATGGAACTTATGCCCTTTCAACTTAATCCGGCTAATTGGTCAAATCAACGATGATGGCATTATGGACTCTGGTCTGCTGGGTAGCGTTGATTAGTTGTCAAACTGAATTGCAATTGGAACATTACCCCTTCCCTTTCATGTGTATCAGATGAAAGATGAGGTCTTGTGCAAAAATCGCTTTGTAGGGCTTGACTTTTTGAATTTATATCATCCGAATTGAGTATAAATAACCACTGGCTTCAGCGTTTCATTATCACTTTAAACAATCGTTTATGGTTACTAATTGATTTGAGATAAAGTTCTGAAAATGGATGAACGGAAAGGTGTGAAACGTAAATTAGACGTTAAATCAATGGAGCCGGAAGTAAACAACCATGCCAGAAGTCTTTTGAAAATATTTATATAAAATTCGCTTATCCCTCTAGACTAAAGTAGAATAATAACTAGTTTTATGTTGCGTGAGTATTGTTAATATATATGGATATTTTGGACACGGAAAAAATTTAGAAAGTTTGCGACTCTGAAGTAGAATTGGATAAAAAAATGTTAAATTGACACTAGATCGAAATGTGCCAACCGCCATCTTGAAATGTGAACAGGCAATACAAGTAAACACTCCAAAATAATCCAAGAAATCCAAGAGAATGGCTTGTGAAATGGACACTATAAGTGTACTATCTAGTGCAAACATAAAGTTTACAAATGACGATTCTAAGATTCTTTACAATGCCATCCAAGAATTAGGTAAAAAAGTAGCAGAAATAGGGTCATCGTTAGAAGAAGTGAAAGCACTTAAAGCCACTGTGGATAAGCAAAATAAAGAAATCCAAAGTCTGAACGAGAAAATTCTAGTCCTTGAACAAAATCAGGATAAATATCTAGGAATAGCTGCAACACAGAAAAAAATATTCAAAGAGCAGCAAGCCATGCAACATGCTATTGAATCGGAATACATCAACCAAAGGAAAAACAATTTGATACTGCTGGGAATTCCGGAAACAAACGGTGAAAAGTTAAAGGATAAAGTAGACAGTGTTATCAAACACAAATTAAAATACCCAAGCCAAGTAGAGACGACCGATATTTTCCGCAGAGGGCAAAAGAAAAACGATACAAGCGCGAGACCAATTGTACTCTCCTTGAAACACCAAGCGGATAAGCCCAAACTTCTCGAATGTGCTAAAAACTTAAAAGGCGAGCATATCTTCTTAAATCAAGACCTGCCACAATCCATTTTAACCGCCCAACAGATACTAAGACCCGTCCTAAATGCCGCCAAAAGATACGACAAACATGCAAAATTTGCGAGAAGTAGGATTATTTTCAAAGGCAGTCCGTATACACTCAAACAGGTGTACCAACTCGACTTTCTCGACGAACTCTCCTGTGCTCTAAAGGGGGATAAAATGTTGTTTCAAGGGCGCTTCAACCCTCTAAGCAACTTTTACCCAGCGACGATCTCCTATGGAGGCAAATACTTCCCCACCGCTGAGCATCTTTACCAGTACAGGAAGGCAGAAAGCCTGGGAAGACCAGATGTAGCAGCAGAAATCATAATTGCGAGCGATCCGCGTGAGGCGAAGAACCTATCTAAACAGTTGAAACCCCCATCCATATGGTTACATGAGCACGGAGTGGGTATCATGCGCGAAGTACTAAAACGCAAGTTTGAACAACACCCTGAAATTCTTGATTACCTGCTATCAACCGAAGAACGCGAAATTATCGAATGTTCTCCATACGACAGCTTCTACGGCATAGGCCTGTCGCTAAAGGACGCTAAGCAGTGTGCCGTCCCCCCTAGTCCAAGGCTTAACACAAACAAGTTGGGCGAACTTTTGATGGAACTTCGTGATATAGCTCGAGAAACGCTGAAAAAGATGGGACACTAACTACTACGCCTAACTATACGCGATAAAACGCCCTCACGTAACGGTATACTCTTTATGTCTAACAACAGAAACCGCAAGGTAAGGTAACGTAAATTTTATGGAGTTACTTTGAAATTGGAATATCCTACATTAAAATCCCCCTATAGATAAATATACCCCCATTACTACAGCACAATGATTAGCTCTAAATTCTTACCTCATACACACACTGAAGAATCTTAAGTTTCAATACGAGATGACTGCATGATAATACACTTTAGGCGTACCACCATAAAATCAGAACACATTTTGATATCCAAGATCCCCGGTCTGTAAACTATCCCTCAAGTTAACCGAGCATTTAAAATAAAGCGACTACGTGATATCTTTCTAAAATGTAGCAATAATAGATCCATAATATAAATGCAATAATAGATCTATAATATAAATGGTTCGCCATGCTCTGATCGTAAATAATCAAAGAAATCTGTCTGGTCAATTCGTTACACGCATCATTTAAGTAATCCATTTAATTTTAGAATGAACAATATTTTGTGAATTATCCACGATATCAGTTGTATTTCTCCATTCTGTGTCGTATTTAAACGATCAATTTCCATTTTAAGTAAATATATCTCTTAATTTTTAATAAGACCGAACCCGTAAATGAAATGATATAAAACCTAGGCCTCTCCAACTAAAATGTAGTGAAATCTGTCACAGATCTGACACAGTAGCTAAGTTGTTAAATATTGAACATATGCGGAAAGAAGAGCTGAACTTAGGCGTTTCAGTTTACGGGTTAGGCCGTACTAAAGATATTGAATAATATTGAAGGCCAATAATGAATAGATACATTTTATGGTGTGCATTGTGATAGGTACCTGTTGGGTAGCTCTGTGGCAAGAAGTCAGACCCAAATAAGGCAATCAATAGTGTTCCCAGGTCATGCATAACATTGTGTGTGTGTGCGTGTAAATGGGCGGAGTGGGGTGGCATGGCAGATGAGATAATGCAGCTGTATGAAGGGGGGTTAGAAGAGGACGTTTTGGGGGATAGAGGAGCGCACAGGTTTCGTGGGGTATAATATGAATGACGGGTTAGTGCAGGCCCAGGGTACGATATTTAAAATAAATGGAATTTGCGGTGACTGTAGGGACGGGTTAATCCGGGCGCAGGTCACGATTTGAAAAAAAAAGGAATTTGCGTTGGCTGCTCTGTTTCGAGTCTTCATACACCCTCATTGCTGTCGTACCAATAACCTTGCATATCTATTCCCCTCTTGGGTACTTAACAAAGTGCGTTGTCAAAGATTATCCCTACGCTAGTTAATATATGCCTTCCTAAACATATAGGAGACTCTGTGTGAATATTTAACAGAACAAGCGGTTGGCACATCAATAAATAGATTACTTGCCAAACTTAATTTCGGTTCTCTGTGTGATTCATATATATGTTCTTATTTTTTTTTCTATATGTTGTATGTATTCTATGCCTGTACAAAAGTGTCGGAAGTGTCATGGGAGTCTATTCCAGATAAAATTAGATTCAAATGTAAACATAAAGACCAACTTTTTGTTGAGCGTTTTACACCGCACATAAATGACGTTATCATTATTAAGCACTAATGTACGGGGTATTCGCCAGAAAAGCAAACGGTTAGCTCTCTTCAAAGAATTTAAAAACACAAAATATGATATTATAATGCTACAGGAGAGCCACTCAACAAGTGATGACCTAGATGTCTGGGAAGGCGAGTGGGGTGGAAAAATATTTTGTAGCCACGGGACAAACAGAAGCGCAGGTGTGCTGTTCCTGACGTCCAATTATTTGACTACCATTGGTGAAAAAAATTTTGATGGTGGCAATGTCCAATATATAATCCTTAAAGTCAACTTAATCCAACTGGGTATTTTCAATATCTATTCCCCAAACAAAGATGCTGACCAAGTAAAATTTTATCAGAACCTTATGGCAATATTGTCTGACATAAGGTGTGATGAATTTATTATAGGCGGTGACTTTAATTTGGTGCTTTCGCCCATTGATAAATTTGGCGGCCGTTCCCCATCCAAAAAAAGTCTTTCAATTCTGGAAAATATTATAAAATCGTTCAATTTAACAGATATATGGCGCTACTACAACCCAAATAAAAAACAGTATACATGGTCTCAAAAGTCACCGAGAGTCCTCTGTCGACTCGATTACTTTTTGGTCACACAGGGTATCGTGAAAGCCACAAAGAAAACGAACATTTCATACTGTCCATTTACTGACCATAAAAGTATTAGCTTAATAGTTGACCTCTGTCTGGATAAAAGGGGTCCAAATTTTTGGAAACTAAACAACAGTTTTCTTCAAGAAGCAACTTACGTACAAACCGTTGAAAGGTTAATAACCGATAAATGGGACGAGTTATCATATATCCGAGATATAAGAGTCAGATACGATTTCCTAAAACTGGAAATAATGCAGTATAGTTTAATTTACGGCAAAAAAAAGGGCCAGAGAAAGACGCGAAGAGGAAAAATCGCTCAAATCAAAAATAGAAATTTTGGACAAAAAAGTAATTGATGACGAAATTAGTAAGGACGAACTCATCGAATACGAACTTTGCAAGCAGCAGTTAGACACTCTAATCGAACATAAAACCAAAGGAGAATACATCCGATCTAGACTTGAATTTATAGAAAAAAATGAAAAAAATACATCGTATTTTTTTAATATGGCAAAACAAATATACGACAAAAAAACAATCACCAAGTTAAAAACAATCGATGGATCCATTACCATGTCAAGCAAAGAAATTCAGTCTCATATTAAAGACTTCTATAGCAAACTATATAGCTCACAGGGCCTCAAGTCCGCAGACCCATCATTTTTTGAACAGTTTAAACAAATGCCCAAGCTTAGTGTTTTTGAACAACAAAGCATTGAAGACAAGATAAAAATAGATGAACTTTATAGTGCCCTAAAAGCTATGAAACCAAACAAAAGCCCCGGCGTCGATGGCCTGTCTTCTGAATTTTATATCAAATTTTGGAATAACATTGGTCCCATACTTACTGACGTCATAAATACATCACATTCAGAAGGAGCACTACCACCCTCACTTCGAAGAGCGTCTATAACGTTGCTGCATAAAAGGGGTAAAGACCCTGAGATTATTAAAAACTGGAGACCAATCTCCCTATTAAATACAGATTACAAGATATTATCTAAAAGTCTAGCTAATAGAATCTCCCCATACTTAAATAAACTAATAAATGAAGATCAAACTGGATTTATAAAAGGAAGATACATTGGTGAAAATATTCGATTGATTTCAGACCTATTAGACTTTACTGATAATGAAGGAATCCCGGGTTTGCTCCTTCAAATAGATTTTGAAAAGGCCTTTGACAGTTTGGAATGGAACTTTATGCTGAAAATGTTAAAAAAATTTAACTTTGGACCGGAACTCATATCTTGGATTAAGCTGTGCTACACAGATATTTCTAGTACAGTAATGAATAACGGCTATAGCACCGGATGGTTCGAGATACGAAGGGGTGTGAGACAGGGTTGCGGTCTCTCCTGCATACTCTTTGTTCTCGCAGTCGAGTTCATGGCCCAAATGATACGAGACAACGACAAAATCATAGGCTTGAAGGTCGGAAAAGGGGAATTTAAGTTAACTCAGTTTGCCGATGACACAACAGGTATTTTGGGTAGTGTTGAATCAATTCCAGAATTTTTTCGAACGCTAGAAAATTTTGCAAGCCAGTCAGGCCTTAAAATCAACAAAGAAAAAACTTTACTTATATGGCTGGGACCTTGGAAAAAAAGGAAAGGCGCTTATGATTTAGAAGCGTCCCGAAACTGTTTCAACATGCTTGGAATCTCCCTTGGATACGACCTTAAAAAATGCAACGAAAAGAACATTATCGATAAAATTGCAAAAATGAGAGAAAAGTACCTATTTTGGTCTTGTAGAGGACTCAGCCTCTTAGGAAAAATTCTAATAACTAAGTCACTTGGAATATCTAACTTAATTTACTCCCTTTCTAACACTAGCTGTGACGCAGGTTACATAAAGCAAGCACAAAAAGAAACTTCATCTTTTTTATGGGGTTATTCTACACCAAAAGTTAAACATACCACTATAATAAGGAACTATGATGAGGGTGGACTAAAAGCAATCGACATCCAATCACAGAATATGGCTCTCAAACTTGCTTGGTTACCAAAATTAATGCAACGAAAAAAGTGGTCAAAAGTAGTAAATTATTACTTAGATAAGGTTGGTGGCCTAAGTTTGTTAATGCATTGCAACTTTGACGTAAAAAAACTCCCTCATATGCCTCCCTTTTATCAAGACATCTTACAAGCTTTTAAAACAATATTTCAAACCTCGACAATGTCTAAGCAATTACTCTGGAACAATCAAGATATACTTATAGATAATAAACCCATATTCTTTAAGAACTGGTTCCAAAACGGAATTGTTTTTATACAAGATCTAATGAATAAAAATAATAGATGGCTGACATGCGATGAACTAACGAGGAAATATAACATCAAAGTTAATTACCTAACATTAATTAGCATTCAACAAGCAATTAAACAACAAATTTTACCTAATCAATCCTGTGCTTTAGGAAGTTGCACATTTAGAACTAGAAGTGGTCAGCTTTTAAATGTAACAAATTGTAAGTCAAGGGATTTTTATAAAGAACTTGTGAAACAAATAAGTCAACCCCCAACTAGCTTAAAATGGTGGAAGAACAAGGGGATAGATCTTACCCTAGTAAACAAAAGTATCAAAATATCAAGAGATGCATGTCGCGATAACAAACTACTTTCCTTCCAGTTCAAGATATTAAACGACATAGTAGCCAACAACAAAAATCTGGAAAAATGGGGAATCAAATTAGACAAAAATTGCTCTGAATGTAATGTAGTAGAAGATAATTTCCATCTGTTCATAAATTGTCCTAAAACAGTGGCAATAATAAGAAAAGCGTGGCAACTCATTGGTCTTAAAGGCTTTCACGCTACTGAATTTCTGTTAGGATCTTGCAACAAGGCTGAAAACCTTATTTTTCTTATTTTAAAATACCGAATATGGGATACCCGATTCCGTAATTTAGCCTTCAATTATTCGACCTTCATGCATGAAGTAAGCATGTACATGCAAGTAGATAAGATTATCTTAGTCGACGATAAATACCATAGGAAATGGGGATCGTGGTCCATCAAGGACAATTGAAAAACGGATCTTGCTTTCTTTTCTTTTTTTTTTTTCTTATTACCTCGTTAATGCATGCCTACATTGGTCAAACCATATGGACGTCCCAAAAAACCCCACGACACTTCTGCACACTCCTTGTGTTTCATGTCTGTGTTTTCGTACAAACGTTTACTACATCACAGATGCGAGTGAATTTATAGACAATTGTTAAAATAACTGCAGTATTGTCTGGGTGCTGCGACACCTAGCGATGTGTAAACTGTGTGTCTGCAAAAGGTTTCTGAAAGGTTTTTGGTGTAAATGTGCGAGTAATTGATGTGACGTACAATGTCTTCTTTTTCAATAATAAATAAAAAAAAAAAAAAAAAAAAAAAATGGATATTAAATACAGAGCAGTGATGGAAGTAGAACGAGGACTTAAATCAAAAGCTAAAATTGCTGAAGAGTTTGGTGTAAAAAGAAACAATTTTGTTTGGTTTATATACAGGACACTGTGTACTAGATCTGTGTTAAATACCCGCATGATTTGTTTTGTGATTGTGTTCAAGAACCATAGACTTTAGCAAATAAAATTCTTAAATAAGAATTCGTTTCATTTTTTGTTCATATAAATTAAAAAGTTTGAATTTCTAGTCCTTTTAAACAAATAAGAAACCATTTTATAACTATAAACCTATATATAACACATACAATATCATACAAGTACATTATATGTCTATATTTATGCTCGAGCTCGAGACCCTCGGATATCTCGAACTTCGGTTATCTCGAACAAATCTCCACGGTCCCGACCTGTTCGCGATAAGCGGGGTCTACTGTATATATATATATATATATATATATATATATATATATATATATATATATATATATATATTTATATATATATATATATATATATATATATATATATATATATATATATATATATTGAAGTTGTACAACCTCGTGTTATTATTCAAATCGGCCAAAAATGGCTAAAATGGCGACTTCTCAAAAACTGTGATTTCTTGAGATAACTGCAATATAAGACTTGGGTGCTTTCCACGCAAGATCTCCGAAACTATTAATCCTAGGCATATGCTACCTTGCGCAGTAAATATATATATATATATATATATATATCGAAGTTGTGCAACGCCATGTTATCGGTATCAAATCAAATATCAAATCGGTAAAAAATTGCCAAAATGGCGACTTGTTGTGGCCGGTTAGGGTCTGCGCCTTCGACGATGGCTTGTTATGTCTGTTTTTGAGTTTTAATGCGTACAGTCCCCTCCTCCCATCACTGACCAGAATCAAGGACCGACAAACAGTTAATTCTCATAGTTAACTCTAATACAGTGGAACCCTTAAAGCCGAGATTGTGGGAAGGATCAATTTACGTCGGTTTATCCAACATAATTTTAATGCAAAACTAGACCGAAATTCGCACAGCGAATTAGACCCCACTTGGAATGATAAGTTAAAACGGAAGGTAGATGATATTGCTATTTGTTAACAATTTTCACATGTCTGAATGTAGAACATCCTCCTAAATAATACCAACTATACCGGTAAGGTCAAAGTAAAATTTTTTTATCAGGTGCACCACTTCAGATGACCCTCCATACATGTACCAAGTCTGATTGGTCTAGCTTCAGCAGTCGTGGAGGATATGTCTGGAAACCGATTGCTCTATCTCTTACTGTTTTCGAGATAAAGGCCAACTTCCGGTTTGGGGTTCGAAAGTGACCTGGAGGTCAAGGACACCGGAAGTTATACCTTACGTAACGTCGTATAGGGGGTGGAGGTCGAAAATGAAGTCAAAATTGCTCTATCTCTTACCGTTTTCGAGATAAATCATTGTTTTTCTTAAATAACGTTTTTCGCGATTTGACCTTAACCATCAAGGTGAAGGTCAAAAAATTTTAACGGGTGCCTCAGATGACATCGTTGTTTATATATGTGCCAAGTTTGGCTTTTCTAGCTTCAACGGCCTTGCAGCAGATGTCTGGAAACCGATTGAACTTTTTCGCGATTTGACCTTGACCAGTTAGGTCAAGGTCAAAAATTTGTCTCAGGTGCACCACAAACAAAAACATAGACCGAATTTCGCTACACGTAGCGCAATGACACCCACTTACAATGGTACAATATATCTGGTCAAAGACACATTTTTCGTTTTTTCGACATAATTATCAGCTTCCGAATTATTATCTTGAACGAGTACATCGAAAAAAATATAATGTAATCTGTTTTGGGTACAAATAATCAAATTAAGTTTTTCTAACCGTTTTCGAGATAATGGTCAATTTCCGGTTTTTAACCCAGCCGACTCGGTCGGACTGGGCTAGTCGTATCACTATAGGGGGCTTGAATGTATGTGCGCATGTGAAACTTTTTCTTTAAAATGCTACTCCTCCTACAGTTTTGCTCCAGTCGTTTTGGTATTACGCAGGGATGTTCCCTGGGCGGTCCCTCACTTGTCTATTACTTTTTTTGACGATTGACGAAAAACTGACAAAATTTGTGCCCGTTTTGACCCATTTTAAAAATGATACTCCTTCTACAGTTTTACTCCAATCGTTTAAATGTTACGCAGGGATGTTCCCCAGAGTTTCGCCTACCAGGCTATTATTGTTTTTGCGATTCGCCAAAAGCTGCCGAAATGGCGGAACTTTGAAGTTTGGCAAAAACTGGAATAAATGGTAGTACATAACTGAATTGTCAAACCATTCATTTCTTTGTCTTTTTCAAATAGTTATAAAATTTTAATTGAAAGTTTCTTAGGTGCTTCTCCACCAGGACTTTGCTTTTTTCGCAAATGACAAAAAATGCCGAAATGGTGGAAATTTGAAAAAAAATTTGTGAAATTGTGTAAATGTCGGTTAATACGTGAATCGTCAAAATCCAACATCCCTTTTCGGGTAGCTTCCACCCGGGAAAACTCGTTTTTGTGCATTAAAATTATGAAAAAGTTACGCTCAGAAACAAATTCTTTATTTTTTTCCTAACAGTATTCGTTTCAGAGTTTTTCTCTCTTTCCTTGTTTATTAACTCGGCTGGGTTATGTCCTTAGACATGCTTCTTAACCATGACCATGACGGAGGAGGCCAAAGTCACCGAGGTACATGTTATATAACGTCTGTTAGGCCCAAAGGGTCGAAAATAGGCTCAAAATCGTTCTATCTCTAACCGTTTACGAGATACTGGTCAACTTCCGGTTTTTGACCTTGACCATGACGGAGGAGGTCAAGGTCACCGAGGTACCTCTTATATAACGTCTTTTAGGCTCAAAGGGTCGAAAATATGCTCAAAATCGCTATTTCTCTAACAGTTTACGAGATAATGGTCAACTTCTGGTTTTTGGTCTTGACCATGATGGAGGAGGTCATGGTTACACGTGTAATGCGCGATAATTTTTAACAGAAAAATATTAGCAGGTGAAGTATTATATGTAAATATTTACATTTCAACAAGGGATAACATTTTTGTGCACCTGAGAATTCTGCATTGTTTACATTTTATCTCTGATATTATTCATATGTTAACACAACTTAACAGGATTGAGCAACCGGGAAAATTTCAAAATTTTAATTAAAAAGACCTGTTATCTCGGCATGTCATTATTGTGCACCCGATTTCTCATTTCAAACAGGACTTAACATGTTTTGATGACCATTTCTAAGCATATTTCATCGGTGGAAACTTTACAGATGATAGATCTGGACTCCAGGAACTCAAATATACCTCAGTGCACAAACATGTTATCTCAACATAACAGGTTTGCGCACGGAACCCTTCAAATGTAGTCACTAACCAGTGGCAGTTTTTGACAGCATTTGACAGTTTTAGACAGTTTTAACCAGTTTTTGACGGTTAATGGCAGGTGTCAAGTCAAAAATAGTTTTTGACAGTTAAAAACACAACCCTGAAAAATGCCAATTTGCAGCCACCTCACCCTGTATAAGCCAAATCACACTTTGGGTGTTTCGAACAAAATGCGAACAAATTTTGAATTTCGACTGCGGGTAAAAAATGAAAGAAATGATAGAAAAATATAGAAGAAATATAGCAAAAACAGCCTACACTCGGAACATAAAAGAAATTGAAACTTGAAACTATTTGTTAAAATCTTTATTGAATTTTTAAAATAGCATAGGGGTTGTTAAAAACCAAACTGCGCTTTGGTGCAAGAGAACTTTGACATTTAGACGAGATCTCTCTATCATTTCTTTCATTTTTACCAGGTTATTTTTATTCGAAACGCAGAATTTTGGGGTATTTTTATTGGGAATGCCTAAAGTGTGATTTGGCTTATGTATGCACGTGTTTGCTTATAAGCGAGATTTCAGATTTCAAATTTTTATTTTCTGTACTACAAATATAAACTAGACCGATTTCGCCACCTAGTGACGAAATTAACGCTTGGAAGCAGTGAGTTAGAATGTTAAACATATAATTTATCGTTAATACACTTTTGCGATTTATCGAGCTTCATTCCCATGGTTAGGCATAACCTGTTCACTAATTACTGCGTCCCTTTTGTTTTATGTCCACACTCGCTCAGCTGTGACAAACCTCGAAGCCACACAATACCCCTTCGTTATCGCTGCTTTGATCCAATCTCCTTTTTTTGACCTTGACTATGACAAAGGTCAAGGAAACCGAGGTACCTCTTATGTATCGTTGTTTAGGTCCAAAGGATCGAAAATGAGCTTAAAATCGTTCTATCTCTAACCGTTTTCGAGATAATAGTCAACTTCCGGTTTTTTACCTTGACCGTGACCCAGAAGGTCAAGGTCACCGAGGTACCTCTTAGTTGACGTTGTTTAGGCCCAAAGGGTAGAAAATGAGCTTAAAATCGTTCTATCTTTAACGGTTTTCCAGATAATAGTCAACTTCCGGTTTTTGACCTTGACCGTGACCAAGAAGGTCAAGGAAACCGAGGTACCTCTTATGTATCGTTGTTTAGGTCCGAAGGATCGAAAATGAGCTTAAAATCGTTCTATCTCTAACCGTTTTCGAGATAATAGTCAACTTCCGGTTTTTGACCTTGACCGTGACCCAGAAGGTCATGTTCACCGAGTTACCTCTTATGTGACGTTGGTTAGGCCCAAAGGGTCGAAAATGAGCTTAAAATCGTTCCGTTTTCGAGATAATAGTCAACTTCCGGTTTTTGACCTAGACCGTGACCCAGAAGGTCATGTTCACCGAGTTACCTCTTATGTGACGTTGGTTAGGCCAAAAGGATCGAAAATGAGCTTAAAATCGTTCTATCTCTAACCGTTTTCGAGATAATAGCCAACTTCCTTTTTTTTACCTTGACCGTGACCCAGAAGTTCAAGGTCACCGAGATACGTCTTATGTAACGTTGTTTAGGCCAAAAGGGTCGAAAATGAGTCCAAAATCGCTCTATCTCTGACCATTTTCGAGATAATAGTCAACTTCCGGTTTTTGACCTTGACCGTGACCCAGAAGGTAAGGAAACCGCGGTACCTCTTATGTAACGTTGTTAATGCCCAAAGGGTCGAAAATGAGCTCAAATCGCTCTATCTCTAACCGTTTTCGAGATAATAGTCAACTCCCGTTTTTGACCTTGACCGTGACCCAGAAAGTCATATTTTGAATAACCCCGTAGAACATTCAACCCTTTAATTGAACACTAACTACTCCCTGCCCCCCCCCCCCACACACACACTCACTGTTAACAGATTCCTGTTTCAATGGCATTTTAAACTTTTTATTAAGTCAACGAATACCTACTTTTCGAGTTGCTCTTCCTTATCCTGCACAGAACTTTGCAAAACACAAGGACAAACAGCTTTTATAATCAGCTTTGTCAAATAAATAACTTGCAAAAGACTTAAATTTAAGAAGCAACTTGTTCTCTTTGTAATCAAAAACGCAGTCGGCTGCTTTATGAAAAAAAAAGTACACTCCAGCGATAAGCGCAGCGAAAATGAGTACCATGAAGGCAGCATTGCATGCGCACAGTGATGAGAGCCTTTCTGTATCAGCTAGTTACAGCAACATTGTTTATTGATGCTTATCCTTATTTGGCACACATCCCGCAAATAGCCACTGCGTGTACTACAGTATCTGTTTACTTGCTGACCTTGTGATGGCAGTGTTTTGTTTACGTATTTTGGGGATGGGGTGGGGCGTTTTACAGGGCGTTTGGCAGTTAAAAGTTACTTTTAACCGTCAATTCGTATACAACTAAGCTTTCTGTATACTGTGCGCAATCCCGCTTTAAAACCGACCAGGAACAGAAAACGTAGAAATGACGTCAGAATTACGCAATACGTAAAAAATAGTACTATCACGGTGTTCTTTGTCAAAAAGTAGTCTCATGACGTATTTAGCTCCAAACCTCTAGATCCAGCGGTTTTGGAGATATTAAGCTATGAAATCTGCGTGACGTCACAAGACGCAGATGATGACGTCATAGGTCAATAAAAAAATTCATTTAGCACCACTTCGCATACTCGACTTTAAGTGAACCAAATTTCATTCTTCTAGCTTCAGCCGTTTCGGAGGAGATGTCTGGAAACCGACGGGGACTGTACGTGAAAAAAAAAAGAAAAAGAAAAAAAAAACAAAAAAAAAAAAAAACAAATAAAAAAAACAAAAAATAACCAAAAAAAAGGGAAAAAAGAGGTACTTTCACCTCCACAATTCGAGGAAAAACAATAACTTCTTGGAACGAAGTTCCAAGCGTTAATAAACGCTTCTCCGATTACAGTAAATAGTGTACATCTCCACCACTTTCTTATAATGATTCGTTCATAATTTGGTAAATTCTTTATTAACTGTAATAGAAAGAAAACACTTTGGCTACGACACAGATTAATATTCAAGATTTCAAAGAAAATCAGTGAGCCACTCGAAAAATTTAACATACTATCACCAAGTGTTATTTACTACGTGTTAAGTAAGGTTATTCCTAAACAATATCGTCATAGTTCGAAAGGAGAATTTGCTTTAATTTCGACTTAAAATGACACATTCGCTCAACATTTTTTAGATCTCTTAGTAAGGAGTTCCACAACTGAAAACCTGCAATACTTATGCTTTGTTTCTTAAAAGTTGTTCTCGAGAAATTAAATTGAAAATTACCATGCTGCCTTGTTTTCCTTTCTTCACCAACAGTTTGAAATAAACGCTGTAATTTACTTGAAAGTACATTTTGTTTAGCCTTGAACATAGTTAACAAAGTTTTGAATTTAGCTAGGTCATAAAAATTTAATAAGCGCAAATTACTGAAAATACCTTTTGTATGAGCTAAATCTATCCGCACCGTATATTAATCGCACAACTCTTTGCATTACAAGAAGTGATTGAGTGTTGCTTTTATAGGAGCTAACCCATACTTCTGAACAATATGACATGTATGGCAAGAACAGTGTGGAATGGGTCAAGGACAGAACCCCCCCCCCCCCCGGGACTAAACCCCCCGTGACCAAACCCCCCGGACTAAACCCCCCGCGCGCATAACCCCCTTGCCAAAACCCCCCGATCGGACCAAATCCCCCCTCCTCTTAACCTAATCAAAATGCCAATATAATATATCAAATTTAAACACACGTTTACTGCATCACGATTTTACGACTTGAGATGTAGTTCATTTGTACAAAATTTTGCAAAGCTGTTTTACTACGATGACTACAAGTGGCTAATGTCAACAGTCACTGTTGGTTTAAAACTGAATATTGTGGCTATTCCTCTGAGAAAATCTAAGATGTTTCTGTTGGGAAAGTCACGAACAGTGCGCGCTATCCTATTTCCTAAATAACAGGAATTCGTTCTTCAGATGTTTTAATTGCAATCGACATACCAACTAAATGACAAGGGTGTAAATTGTACTTCAAATCCTGTGATTGTAAGATGACAGAACAGGACACGGCAGAAGCTCTGATTGCATTTGAGATCAAAGCTCGTCAGATAATATGACTGCAGTTATGTACCTTTTATTATTTCACACATGTTAACCAGGTCTCGGCCTGTCTAGAAAATATTTGTATCATAAGCAAATATATAAATTTGAGGAAAGATGAAACATTCACAATATCACTTATATATAATGTAAAGAGCTTGGGTCCTAAAATTGACCCTTGTGGAAACCACAGGAAACGTTTAAGGTATCAGAGACACAATTATCGATCTGTATATACTGCTGCCGATTACATAAATAACTATTTAGCCAACTGTCTGAGACACCCATAATGCCATAAAAATTTAGCTTTTGCAAAAGTTACTTGTAATCAATCGTATCGAATGCTTTATTTTAGTCTATGAACACTCCAATGGCAATAAGTTTTTTATCTATAGATGAGCCAAATCACACTTTGGGCGTTCCGAATAAAATGCACAAAAATTCTGCGTTTCGAATACAAAATAACCGGGTAAACTGAAAGAAATGACACACAGATTTCAACTAACTTTTGAATTTCTCTTACCCAAAGGGCAATCCTGTTTTTAACAACCGGTATGCTATTTAAAAAATAGTTTTCAGTTTCAATTTCTTTTATGTTCCGAGTATGAGCTATACTTCTTCTGTATTTCTTCTACTATTTTTTTTCATTTTTCTCACCCCATTCCCTCGTATAAACTTCGGTAGCCTTTTATTCAAAACACCCAAGTGTGATTACCCGTACTCGTACGGAGGCCTATTCAACTTCGCGTGTTCTCACCTTTTTAGCTGCAATGTCAACTTTGAGCACTTGACCTGCATATTTTCCATCACTTTCCACTTCTGGAGCAACAATATAAAATTTTCCTAGAGCAGAAAACACTGGACCCTCTGCTCCAAGCACATTATTAACAATAAATTTAAATTCTGGTTTCAACCTTTGAGACATTTTGTTTATGATAGTATCGTGTGTTTCTTTGGTGTGACGAATGTTGTAAACACTGAAAACATAAACAACCTGCGCAGTGGAAAAAACAGCTGTTTGACGGCTGTTTGTTTACAACATACGTCAAGTGAAAGAAACGAGATTGTGACAGATTTTTAGTTGTTGCAGGTCACGTGATCTTTACATATGAAACCTGACTGTTGATTCAAGTAGTGCTTACTACTCTGGCAGATAATCCTCTCGAGAGTTTCTCGAGAACTCCGCGCTTTTACTAATTCTGGCAGATAAATTATCTGATCGCCATTCTTTCTCCGAAAATCACTTCCGGATAAGTGTTCCAAATCACGTGACAATAAGAGACAATATGGAGTCGTTTGGGTAAACACAATTATTTGTTTTTATTAATTCGTATTGTGAATAATACGACACTACCCACAATTATTTGGAGTTTTTGATCAGTACTGTTGACTACGTTGCCATTAACACCACGGTTTCGTATTAATTTTCGGCAAGAAGGTCAAGGTCGGTAGTTGACAGGCCCAAAAAGCTTAGTCAAAGCTGTCACAACACCTAAAACCGGAAACACGTGGGACGCACGTTTTCAAGTGACTTGAAGTGCGAAAGAAACAGCAAGTCAATGACTTTTTTGACTTGACAGACAGATCTGTCACAAAAGAAACACATGGAAACTTGTTTATTTTTTTACGTTTTCACTTCCGGGTTCATCCTTTCTAATAAGAATACGAATAATTCGGTTGAAAAAAAAAAACAGAATGATTTCTTGCTGATTGCATGTATCATTAAACATTTTATGGTTCAGCTTTAAAATCAAATTTATATATTATTTTTTATCTTTTTTAAACCACATAATATTAAATATCGCGAATTACCTAAACTCATAACTTCGGTTATTACATCGATCAGACTTAGGCCACTGCGCTATCGTGTACTCATTTTCACGCACAAACTGGCGTAATGCATGTCCATGACTTTTAAAACGACCCCAAAACGTGCACTCCCAACTTTTTAAATTCCACCTGTTTAGCCATACTACGAATTTTTTCACACTTCCAAAGCTTACCACAGTTGACAGACAACAACTTTTGGTCGTCACATTAACAATGTCCAAACAGGCGATCTTTGGTTTGTCAGAGACTCGTTTTTGTCAAATAAACTGGTGAGAAACTCGTTAACCTAAAACCCTTTACACACCACTTTACCATCAATATTATTAGGCTTGAAAATCTCAGAATTTGTTACGCTAAATAAAACACATTTCGGTACCTAAGTTTGCAAAACAAATTACCCTCAAATACAATTACTGGTCATAAGTTTCATATAATTTTTGCTCACTAAGATTCTAAGTGATCCTGGCTTTTCGGCCATGTCTTTCTTCTTATGCTGAACATGAAAACATTTTTGAGACCTTCTGATTTTCCAAGCTGTATACAATTCTATTTCCATCCAAATGGGGTGTCTAAAAGAAAAGGTTGATAATATTTTAATATGTAGTATATAACATTTAAAGCAATTAGTATGCTTTTGCCTGAAGAACGAAACTTTCAAAGCGAAAAAGTTTTGAAAGCAACATTGTCTACCGGCACATATTGCTGTTGCATCGAAGTTTCGTATTTATAAAATTAAAATATCACATGATATTTATCAATGACCACATAAATATCATCGTCTGATACTTCTCAGAGGCGTTGACAACTTGTGCACGAACTTTTATATGGTTACAATTTTCATTGTAGGTTAACAAGCCTTTAAGTTTTACTCCAGAGGAGGATGGGGAGCCTTGGTATAAAATATGCTACAATGCATGTCCAAAAAAAAAACGCAAAGAAAGGGGTAATTTTCATTATTTTTATTTAAACAGGGTAATTTTCATTCCGCGTTTAGGAGCTGTTTTAAAAAGTCATAGACACACATGGTAGCCATTTGGTATTTTAGAACCCCCCCCTTGGGTTTTACCCTCCAAAGGCATAGCGCTGTATGTAATTTATAAACACCCCTTCCCGCAAATTGTTTATGTATGAGTTGGAGATGAAGCTAGATCGCGCGTTTAATGCACTCAGAACACAAGCCAAACAGACACTTTCATTCAGAAAACCGTGTGTATAAGTTTTTTTCACCCCTTTCTTAGTCGGAGAGTGATAATACTCGGAAAAAAATTTTGGTGTGCGAGAGTGAAAACGAAAATCATCCACTTTCTTTTAAAGAAAAAGTAGCGCTCTGCACAAATTGTGTCTAATAAAAATTTAACCCCCTTACTCCGCGTTTCTGAACACGCATGGTAATGCATATGATCCAAGAAGCCCTCTCCTCTATGATGAGTTTGCAGATTCACTGAGAGATATAGCCCTGAATTCACATTTTCTGTTAATTATTGATATTTTAATATCATTCTCAATTTTAGAAAATATTTGAGCGTTTTCTTTAACTCAGACGATCTTAAGACTGGTCTTATGTTTCCTCGCGATAATGAGTTATTACTCTTAGCTTTAGAACTTGGTCTGTTTTATGAAATGGTAACAAGTAAATACCTTAAAATATAATCATAGTCTTGATGAAACTGAAATGTAGATGGCAATGAAGATAGTTTGCGTTGTAAAAAAATGTATGCAAAGTGTACAGCACTCCTTTGTAAAACGGAACTGGCCAACATATTTATTACTTATTACTGGTCAAAAAATTTAAAAGAAAATGAACCAAACCACTGATCCAGAGTATTGACAAGATAAGCACTTGATATGTATCTTCGACCCTAGAAATACAATACTTTTAGCTCTAACTAAAATAGACAAAGGACTAAATCTGGACCTCTTCAGAACTGTGAACCTTCGCCAGGGATGTATCACTAAGTTTAGACCTTCGTTCATAGCTGCTTAAACGAGAAAGCTGCTTTTTTCATTTTGTGCATATTGATCAATTGTTTGTCGATTATCAGCTACAAAATCAACTAAGTGTGAAGCAATGACCTGAAAAATGTGCAAGACAAAAGAGTAGCACCAGAAATATATAAAAATGAGAGATGATACTCGTTGACTTTAAGTCAAAAGTCTAAAAATACTTTTAAATTGCATGAAAATGGAAGATGGTGATTATTCAACACGAGGAAACAATGGCAGATCTTGAGATTTTCATTGATTGCTACCTTAAATATGAAGTATCAAACATAATCACGAACTGCTACACGAATCTGCAAAACTGGGGGGGGGGGGGGGGTTGAAAAAGGATATTTGCGCCAGCCTTTATTATGCTGCATTTAGACGACATGAAATCCTTGGTCATTGATGAATAAAATTAATTTCTCTAAAACTTATAACGCATACAAACGGCGGAGATTTCATTGATAACGGTATAGTACAGAATGTATAACAGGGTCCCTAATTCGTATGTCATTGGTTGCTTATTTACAAAAGGCATACTTATCAAACACTGGATTTCATCTTTAAATTCCAGTCTGAAAGTACAAGTTGATTGTTTACATAATATATAATTTACGATTTATAGCTGCTTGGCAATAGCTTGAATAATATATTAATTTTTTATGCTTAAGGTCTGTATCAAATATTAGACCTCCACTATAAAGGAACAAGCATCGCACCTTTATTGAGCAAAAAGAATAAAATGTTATTGCATTATAAGTCTTGTAACTCGTGTTAATATTTTGTATATCCTGGTGTATTGATTTAATCCATGGATGTAGATTGAAGTCAACAGTTGTTTTGTCGATTCTGTTGTTTTCCTGATTGTGATCTCAGTTGTATGATGTTGTAATTGGTCGTACGATACATCTCCTGTTATTTTTGTTAAATTCTCCATTTCGATACAACATTGTCAGCCTTCATACTGGACAGTTGTTGACAGTGTGGAATAACTCGTTGGTGATACTGTAAAGTTCGAGTGTTGAAGGTTGTCCTTTTTATGCATTGCAAGGGACCCTAGTATCACAGTCTATGGATATTTGTATTAGTGAATATTAAAACAGATGATTTGGTAATGCTTAATCTCGTGGGGGAAAATTCATTACCCAAAGCTTTCAGACAGCATATATTGAAACACAGGTGTTCCTGTCTTACTTTTTTAGAAAGTCATCTGGGAAACTTAATTTATTGGGCTTTGTTGTTCTAGCAATTATTTGTTCATATTCTCGTGTAATTGTGTTAGAATTAAAAAAAAAACAAGCATAGAAAGACATGGAAAATGCGATAATATATCGGACTATTTTTCTTTTCATCTTTTTTAAATATTATGTTCTACATGCAAAAGATCTATATTTTAAGTTTTTAGTTCAAAATACCCTTAACTATTAGTGACTTCCTAGCCAGAGCAAATAACACTGAATAGCTTTTATGCACAATGAACACTGTTAAACTGTTATTTGTTCTGATTTTATCGAATATCTTATGTTTTGTATCATTAAGTATCATCAATTAACTGCGTCTCCTTATTGAACTGTAAGTAATTGATTTTATTAACCCTGAAGACATAGCTTAATACCTTAAACAAAGTAATTCGATCAAATTGACACTCCCAAATAAACATATGATATGAAGTATATTTTTGTAATGCAATGTCTAAATACTTTTTCCTATGCCAAAAATCAAATGTGCAAACTCAATTGATAAAACTATCTTACTCAATATGCGCGGCGACTCCTAGCACGACTTATTTGCCATAGTTAAACATTCTAATATTTACAATGTCAATATTATACGATCGTGACATTCCAAAATATATGATTGTGTCTATGTTTGACTACTTTATGTGATCAGTAATGATAATTTTATTTAACTTTTAACGGCGCAGTGTACAACAATTAAGTGTATTATTTATAAGGACTATATTTATGAAATATTTATGAAAGGGACATCTAATCAAAGAATTATTAAAGCGCATTCAAAAAAAATGCATTATCAGTAAAAGTATCGGATATTCAACAGAGATAATTATGAAAGACTTGACGTTTATAGCTTTCATCTGTTTGGTTGTGGCTACTTCATGGGGTGGTTAGTGTGTTTCCTTAACTTAGAATTTTGTAAATATTGAAAAATATTTCTTCTTACAGAGTATTTATTGTTCGCTTAGAGATTTGGTTCACAGAATGAATTAACAAATATTATGCATTAACTTTGCAGTTTTTTATATGTACGAACGATAACTTTCTTACCAGCTATTCCTTGCTTTTATTTTAACTTTGTTACATATTTAAATGTAATTGAAAAATAAAATTAAGCAGAGGTGATCGGGTTTTAGTTACGTTTATGTCTCAGAAAATCCGCTACTTAAGAGTAACAAAAATGTTGAAATTTGATGCCAAAATAACCAACAAAAATGTAAATGTTTAGCTGTTAAAGGTGTTAAATTTACATACGCTGCATGTACAAAAATAAAATTTTTCTTATATAGAGCATGTTACGGATATATGCATTTAAATCTTATAATGAATTAAATATATTTAAGATTTATATAATTAAGATTAGAAAAGGTTTTTGCACATAACTGTTGAAGTTTTCTCAGTTATCATACTTTGTCTGGCTCATCTGTGAATGCCATTTTGTTTTACAGATTACAATTATCAAAAAGCACTGAAATATTCCTTATTGTTCTTCGAGGCACAAAAATCTGGTAACATCTCAGCAATTCCTGACTATGCCATTGACTGGCGAGGAGACTCGGGTCTGAATGATGGTGCAGAAGCAGATCTTAATCTAACAGGAGGATATTATACAAGTGTGTTTTCCCTTAGTTATGTTTTAGTCATAGAAAATAAAATATAAATTTGGCTGTAGTGAGTAATAATTAGGGTGGCTGGTTAGGACGTTGGTGTAGTAACCACGTGGTCATGGCTTCAGATACGGGCAGGTGTGATAAGCAAGGGGATTGATCTGGACTCTGGTTGTCTTTGCTAGGATATTGCCATGGATAAGATAACGTTCCAGGAGATTCAAAGTTATCAGATGTTTCTCTCATCCCCTCTAAAAGATAAAGGTTGATTGCTCAAAACTAAAACTAACACTAACAATAAATACCAAGGCCATGCATTAGTATGTAGTAACATTTTAACATCAGTCCTGAAACATTGTCAGTCATTGCAAACTTCTGATAATGACATAAGACGTTAAAGATCAAACTGCTTTTATTTTAATGTCTTCTTTCCAAAGCATTTATTAAAACACCATTAAATCGAATTTACTGGTTCTTATGTTAGTTTTTGTCAAATATAATAAGGATTGTAGTTGGCAAACCAGATAACAAAAGACATTACTTCATTTCTATTCAAAATCATGTGTCTACACTTGTGCATATGTGACTGTAACTTTATGCACTTCAGATCATGGCTTTGTTAAAAACAGCTTTGTATTATCCTGGAGCTTAACAGTATTGTCGTGGAGTTATTTGGAATATAAGGAGGGCTTTAAAGATGCGAATCAAAAAAATGAACTTCTGGACACGCTACGATGGGGAATGGATTATCTCGTTAAATGCCATTATAAAAACTCAAAATTTGTCGCACAGGTAAATCTTTTGGGCTTAGTCTTTTTGATTAAAATAGCAACTATTTAATTTCACGCAAACTTTATTTTGTATTTATTTGTATAAAACAGCGTAGATTAATTAAAATAATAACTTATACACCTTTTTGATGCATTCTTGCATTGTAATGATACTAGTGTGCCTACCACAATTTTATGCAGGTAGGAAACGAAACCAGTGACAACGAAACCTGGGGAAAACCGGAGAATCTTGATGACTCAGGAAATTCAAGACCAGTTTATACAATCACAAAGAACGCTATAGGGACGGATATGGCATCACAGGCAACCGCTGCCATGGCTGCGGGATCACTGGCATTGAAGAGTTCCGATAGCGACTTTGCTAAGGATCTCAAGAAGAGGGCGAAGAAGTTGTGGGCTCTCGCTAAAACGGAACCATATGAAACTTATTTAAATATAATTTCAGAGGACAGGAGCCCCACAAGGTAAGTCAGGACAATACAAATAAATAGGATATGTTGTGTTGTCGAATAATACAGTAGATACAACCACTGACAATATAGACCTGCTGTCCGTGCCAATTATGCTCCTGAAACTGAGCATCACTCAAAGGTTTACATTTGTAGTTTAACACTTTATTTTCCAGGATTTTACATTATGTTACAAGATGTTACTTTCTTTTACAGGCGCTGTGCTATCTCTTTACAGGGACTCTAAAATTACATTCCTTTATATGGCATTACTTTATTTTACTTTACGTTCATTTTGCTTTACTTTAATTTGCAGGTCTTTCTATTAGTGTAAAGATGATTTTATTTATAGCTTGAGGTTTCAAGTAACTTTACAAGGGCGTCACGTTTTTTTTTGGGATTTAGATACTTTTAGGTGGTTTTTCATTACTATATGGCAACTAATTTATTTTACTTTACATGAGATATAGTATACTTTACATGCATCTAATTTACTGTGGAGAGATTTCTTCTTCTTTTTGAGAAGTTTATTTTATTGTTCAGGTATTGAGATTAATTTACAAAGATACTAGTGTTGTACAAATTAGATTCCTGATATGTGTGCAGCTTCCAATAATCATAAAATACCGCAATAGTCATCAATACACAATAAAAGTTTGGCTTATATAATTATTTGAATGCTGTAATATACAGCTTTCATAATTCGGATATCTGTGCTGTGTTGTGCGTATGATAAGTTTTAAGATAATGAGATGTGGAAACTAAATTCTTAATTAAAATTTATTGAGTTTTCTGATTAATCGTTTTTATACAAATCGCTTGATGTGCTTAGTTCCCAGAGCATCGATGATGACCTGGTCTGGGCGGCGCTGTGGATGTATAAACTACTGGACGACGCCGAAGATTTAGAGTTTGCTGAACAAGTCATGGCACAGGTTGAGTCTACTTCTGGTGTGTTTGATTTCGATAATCAAATGCCTGCAAACCAGGTCAGCAAACAGAAATACTTTTTTCACTTTTGTCATATTTAAAAACTGATATTTTAAAAATTCAATGTCAAGACTGATATTGACTGATTGGTGAATGCTAGTTTTACAGCCAATCAGGTTTGTAAATAAGATAACTTTTCTATATATTTAGACAACAACCATGCCAGTGAATGAGATTTCTTGACTGGTGAATGTTTTGGTGAATTTGCTTGATTGGTATATGCTTTTAGCAAAATCGTTTTGAAACAACATGCAAAAAATTTTAAACTTAGAAAAAGAAATATTAGTATGCTGGGAATAGATACAAGCTTTCCTATTCAAGCAAGATTATTTACGATAGTATTAATTTATGGAGTTATGCTGGCGCCTGGTTTTGCTCTTATGGCAGATATGTAAAGTATCCCGTTAATTACTAGAACAAACTCAAAATAAAACCATGTATTCTATTGTAATAATAGCATATTTATGCGGTTTATTTCTGCTTTTAGCTCTTGCTTTATCAGTTGACTAACAATACCGTATACCGTGAAGCATTTGAAGAGAGCATATCATACTGGCTACCATCTAATGTCCTCACTGACATTTCTCCTGGGGAAAGAGTTGTGTACACATCAGGTGGCTTAGCCTGGCAATCTCAAGATCCCTTACCAAGAGCCGGTAAATGGAATGATGTGTGATGTGTGAATGATGAGTGATATTTTTTCAAAATTTGAGAAGTGGTACATTAATTAATGGTAACGTATTATAGTAAGTAACACTTGGCATATTGAAGACTTGCATAGAATATATTGAAGTTGTACAGGGGCGATACTTCTGACCATTTTTCTCTTTACTGGTCCGTCATTTTGTCTTACTGCTTCTCTGACCATACTGGTCGTATGACTCCAAATGTCATACATGTATGGTACTTGATGGGAAGTTGCGCATCTCGCTTTTTTGTATTCCCGTTTGTTGTCATTTTCATGATCACAATGCAAAGCAGAAAAGAAAAGAAAATAAAAGTTAAAAGCAGTATGGTTTGCAAAGAAATGCAACGCGTAAGGGGCGCATCAGCATTTACATAAGTCTCTCGCATCTGGCAACAGACACACTGAACATTACACACACTCTAATCACACTGAAATGTTTTATACAAACGACACTTGGTGCAAAATCTTCAGTGTATTTTAAGTGCACTGAATGTTAAGAGAAATTTTAACTTCAATTTTGATTTATTCTTGGTGGAAGTCATGCCGTAGCAAAGCAATGTTTTTTTCTAAAAAGGTTTCGAACTGGCAAAAAAGTTACTTAGAAAGGTTTCGGGATGTAAAAAAATTGTTTCTCTATAATTTAAAAGCAAACCAAATCAGCTTGTAGAGTATTAAATTCTACTGGAAGGAACAAAGTGATTCGAAATATGTTTTGGTCAGTTGTTTAATATTCCTTTTTGAGAAATAGGTTCTCGTTATTTACTTTTATGGAAAGTATGAATGTCACAATAATATCGTTTCAGCCAACGCAGCCCTCCTGGCACTTCTTGCAGCCAACACTGGAATATATGAAACAGAACTACAAGCCTTTGCCAAATCACAGATAGACTATATCTTAGGCGACGGGGGCAGGAGTTACATGGTTGGATTTGGTAGCGATTCCCCAAGATTCTATAAACACAAGGCAGCGTAAGTATATACATTCATTCAATATCAACACGTCAGATATATATATATATATATATATATATATATATATATATATATATATATATATATATATATATATATATATATATATATATATATATATATATAATATTAGTCGCAAAGTCGAAATTTTAAGGCGAACTCGATAATGCCTATATTATGCAATATATAATATATGCAAAAGAAAAATGACAAAACTAAAAATCAAAACAACAAAACGCTCGCAGAATATTTGAGTGCAAATGATATTTCGATATTAATTCTGTACAACAACGGCAAAATGTTATGTTTTCTACAAATATATTACATGTAGCACCGAAGTCAAAATTATCGAGACCGGCTTTTGGACCGATAAAATAATGAAGCATTTCTTTGTTATTATGCCATAAACTGAATTGCTTTAAAGCTTAAAAGAATTTCATGTAAAACATTTAATTTTAAACCTTTAATATAATATTATTCCAATTCAATTCATTATTAGATCGTGCCCGACCAGCAATGAAGAATGCAGCTGGGAAGCTTTCTATTCAACCAGTCCGAATCCGAATGAGCTGCGTGGAGCACTCGTCGCTGGTCCCGAAAGTAACGATGAGTACACGGATGCTCGCAATAGTACAGGAAGTGTCGTGGCTCTTCATTACAATGCCGGACTTACTGCATCTCTCGCTGGTGAAAAGCTTTATGCTTGAGTGTAGCAATCATGCAAAAACTTTGCTTTACTTTTAAACGTACGTGGTCTTATAAGTTTCTAAAGTAATTTCTCATTGTAAGTTGTTTGTGATAAAAATTGCACCTTTCTAGCATTAATCTCTCTTAATTTCTTCTGCAAAGGAATGATGTTACTACCCGAGGATGTGTTGGAAACCTCTTCAACGACTATGGCAACGTCAACCACTGCGTCCACTACAACTAACAGTTCACCATTAAGCACAACTACCATCTCACCGTCAAGCTCTACATTAAATCCTAGCAGTTCCCTATCAACCTCTTCCAATTCACCATCAATCACTTTCACGACGCCACCAACCGCAACAGCTTCAGACTCAACACCCACCAGTTCACCATCAACTTTTACTAGTTCATCAGCGACCAGTACCACTTCAATACCAACCCCTACCAGTGTATCTACCACTACTACCACTTCATCAACCCCTGCAACTTTGCCAACAACCACTACTATGCCAGTATCTACCCGTACCACTTTACAATCGACCACTACCACTTCGATACCAACCCCTACTGGTTTACCAACGACCAGTACTACTTCAGTATCTAGCCCTACTAGTTTACCAACGACCATCACTACTTCATCATCAGATCCTACTGGTGTTTCTGCGACCACTACCACTTCGATATCGACCCCTGCTGTTGTATCTACGACCCCTACCACTTCACCATCAACAACTACTAGTGTGCCACAGACCACTATTAGTTCAGTATCTACCCCTATCAATTTACCAACGACCACTACCACTTCGATACCAACCCCTTCTAGTGTTCTTACGACCACTACCACTTCATCATCAACTCCTGCTGATGTGCCTACGACCTCCACTAGTTCGATATCAATCCCTGTTACTTTTCCAACGACAAGTACCACTTCATTATTAACCCCAACTGATGTGCCTACGACCACTGCCTTTCCGATATCAACCCCAGTTTTTGTATCTACGACCACTACCAATTCAATTTTTGGAGAAGATCAGGGTAAGCATTTTGAGGCTTCAACTGAAAAATAGCAAATTACGAGAAGTTAATTTTTAAACTCCAGCAATTATGCATGATTTAGCGAAACATTTTAATGGAAATGAGTAATATACACATCATAAGTCAAATATCATGAAATATGATTCATAAGATATCACAAAAAATATTTTAATATATTGTTAAGAAAAAAAAATTATTTATGATAGACTTTGAACACCTTTAGTATTTAGTATTTAGTGAATATTATGACTGTTGCTAAACCAAATTAAAACAATTTGGGGGCTAAGAATTGTAGGTGCCCATATTCTACAAGAAACAGAATGATTCACTTTGTAAGAAAATTCAGTGGTTAAACATTTCAAGTGCAGCGTTAAATGGTCTGCAAATAATACTTAATAAACCAAACATTAGAAAGCCATTTAATCATATTGGTGCAAACACCTTATCATGACATGCAAGAAGAGTGAAAATAAGTCTTATTTGAAAAAAGATTATTATCCTGTCCCACCCATATGATTTTAACGATAACTTTTGTGAGACGTCACATCGAAATATCAGCTACATTTGCATATTTTGTTTATGAAACCGCTGGTTTTTACTTTTCGTCAAGTAAGAAATACCTTAGTGATCAGCTTAACATGTATTTAATATTCAAGCAGTTACACTCATTTTTGAGATAATGATCAACTTTTAGTTTCTGACTATGAATTTGACCGACATACCTCATACAATACACAACAAACAATAGTATACATCGCAAAAATAGAAATTTATTGCACAGCTCCTTTATTTTTTATTCAGAAAATTGTGTTGCAACAGTAATCGAGTGCTTAACAGATGAAGGCTCAACACGTGAGGAGGTCTGCAGGTAGATTAGTTTTTTATCCTTGTTTTAAGACTTATCGCTATCGTTGAGGAATTTTTCGCACTGGTTGTTTTGCGCTGATCCTTAATTTGTTATGCATACAAACGCTAAACATAAAATTGTACAAGATGAAAGGTTTCAAGGGATTTGTTTCATTTCACGTTGCTTACACGCAAAAATTGGCAAATAGTTAACAATTTAAACGTGCGTTTTCATAACGATAAATTTATACTATATCTGATGATTCCATTTCAAATTTTAACTCTCATAAGAAATAGCATTCTTATCTGTGGTGTGATTTATTTGATTATAGAAGAGCGAAAGCTGATTGCCCATAGGGTTTCGAAATAAATAGAATTCGTTAAAACTCTCTTTTGCGATGTACAAACAAAAATAACGCATAGTGCTAAGCTTTTTTATAATAAATTCTTTGAACTGCCCTTATTGTTTATTTGCAAAACATCTAAATAATGCTTATGAACAGTCAGCTATGTCTGGAACGGAGATTTGGGCAATCGCGGGGTATTTGAAAATTGGCTATTCCAAACACAGGAGATAACTTAATGTTTCGTTGTGTGATCATTGTTTGTATATAAACAGCTATATCTGTGATAATTTCTGTGACGGTAATTTTTAGTTAAGAAACTCAGAGGATATTATATGCAAGACGCGTACACTTACAAATGATGTTCACAATGAGTATGTCAAGCTATTCTACGTGGAGTAAATGGAAGAAAAGACAACAAAAATCGCACTGTTCTACGGCTGAGGAGCACGCTTGGGAGAACTGTGGGTGGGGTTGCGGAGAAAATTCTGTTTCTCATCATTTGTTGTCTTGATTTGGAACAGTACTTTCAGTGAGAAGATTGATGTGTGCTGGGCAGATGATAATCCATGTCGTCATAGCGATGCTGTTGTTACCATCCTAGACGGTTACATACACTCCACACTAGAGGACTGCGAACTACACTATTGCTATAAACCAATCTCGCGCTGTGCCTTAATTCGAATCTGGTTCCATTTTAATGTTGACGAAATACAACGATCACAATTCAACAATTTTTGTAACAGCAGATTGATGTTCAATCATATAATGGTATTTAGCCCATAATAAATTACCATCAACTTGCATCGTTAAGCCAAAACGTTTAAGGACAAATGTCTTTTATATCATTTACATTTCATTGTAGTAACAACATAATGCTTTTCATGCTAGTAGACATCTGCTCTAAGAGATTATTTGAGATTTCTCTTGAAAATATACTTGGATTTAAAAAAGAAAAAATATTAATTTAACTAGAGACGCTTACTTTTATACTTACAGCAAATGTTTGAGAAATTATTAATTTGTTATATTATATTTCATCAGCTGATTTATTATATAAAATATTAATTATATACATTTTATTTGGCATATATTTAACATATATTTGTTAATTCATTTTAGAATTGTTTAAATGAGGCAGAGAACACATGTGAGGAATTCACCACAGAAGGCGCCACCGGTGCTGTCAGACTATACACAGAGACTTTCAGAGAATTTTGTATTGCAGGTTAGGTTATGATTAAGTACAAAGAAACAAAACAGTAAATCTAAATAGTAAAAAAAAACTTTTGACACTGAAAAGATAAAATTAAAATTAAGATTTTAATTTTATCAGTGTATAAAATGAAAAACAATACGAATCACTTTATTCTGACTATAACCTGACTATAAATTGTAAAAGAGCATTTTATGTTTCAATTAAATACCCGATACAAACAAAATATATCATTTACTACCATAGGTGACTCATCAAACTGTGTTATTGGTGCATTGAACTGTTTACCTTTTGCCTTCTTAACTTCACACAACCGGGATGTATTTGAGATGTGTCGTGACCAAGGACTTGTTATGGACTGCTTGGATTCTGTACAGCGCAACTGTGCAGGAAGAGCTGAGAGTGAGGGATTTCAGGTAAGCTGTAATTGAAAGAGACTTACTGCAGTTGGCCACCGCCATCAGCTGCAAAGTTTTCAGATAAATATGAAAATGCCATAACCCATAAAAAGCCTACATACAAATAGCATTTAGAGTTTATAGGGTACTTTATTTTGCTAAGGTAATTTAAGTATTCATAAAAAGAAAATAAATCAACGTGTTTCGGTCATGACGCTTTCAGAAATGCACTTTTCCATATTTAAAACCTGGTCATTTATTTAGAGGCGACCATACTCAAACGTTTAGTATTTGCAGGGGGGATGTTATGCTAGGAAAAGTTTCCACTTGTTAATTTTGGTCAATTCTGTTCTCGCTTTAAATTAATTTCCAGTTACGACCACATATCCATCGAATCATTTTTACAGTTGTACTACTGTATATTTCAGTTGCTGAAATCCCAGTATGAAAGCACTTGTGGCACATGTGTTAATCGCGTTTACTCCTGTCTTGGTAGCAATTGGCAGTCTTTAGATGATCTTTGCAGGTCAGTTTCTCCAAAGCACAAAACAGATGCGCACAAGGTTTTTATGTATTGCTTAACATTATATTAAAGTGCAAATGCAATAAGCTTGAGATATCTTACATTTATTGGACTGTTGAGAACATTCTTTCTTATTAATATAAATTAATAGTGCACAAAGTATAAAAATATAAACCAACATAATACGAAGTGTAAAATTGCATAAAACGAAATATATTGTCATTTTCAATTACATTGATTAAATATTAGCTTAAACAAATTTTGACATAACCCGTGACACGCAAATACTCTTATACATAACTTAGAAACCGTGCGGATATAGAAGAATGTCTGACTGGCCTTGATCATATGTGCCAAGAGCAGCGTGCATTTATTCGTAGAAAAGCCGATCACATTGACTTGGCTTGCAGCGCATTTGGTCAGTTCTAATCAAAGCAATTATTTGAATTTTATTTGGTTAACAAATGTTGTATTTAAAGAATCAAAAGTATAATGATAAAAGTCTAATATATGTAATAAAAGTACAAGTTATTCATCTGATCTGATAATGTTATATGTTACAGAATTACTTATGTTGATGGTTGAATCGCTGTACTTAAACTTCTGAAAATCATTCACATAAAGTCATGTATATTCTGTAACAGATTGTTGATGCCGATTTAGAAATTACATTGTATGGCATAGTATAGATCATAGTAGGAAAGTGAGAAACATATTAGTGAATAAATATATAAATCAATACTTGATTAGTTCTTACTATTTCTGCAAATAACGATCCGCAGTCTGCGCTGCAAATATTACGATCAATATACTTAACGGTTGAGACTGGAGAAAATCTATCCCCTTAAATAAATTTCTTAAGATATTATACATAAATTTTGAAATAAAAAGTTACGCTTTCTATATTTTATGAGAAAATTGATTTTTAAAAATTTTATTTACAAAATCTAAATCTTCAGTTAAACTCTATAGAATTAAAAGACTTTTGTTGAAATCCATGTTTTTCTCTGTAGTTCTTTCTAACAAGTGTTTTGTATATGAAATTAATACATTCATATGCTGCTTTCAAATTCCTTTGTTGAAACCCATCTTGAGCTGTGAAATAATTTTAGATGATGGAACACGTAGTTTGTTATGTGTCATTTTATATTTACAGGAATACCATAGCAGTGATAGTATTACGACTACATCATTTAAAAATTAAATTAAAACTTGATATTTTATTGCGCTCCCTTGAGACACCAATGAGGATTCACAGAAAGTGCACATAGGTTCATCTTTTTCAAATAGCTGTACCGTTTGTAAATATGACAGTTGTGTCAACTTTTTAAACACATTTAAAGGCATTTAAAAAAGTGCACTTTGAATGTTCGTAAGAGGTTTTAAATGTGTTTCTATTTTTCTGCACATGTTTAGAAAATTGTACATCATTGTCTAGAAAATAATCGACGTGGCAAATTTTAATGTACCTGTGTTATTCTAAACTGTAGACTTCTTTACTTGTATCGACGTATCTGAAGCTGTTACAATGTAAACAGGAAGTTGCATTTCTTTATAAATTTGAAAATTCCAATATGTTTGAAAGAATTTTACAAAATTTTTCATATAGGAAGTACTTTTAGTAACGTCCGTACATACAAGGGTGGGACGAATGCAAATGACGCAGCACGCATAGCTTTGGCAACATACTTTAACGATGGATAAGACTAAGCAGTGCTCTTCCTCTGACGTAGTATCTATAGTATCTAGGACGAACGAATTGAATTCCACGGTCCTGTCTGTATCAAAATTGCTCACGTTTTACTTGCTGCTTGTCTGCTCAACCCTGTCAATCTTGAAAATAAATTTGCCGGGCGTTGTTTCTTCGCATTTGAGGCCAAAATTTTTCAATTTGAAATTATATATTAATATACTACAGTGTCTCACATATTAACAATAATAAGATGTTCTTGGATATTATGTTGAAACACAAAAATTAATTATTAGACATTTATATTGTGCAAAACATGTAGTTTGCTTAACTTATTTTTGCGTTAAATGTAATCAGCATATAACTAATTTCAAGCAATTGGACTTATTGTGGGTAATTAAAGTCTTTTTAACAAAGAACATTGTTACTTTTTTGCAAAATTTATGACATGGTATGGAAATTGACTTGTTTTTATAAGAATAAAGTATGCTTTTATACTGTTGCATTTTAAACAACGGTACCATTAGTTGAAATTATTGAGTTTGACTAATAATTAACACTTGTGAAAAGGGTCTATTGCCAAATAATCCCATAGAAGCCTATCCCCCGATAAAATCGTCCGTGTAATAACGGTGTACAGGAGTGAAGCAAGTTGCACAAGACGTGACTCGCGATGTCCTAAGAACACAAATTTTATCGAAGTTGCAGTGGACCGGCAATATATCAGTTGACTAAAATGGATATTCATTATCTTTCGCTTTGTTGATCCCCGTGTGTGAGGGATAAATGAAGAGACATGACTGATTTTCAAGATTTACCTGGCGCTCATCCTAAAGCTCTGTATAAATGATAGTTCACTGAAACAATAACACAATACATTTAAATATTAATAAAATGAAAACAAACGACAAATTGAAATAATAAAATCAAATAATTTTAAGTCCAATTATTGCTAAGTTAAATGGGAAAAATAATCAAACTTTTACTTACCGAATTCATAAAGGCCAGGTCTTGTCACCTCGTAATCTCCTGGGAAACACACTTTAAACTGGGAGAACAAATAACGCCACGCACGTGTTCATGATTTTAGCCAATCACAATGAACACAAATATTTTGTCAAACACTACTAATATTTCGATATACATGACTTACCCATCAACAGATGTTCATATCAACCAGAAATATGGTTTGACATAATTTCATTTACCACAGCCACGGTAAGACGAAAACCGTTTAATAAATATTTTCAAAGTGAAGAGCGGATTGACAGCTGTATTAAACATAAACAGTTAAACGCCAATCGCAATAGGTTTCAAGTATAAGGCACTCTGTTATACAAAGCTTATGTTTATGTAATGTGATCTTATAAGCAATCTAACTGTTTCCCACACCCTATTTCCCACATCGTACACAATGACTGCTTCCCATAACGTATATCGATGCAAAGTTGATCTTTCTGGCCGAAATTATTCGGGCTAGAAGGGAGACTGATCTGTAATTGCTAATCTGTACTCTTGCTTGGATATGAATAAAGGAAACACTTAAAGTTTTCCATGTTTGTGGGAAATGAAAACATAGTCTTGCATGGTCTAAGAAAAGTTATCTGTAGTCCATTTCAAACCGCTCCCCACGATTGGTTTTACAATTTGATTTTGCAAATTTTCAAGCAGTGGTCCTATTCAAGATCAGTCTTACCAGCAAGGATCTCATTACGTGGTGCTGTTGAAAGTAACCACCTCCTTTATAAATTCAAATAACAGGCAAAGCGAAAGAGTATCAATTCAAAGATTTCCTTAGCGAGGGTTTCTTTAACATTTGGGGCTATTGAAATTCTCATAATTTATATTTTAATGAAAAAGATTGCTATTATGCAAATCATTTTGCTGAACTTGTAAAATTCTGTCGCAGTTTTATAGCAGTTATGAAAATGAAGTATATAACTAAACAAACTTGATTGATCAGTGAAGAGACCAATGTTAAATTTTCCGCTTCACCGGATTACATTACACAGTAACACATCACTCAACTTCTGTTCCAATTAATTTTATTTTTTTATTTGTTATATTTTTCTAACTTCTTCGTACACATGCATGCAATTTCATTTGCAAAATACAAATTTAAAAATAAAAACAAATAGCAATCATGAACGAGGTATGTTAGAAAGGCAAAAGCTTGAAGATTAAGAATCTTATAAATGAGCTTGCCTGTAAATGTTAGCACACCATAAAGACACAGTCAATACTCTACAGGGCAGTTAAATACTTTCATACGATATGATATATTTTTTTAAACACATGAAAAGTAATGCCAGATCGTAATTCATTTAGTAAATTATTTCAGTTTAACCACTGAAACAGATAAGCAAATCGACTCCAATGCTGTTTTGTTTTAAACTTGTTTTGTTGTCTAGTTCTATATGTATCTACACAAGTAAATATGATAAAGAGCTTTTGTACGTTGGTCGGTAGACTATGCATGCAGTTTTACATTTTATAATGTCAGCAAATTTGACCAAGTTACATCCTTAAAAACAGCCTATTTGTATGAATATAGTAACTAATTTACATTCTTCAACATTTTTTAAATCGATCGATATTGCTACCATTTATACTCCTGACCCATCTATATCTAGGTTTGTTAGCACTACCAGTAATACTTAATTTTAGATACAAATTTTCAAAAAAAAAAAAAACCTTAACAAATTGAAACAGATTTGATTCTGAACATTTGAGATCTTTATGCATATATAAGGCTACACCACCCCAATCTTTCATTATCCCAAATTGTGTTGTACATTTCATATTTTGTTAGGTTATATTGTCGCCACCCTCGTAATACTGGCGATTAGGTACCGACAGTACGACGACGGTGTTGCTTGGAGAGGTCAATAAAGGGTTGATTACTGTGTGTTGCTACCCCAATTGGCAACACGACCCTCGTTCTCTTACTATCCGAAGAGTGACAAAGATGCGCTTTTCAGCTATTGAAAAGCGCGACTCTTCCAGCCTCAAATGATGTGTAGAAGAGTTGGAAAAGATGCACTACTTGCCAGGTTAAAAAGTGCGACTCTTCGGGGCTGTTTCTTTCACTATCTTTTTTCTTAACCGATTTTCCTCACAATTTTTACCTTGCTATCTTTATTCTTTAACGCTATTCTCGGTTTCTCAATGACTGTCAGGTAAGGCTTTCTCTCTCTCTCTCTCTCTCTCTCTCTCTCTCTCTCTCTCTCTCTCTGTCGCTGTCTGTCTGCCCTCTCCAGCCTCCCCGGGGAGTTTTTATTCCCCGGCTATCCAGAGAGGGACTCCCCAGACAGCCAATGACAAACCGAATTGACCCGCGGAGGAATCTGGACACGACAACATTGCTAATCAGTTATAAAGAAATCATAAGAAAATATTCAAAACACGAAGAGAGTGGCGGAGTTTTTTCGGGAATGGGTTTCGGGTCGTTGGGAGAGTGGGGGTGGGGGGGGCTATTTTTTATGCTGCCAAGCCAATGGGACCGTATTTTTCTAGGGTCGAATCCAGAAACCTAGCCAGGCCGGTATTCTAAAAATCTCTCAAAATTCGACCAAAATACTTATAAAAGAAAAAGGGCGACAACCCTAGGGTTCTCACACTATTTGCTAAGATTTGACTTTTTAAGCAAGCCAGTTTTCACTGGTTGCAGTGATATGAAATTTGTGGGACCTGCCCGAGAGATAGCTCTTTATATGTTTGAAATTCATTTTCAAACTCCTTGAGTTAAAATGGATCAAAGTGAACCCATTTGCATCAAATTAAACCCATTTTGCACCCATTGATGAAATATAGTCCATAATTCCATTCATTTCTTAAACTATAACGTATGAGGAGGCTGTGCAGTTGAGTATAATAGGTGGTTTTCATATTCAAAGATGCGATAATGGAAAAGAAAAAAAACCTAACCAAATTACAAATATCAATGAAATTTGTTGCAACTCATAATTTTTTAAAAGTTTATTTAGAACCTCTTCTTGCTTTGGAAAAATAGTAGATCCGAGGCTTTTGTGGACTTTATACGCCATTTAAGACCCATGCGATGCAAATCAAAGTTACATGATATGGCCTAAATTCCGACTAAATTGTTTTTGACCATACAATGAGTGCAGTGGAATAATCCGTCGATATTGTTCGTCTTTACTTTATTCTAATTTGCAAAAATGGCAGCCTTCATGTTTCGGGGGAGAAGTTTGAAAAGTAGGCGATTAAAAGGTAACAACTTTTCTGTGTATAGTTTAAACACTTGCTCTAAGTGTATGCAATTTAGGCTAATACTATAATGTTTCTACTTTGCAGTTAGATGTGATGGATCTGACGAAAACGTTATTTTGGATTACAGCAAAGGTTAGTTTCAGTTTTTACCGGTCAGCTGATTCTTTTGACTCCCAAATATAACTGGTTTGAAAAGGTTTAAATAAATTACACTATAAAATTTAAATTGTATGATGTTATGCATGAAATGAAAGTGGCCAGGTCAAATTCAGGTTGGTCAGGGTCATATCTTATTTCGCCAGAAGCATTTGCGGTAGATGTATGGTTTCGACTGCGGAGCTACAAGTATTGGGATAAATTATACGAAATGATACCAGTTCGAACCAGGAGATGGTTTGCAACAGTTTTGAGTTTTTGGTTTTATTCCTGTGCATTTCACTTTGAAGACTCTTAGGCCCTTTCAAATAAATGCGTTCTTGCTCTTCCACCATACAGAATATTGTTTCTTTCCAAACTCATATATCGACATTTTAACGGTGTAATTGTCATCTGCATACTCTTTCCCAGATATTTTACACTGTTTCTGCCAAAAAATTAGATCGATCCCAGTTTGAAAGTGGAATTTACAACCGGCTCCCTGGTAAATTGGAAGGAAAAAACATTACAATTTTAATTTTCTTCCAACATGCGCACTTTCAAATAAAAAAACTGATCATATATCCTTTTAAAAACTTATTTACGTGTTGTGCCCATTCTATTGTATATGTTTCTAGTAAAAAGGGAATCTGGTTAATTTACATTACATTTTATTTATTTCTTTTTATTTTGTTCAATACAAAGCTGTTCATTTTCAAAATATTATGAATGCTACAATTTCATTTATCGGTAGGGTAGTTTTGCTGATATGTAGTAGGGACCCTTTCAGTAAAGTTGGGAAAGACTCCATCCTCAAACTGGCAAATTGCTCTTGTGTCATTTCTTCCTGCAACATTTTTAGGTTTGGGGTGTCCGTCTGTCCGTCATCGCTTTATACCCCTATGAATTTTGGGGGCGGTTGGGGCCTGCGTGTGTTTCACAAATACTTACTTGTTTTCCTATGGGCTTGTCCTGTAACATCTTCTTCTACACCCGTAACGTTTAATACATTTGTAGTTCAAATTCTACGCCAGTCCAATAATTGATGTGGGTGTTATTGGCAGTGCCCATGGATATTTCAGCAGGATTCCTTAGAGATGCTTAAGATATACAGTAAGATCGACACCAACTTGCGTTGCAGTGTTAATTTAGTCGATTGTTTTGTTGTTGGATTGTTAACTAGCAGCTCCATTATGAAAATCACGTATTATTCACAAGTTTTATTTTATGAAACCGTACATCGTCTTGAAAAACCCTATTTTTGCAGATGCTGCTTTGCATTTTAAAGAAATATTGTACCACATTGCAAAGCGCGAAAAACTGTCCAAAGCTAGACGACTGGGCTACTACAATGCTCTAGTGCGACTGTGTTATAGATTCGGCAGCAATTATGATACTGGACTCTCGATGGAAGAAGTACTTTGTTGGTAAGAAAGCTTAGCACGAAGAGTAAATGGGCATACGGCGTGGGAAACCAGTTAAGACTTCGAGGTCACTAAATATACGTCGGTGGCCGGTTATTGTGGAAAGGGTGACCCAAAAAAATTGTCAACGAAATTTACGAATGAATATGAAAACAATTGCATGAATTGACAAGTACACACAATGAGACACTTAAAAACAGTTCAACTAACTTTTGACTTTCCTATCCTGTTTCGTGTCATGATATGTTTTCTGATTTATTTTTTAATTGGTGCACAGGCCCAGGGGAAGGAAATCAGAGCAGATATGCTTAACTTTTTGTTTCTTCGCTCGTTTCATGAATATTTCAGGCGGTACATCAAGGGGTTCGTTATGGAGAGGTGTTACTGTATTGATTGACAAGGGCCATGATAACCTCGCTATAACGGTGACCGATGTAACGACGGGCAGCGTGTAATGAGTTAATTATGAGTTTGAGATTTTGTTGTGTTTAAAAGTATGGGTAAAAGCCACATGCATCTTTTTTTTCCTGTTTAAAGCTAGCGGGTGTAACGAGGTTGGTTATATCGACATCTCTTGTCCCCCCTACCCCCGCCCCAGTCATGTCGTTACAGCGAGGGGGTGATATGTATGTTGTAGCCTGAGGCTGGGATTAGTGCACGAGACGAAGGAGGTGCGCGCGGCGTGCCTGCGAGCTCTGCGCTACGTCTGCAATGACGAAAAGTACATTGACGCCATGCTGAATTTAAACATGGACTACCTCATAGCCAGGTGACGCTTTCTAATTTAAAGGCAGGGGGGGGGAGCCCCCTTTTCCCGCCCTTTTTCTCAGGCAGGCGGCTGTAGGGAGTGATTTGATTTTGTTTTTGCGTACAAATAGGTAAAAACAATACCCTCAATTGAAAACGTGTAATTGGGCAGTACTGCTTTTTTGCTTTTTTAATAGTATTTTGCGATATTCAATGGTGTTTTAAAATTAATATGAAGTCTGCATGGGTATTTATTTATACTGTAGGCAATTCAGGGGGGTGGGGGTGATAATTATTTCCCAGTATCGCGTAGTGTAGTGCAGCTGGACTGTATATTTGTAGGTCCCTGGACATCAACATAGACAATGAGATAGAGCGGATTCACGCCATGCGGCTCGTGCGCAAGATGATGCAGCTGAGCCCGTGCAAGTTCCCGCAGTCTCTCGTCAGCGTTCTCATCTCCGTGGCCAATAATGGTGCGCAGGAACGGGACAAGCTACACAGGACGTGCCTGGCCATGCTGTGTGAACTCTGTAAGCGTGTACTCGTCCCTCACCCGGCCGCCCTGTCCCGCCCCGTCCCCCGCCCGTCCCCCGTCCCATCTCACCCACATGGCCAACAACGGTGCGCAGGAAAGGGACAAGCTGCACAGGACTTGCCTGGCCATGCTGTGTGAACTCTGTAAGCGTGTACTCCCCTCCCCCGACCGCCCTGTCCCGCCCCCTCCCCCCGTCCCCCGCCCCATCCCACCCACATGGCCAACAACGGTGCGCAGGAACGGGACAAGCTACGTAGGACGTGCCTGGCCATGCTGTGTGAACTCTGTAAGCGTGTACTCCCCTCCCCCTGGCCGCCCTGTCCCGCCCCCTTCCACCCCCCCGTCTCCCACCCCATCCCACCCACATGGCCCAACGGTGCGCAGGAACGGGACAAGCTACGTAGGACGTGCCTGGCCATGCTATGTGAACTCTGTAAGCGTGTTCTCCCCTCCCCCGGCCGCCCTGTTCCGCCCCTTCCCCCCCCCCCCCCCGTCTCCCACCCCATCCCACCCACATGGCTCAACAACGGTGCGCAGGAACGGGACAAGCTACGTAGCGTGCCTGGCCATGCTATGTGAACTCTGTAAGCGTGTTCTCCCCTCCCCCGGCCGCCCTGTTCCGCCCCCTTCCACCCCCCCCCCGTCTCCCACCCCATCCCACCCACATGGCTCAACAACGGTGCGCAGGAACGGGACAAGCTACGTAGGACGTGCCTGGCCATGCTATGTGAACTCTGTAAGCGTGTTCTCCCTTCCCCGGCCGCCCTGTTCCGCCCCCTTCCACCCCCCCCCCCGTCTCCCACCCCATCCCACCCACATGGCTCAACAACGGTGCGCAGGAACGGGACAAGCTACGTAGGACGTGCCTGGCCATGCTGTGTGAACTCTGTAAGCGTGTTCTCCCCTCCCCCGGCCGCCCTGTCCCGCCCCCTTCCACCCCCCCGTCTCCCACCCCATCCCACCCACATGGCCCAACAACGGTGCGCAGGAACGGGACAAGCTACGTAGGACGTGCCTGGCCATGCTATGTGAACTCTGTAAGCGTGTTCTCTCTTCCCCCCCCCCCCCCCGCACCCCCGGCACCCCAGCTCCACTCGACACTAAACGCGTGAGGCTGGAGGTACGAGTTTCGCTAAAAACGAAAAAAAACTGCGTCCTAATAAAAAAAAAAAAACTGCTTCGCCTCGCAAAAACTCAAGGCCCGCTAAAGCATTGATATGCGCACATAAGTTAACAGGGAAATTATTTTATAGTACAGTGGGAAAAAAACAGCAGTAAAGCATTATCTTAGGTTAACAATTTTTAATCTCCTGAATAAGCGGCAGCTAAAGATTAATAAAAACTCGAAATAAAAAGACAAAACTACAAATAAATAATAAAGTGAAATAATAAAGTGAAAAAAAGATGAAAGAAACATAAATAAATAAAAACTGTTATGACTGATATTGGGCCAACCTTTGGTGTGTTTTCAGCGTTTTCGAGTCCCGGCCTGGTGTGCCGACGAGGCGGCGTGGCGGCCATCCTACACAACGTACTGCAGTGCCACACGCTACCCAGGCTCAACGAATCGCTGCTGAGCACCGTGCTCTACCTGCTCAACCAGCCGTGCACGCGACACCTGGTCAAGGCCCACATAGGCATAGAGGTAACGTGCTCAACCAGCCGTGCACGCGACACCTGGTCAAGGCCCACATAGGCATAGAGGTAACGTGGTCAACCAGCCGTGCACGAGTCACCTGGTCAAGGCCCACATAGGCATAGAGGTAACATGGTCAACCAGCCGTGCACGCGGCACCTGGTCAAGGCCCGCATAGGCATAGAGGTAACGTGCTCAACCAGCCGTGCATGCGACACCTGGTCCAGGCCCACATAGGCATAGAGGTAACGTGGTCAACCAGCCTTTCACGGGGCACCTGGTCAAGGCCCACATAGGCATAGAGGTAACGTGCTCACCCAGCCGTGCACGCGGCACCTGGTCAAGGCCCACATAGGCATAGAGGTAACGTGCTCACCCAACCGTGCACGCGGCACCTGGTCAAGGCCCACATAGGCATAGAGGTAACGTGCTCACCCGGCCGTGCACGGGGCAACTAGTCAAGGCCCACATAGGCATAGAGGTAACGTGCTCAACCAGCCGTGCACGGGGCAACTAGTCAAGGCCCACATAGGCATAGAGGTAACGTGCTCAACCAGCCGTGCACGCGGCACCTGGTCAAGGCCCACATAGGCATAGAGGTAACGTGCTCAACAAGCCGTGCACGGGGCAACTGGTCAAGGCCCACATAGGCATAGAGGTAACATGGTCAACCAGCCGTGCACGCGGCACCTGGTCAAGGCCCGCATAGGCATAGAGGTAACGTGCTCAACCAGCCGTGCACGGGGCAACTGGTCAAGGCCCACATAGGCATAGAGATAACGTGCTCAACCAGCCGTGCACGCGGCCGCTGATCAAGGCCCACATAGGCATAGAGGTAACGTGCTCACCCAGCCGTGCACGCGGCACCTGGTCAAGGCACACATAGGCATAGAGGTAACGTGCTCAACCAGCCGTGCACGGGGCACCTGGTCAAGGCCCACATAGGCATAGCGGCACGTTCTTACATTTTAATTAGCACCGCGGCGTCTGGTCAAGGCCTGCGTAGGGGTGAGGTAGTTACACGTGACATAAGCTTTGCTGTAACGTTGTCGTAGCTACAGTAGTCATTGCAGTGGTCACGGTTGACGCTCTGACATAGGCACTGAGGTGAGCTCACAGGCTGAGCCTGTCCAGCTATGCTCCGTTATATGAATCTTCAACCCCCCTCCCCCTCTCCCCCTTCGTGTGATAAACAAGTGAACGTTGAAACTGAACAGTAGTTAAATGTTTAAAAAATACATAACCCGAAACTCAGGATTGTTCATTGTGTGATTAAAGCAGTCAGCACTGTTAGAAAATAACCTGTTTTTTTTTTTTTGGTATTTTTGTTTGTCGCCTGAGGTATGACTATCACGGACACAGGTGTAAGGATTTGTTTGTCTCTTGCAGCAATTGTTGGCGCCTTTCACCGACTCGCATTTCAAGTACACCACGGATGTGCCGGAGAATCCACTCGGGTAAGAGGAGGGGGGTACGATCGGGTGAGGGGGGGGGGAATCCGCTCGGGTAAGGGGGAGGCGGGGGGGGGGAGAATCCGCTCGGGTAAGGGGGAGAATCCGCTCGGGTAAGAGGAGGGGGGGAATACGCTCGGGTGAGGGGGGCGAGAGAATCCGCTCGGGTAAGGGGGAGAATCCGCTCGGGTAAGGGGGGGGGGAGCTGGGGGAGGCATTGGAACAGGTGGGAGATGGGTGAACGCGGGGTGGGTAGAATGGACGAAAATTTGTATGTTTCTTCTTGCACCTTTTTATCCAAATATCGAGCTTGATATCACCTACGACATCGCCCCTCCTCTCTGCTCCTCCCCCCCCCCCCACTTGAGAAATCCTGATTCTGTAACTGCTTAAAACTGTTCACACTTACACTTTTAATATGCAAAAATTGCGTATTGTTATTGTGGATTATATGACATGAACAAAAAGGCTGAACTTGAATGCACGTATGCTCTGTGATGACCATGATATTTGATACTGAATACAACAAATAAAAATTAAAATAGATAAATAAATGTGAAGTAAGCAAATCAGAAGTATAGGAAAATATAGACCAGGTGATTTTATTACCATTTTTTTGGCGACCATACTAGCCTATTGATACGTGAGTCACTAGATCTCGGCTGGTCACATTGTCCCTGGACATTCTTGTTTTTCGTTTGCATTTGAGTTGAATTCATTTAGCAGGAAACGTTTATTTCAGGGAGGACACCACCAGTAGCAAATATACAGCGTGCAAAATGGCGATTTCAACGCTAGTCAAATCGTGGCCAGGTAACACTTATGTTTGTGTTTAGACACTGAAATCACGTGACTTAAACATGCGTTATCTGTAGGGATGAGGATCTATATCGATTCCCCGATATATATCGATATCAAGTTTTGCAATTTTACGGTATCGATGTGCAGTCTTTGAATATCAGGTTTTTCGACATTTTTTTTTGTTTTAGTGTAAAATAAACAAAATCGTTGCACACGAACTTGCGAAGCTTTTGAAGTCGATGACGTCATCATTTGTGGGCTTACAGAAAGCCTGATGCCACATCCAACGCGATGACACAGAAACCGTCAACGCGCCAACCATACGACCCCGATAGTCTTGTGATGTCCCGTGTAAAGCCTTCTCGTGCCACGACACACCCCTCCCATCCCCCCCCCCCCCCGGGTTGTTGTTGGAGTAGGGTTTTTTTTCTTAGCATATTTTATTCCCCACAGGGGGAATATATGCGATCGCCCGCGTGTCGGTCTGTCATCAAGAGCTTGTTAACACGATAACTTAAAAACTGCTGCAAGGATTTTAATGAAACTTGGGATGTAGCTTCTATGGGAAAAAACACAGATCGGTATTGTAAATGGCCGGAGGTTCGTTCAAGGAAAATGGACCAGCTGGACTTAAAAAATTCCAGCTCTTGATTGACTATTGATGGCCGTGTTTAACTGATGAGGTGGGGGGGGGGGGGGGGTGGAGGTCTGTGGGGAATATGTGGGCTATGCACACTGCTCTAGTTTTGTATATGTTGTCTTATTACAGGGCTCATACGCCTGTGTAAACCTGACGGCACTGGTCTGCAGTCGTTGATAGGAGTGCTGTACCTGCCCTACCACGAGACCAGGGTAAGTGTGCCGTCAGTTAACCGGAAGTACGCGCCATGTAGCAATTCGTGGCGGGTCTCAAGCCCTCCCTTTTCAGTTTATCCAGTGTTCTTTTAACACTGTTTGACATCTCCATTTGCTAATATTTGTTTTCAAAAATCCTGTCTCCACCCTCTTTTTTTCATCCAATTTTGTCGTGAAATTTATTTCTGTTTACTACACCTGTATACCACAAACGTCTCACCTTATTTTGCAGTTGCTCATAGAGGAGTTATGTACATTAGTTTTTCATGACTAGGGGGTGATGCGGGGGGTGGGGGTGGGGGGAGAAGGGTCAGATTGATTGGTGGCTACGAGATTTGTTTGCGGTTTTGCAGAAAGAGGTGCTGGACGTGTTGTTCGATGTGTTCAGGCTACCCGTGCCACAGTGGTGCGACGACTTCGCTCAAGCATTGCTCAGTGTCGGTAAGTACATCCAGGGGCTACCCGTGCCGCAGTGGTGCGACGACTTGGCTCAAGCATTGCTCAGTGTCGGTAAGTACATCCAGGGGCTACCCGTGCCGCAGTGGTGCGACGACTTCGCTCAAGCATTGCTCAGTGTCGGTAAGTACATCCAGGGGCTACCCGTGCCGCAGTGGTGCGACGACTTCGCTCAAGCATTGCTCAGTGTCGGTAAGTTCCAGCAGGGGCTACTCGAGCTGCAGCGGATGCCAATAAGAAAAGCTATGTACTCTGACTTAGGTGTAGTTAGGCTATGCGCACCGCAGAGGAAGCGGACACGGATATCAACACGTGGCACACGAACCCGTGCACGGGTAACAGCACGTGGCACACGAGCCGTGCGCTGGTATCAGCACGTGGCACTCTTGTAGTGGCGCTAGGTTGTTTTGGCCTTTTGTAATAAGTCGTGTGTAGTATTGTAAGCACTCTGTTATAAAGGACGAGCTGTTTATTCAAAATCTCGGACTCAACGAGACACAGGCGAGATTTGTCGATAATGAAGCATGTGTGTTCATGTTTGTGTGTTTTGTGTTGTCAGTTTTCTACAGGAGTCGCGTACGTATCTACATGCTTTTGTTGGCAGATCCATCCGAGGCGCAGGAGACGTGGAAGCTGACGGAAGGCTTCGTGGCCGCCGAGGGCGCCAGCCTGCTCAAGCACCTGGCCCAGGCGAGGTAGGTGCAAGGTGCTGAAACACCTGGCCAAGGCGAGGTAGGTGCTGTCTGCTCAAACACCTGGCCAAGGCGAGGTAGGTGCAAGGTGCTCAAGCACCTGGCCCAGGCGAGGTAGGTGCAAGGTGCTCAAACACCTGGCCCAGGCGAGGTAGGTGCAAGGTGCTGAAACACCTGGCCAAGGCGAGGTAGGTGCTGTCTGCTCAAACACCTGGCCCAGGCGAGGTAGGTGCAAGGTGCTCAAACACCTGGCCCAGGCGAGGTAGGTGCAAGGTGCTCATAGGTGGAAGGGGCTGAAACACCTGGACCGGGCGAAGTAGGTGCGATAGGTGCTGTCTGCTCAAACACCTGGCCCGGGGGATGTAAGTGCAAGGTGCTCAAACGGGGGGCCGAGGTGAGACAGTTGCAAGGTGCTCACCGGGCCCAGGCGAGGTAGGTGCAAGATGCTCAGACACCTGGCGCAGGTGAGCTAGTAGTATGCATCTGTTTTCAATTCGATGAGCTAATCACTGACAAGTATTGTCTGTTTTTTTTTCACATTGACCTTGTAGCTAGGACAGTCACGAGTACTAATGTTTTGATTGTTGCAGGCCTAACCTGGTTGACAATCACTCGGCTCTCGTTCTCTCAGCGTTCGTTACAGGCGGCCTCTTAGAGGTAAGACCAAATGGGAACTCATGAAAAAAGCAATGCAAGAAGGCAGAAAGTAGGAGAAGAGGGAGGGAGAGCGTTCGTAACTGGCCGTTTCTTGGAGGGGAGAGAGAGAGAGAGAGAGAGAGAGAGAGAGAGAGAGAGAGAGAGAGAGAGAAAAGGGAAGAAGACAGGGGCATAGATGAGAGAAGGGGAAGGGGGACGAGGAGGGAGGAGAGAAATAGAGAAAGAAAGAGGGAGAGAGAAAAAGAGAGGGGCAGAGTTGAGAGAAGGAAAGAGGGAAAGAGAAGGGGAAGGAAATAGACATGTCACGTTTGTTTTCAATAGAAATGTTCAAACTGCATTGATACACCATCATGAGTTTTTGTCTTTGTTGCTGTAGGCCTTGGTGGAGGTGATAACAGACGCGGACTCGCGCGTGTCCGTCCGCGCCACGATCCTACTAGGGGAGCTGCTCCACCTCGTGAGTTCTTCCCTCTTGCTGCACCTCCCCCCTCTGCCCTCCCCTCCCAGCCCCCTCCCCCCTCCCCCGCGCTACCATCCTGCTAGGGGAGCTGCTCCACCTCGTGAGTTCTTTCCTCTCTCCACCCCTCCCCTCCCCTTCCCATCACCCCCTCCAACCCCCCCCCCCCCCCCCCCCGCGCAACGATCCTGCTAGGGGAGCTGCCCCATCACGTGAGTTTTCCGTCTTTTGTTGGACATTTTTTTGCACAGAAACTCGGAGTACATGATAACGGTGTGTAGATTGTCTTCACAAACAGAAAAAATAACAAAAATATGTAATTAGATAAAAAGAACAAATAAATTAATAAAGAAGTGAAAAATACACAATAATTGACAAGTGAGACCAAAAAGAGCTATGAAATATAACGAAGAACGATATGAACGATAACGAACAATATTAACATAAAAAAAATAATATTTTGATATGAATAAAACAAGTTATTACTGAGAGCTATACATATCGATATACTCTTGCATTGATATGCTGTTTTTGAAGGCAAATAGTTTGATTCCCGTGGAGTGCGGTTACCATAGCCACTGCTTACCCACGCTCATCGATCTCGCCTCATCCTTCAGTAACCCCAAGCGCAAGTAAGTGTCCGCGACACAGCTCTAGATCCCCCCCCCCCCGAACGCCCCCACCCCGAACCTCCCCCCCGCTCCCACGCTATCCTTCAGCAACCCCGAGCGCAAGTAAGTGTCCACATCACAGGCCTAGATCCCCGTCCCCGCCAGTTACCATCTTCCCAATTATCATCTCATTCTGTTACCATCTCACTCAGTTACCATCTCACCCAGTTCATCTCGCTCAATTACCATCTCACCCAGTTATAAAATCATTCAATTATCATCTGAACCAGTTATCATCTCACTCAGTTACCATCTCATTCAAAAAAAAAAAAAAAAAGATGTTCGTCTCACCCAAAAGTGCTGGTCATGTCACTCGTTAGGATCAGTCATCTCTCCCAAAACGTTGGTTAGCTCATCCAATTTCGTTGACTACTTCTGAGTAATAGAGCAGTAAATTTAAAACAAAAAAATACCGAAAAAAAAAACAAAAAAACAAAGCTCCCTCTAAAGGACACCATAACTCTTTTTACAGCAAAGCCAGCATGGCCGTCAAGTGCTTGGATCGTCTGCACAACATCAAAAAGCGCGGGCTTGTGCCAAGCAGCCTCTTCCTGGACCAGCTGGTGAGGCGGGCCAGGAGCCGAGGCGATGAGCGAGTGTCGCGTCCGCTCACCTCCAACCGCCACCTCCTTCTCTCCGCCCTAGAAAAGGTAACAGAAGCAGTTTCCCGTACCCTCACCTCCAACCGCCACCTCCTCTCCGTCCTAGAAAAGGTAACAGAACGAGTGGCCCGTTCCCTCACCTCCAACCGCCACCTCCTTCTCTCCGTCCTAGAAAAGGTAACAGAACGAGTGGCCCGTTCCCTCCCCTCCAACCGCCACCTCTTTCTCTCCGTCCTCGAAAAGGTAACAGAACGAGTGGCCCGTCCCCTCACCTCCAACCGCCACCCCCTTCTCTCCGTCCTCGAAAAGGTAACAGAACGAGTGGCCCGTCCCCTCACCTCCAACCGCCACCTCCTCTCCGTTCCCGAAAAGGTAACAGAACGAGTGACCCGTCCCCGTACCCCCAACCGCCACCTCCTTCTCTCTGTCCTCGAAAAGGTAACAGAGTGAGTGGCCCGTCCCCTCACCTCCAACCGCCACCTCCTTCTCTCCGTCCGAGAAAAGGTGACGCTTTTATTTAAAGATAGAATTTTCAGTCAATGGAAACCAGGTCTTGAACTCAGTTGTTGAGAAATTCGCCCTTAGTCTTCAGACTATTCTCCTCAGTTCTTAAGTTTTCAGCCTTAAGTCTTCAGCCTGTAGGTGTTAAGTTTTCAACCCTAAGTCTCTAGCCTTTATGTGTTAAGTTTTCATCCTTAGTTAAGTTTTCAGCCTATAGGTGTTAAGTTTTCAGCCGGCATAGCTTTGGCCTGTGTGTCTACAGTTTCTCGAGTCTGTTGCCTTTAAGTCTTGAGCTTCTTGGTCGTCAAGCTCTGGGTCTTAAGTTACTCTGCGAACTGCGGAGTGCTTTGTACATGTGTCGCTCAGTGGGCTTCTAGACGTTTCGGCCCAAAACCGTTTCGGCCCAAGACGTTTCGGCCCACATTTGAACTGCCAAGACATTTCGGCCCACTTTTTCCTCCTCAAGACTTTTCGGCCCACTACAAAAAGTTATTACTTAGAAAGGGTTGAAGATTCACGCTCATGTCTTCATAAGTTATTTCAACACAGCTGTGAAATTTTATTCTTCTAACCAACTCCAGGGTCTGATGGCTTTCAACAATTATTTGCTGATCTTCTCTGGTGTGTGTTGGATTATTTTTCTATTGCAATTCCAAGTGCATTTCATACACCTACTCTGGTATGTGATGGATTAATAGCTAATTAACTGACCGACTGTCGTGTGTGGTGTGCTTTTCTTTGATTGCAATTTCTAATTCCTGAATTGTAATCATCTGCAGAGGATTATGAGCTGATTTACCGACTTAACACGGCGTGTGATGAATTGTTTTGTTGATTGCACTTCGCATATTCAAGTCCACACACAGTCAATTAGATGATTCTCGACTTGATGAGCAGGTTAAATATGGGTTTGTCCGTTGAAACGGAATTCTTGTGTGCGACATGGGTCCCCCTCTCCCTCCACCAAATAACTAAATAACCACATTCCCTGCAAGCCGTAAAAGAACGATTTCGAATTGATCAAATCTTCATGGGTCTGCCTATGGCGTTTCAAGTTAATTGCAGTTACATATCATTGATCTCATTCCTGTATGCTTATGTAGGTGTTTCAGGTTTTCATACGTTGAAAATTGCCTTCGTTAAAGAAAAGGCCATCAACTCCAGGGTCTGCTGGCTTTCAACAATTATTTGCTGATCATCTCTGGTGTGTGTTGGATTATTTTTCTATTGCAATTCCAAGTGCATTTCATACACCTACTCTGGTATGTGATGGATTAATAGCTAATTAACTGACCGACTGTCGTGTGTGATGTGCTTTTCTTTGATTGCAATTTCTAATTCCTGAATTGTTATCATCTGCAGAGGATTATGAGCTGATTTACCGACTTAACACGGCGTGTGATGAATTGTTTTGTTGATTGCACTTCGTATATTCAAGTCCACACACAGTCAATTAGATGATTCTCGACTTGAGGTTAAATATGGGTTCGTCCGTTGAAACGGAATTCTTGTGTGCGACATTGGTCCCCCTCTCCCTCCACCAAATAACCAAATAACCACATTCCCTGCAAGCCGTAAAAGAACGATTTCGAATTGATCAAATCTTCATGGGTCTGCCTATGGCGTTTCAAGTTAATTGCAGTTACATATCATTGATCTCATTCCTGTATGCTTATGTAGGTGTTTCAGGTTTTCATGCGTTGAAAATTGCATTCGTTAAAGAAAAGGCCATATAAACAATCTGAGATATTACATAACATACGATTTAAATTCAAATAGGAATAGCTACAGTCTCGGTTTATAACCAACTGCACTTCCACTTGCTTTGGAATTATGCATTAACTGGATGTCTAACACAAAATCAAAGCATCTGCATAATGATAGTTTAGTAGGCCGAAACGTCCTGGGCCGAAAAGTCTTGGGGCGCAAGTTTGGTTAAAAAATCAGTGGGCCGAAACGTCTTGGCTGAAAAGACGTGGGCCGAAAAGTTTTGGGCCGAATCGTCTATGGCAGTGGGCCGAAATGGTTTAGGGTCGAAACGTCTTGCTTGCGCTCAGTGTATAAAGCATCGAGTGAGACATGTCTACATGCCTACATCGGTCCTGTACCCATGCCTACATGCTTACATCGGTCCTGTACTCATGCCTACATGCTTACATCGGTCCTGTACCCATGCCTACATGCTTACATCGGTCCTGGACACATGCCTACATGCTTACATTGGTCCTGTACACATGCTTACATCGGTCCTGTACCCATGCCTACATGCTTACATCGGTCCTGTACCCATGCTTACATGCTTGCCTCGGTCCTGTACACATGCCTTCATGCTTGCATCTATCCTGTACACCTGGCTACATGCTCCCATCGGTTCTATACACATGCTTACGTCGGTTCTGTGCACATCTCTAGATGCTTACATCTCTCCTGTACCCATGCCTTCATGCTTACATCGGTCCTGTACCCATGCCTGCATGCTTATATCGGTCGTGCACCCATGCCTACATGCTTACATCGGTTATGTGCATTGCACATTTCCTGACACCCGACTTCAGTTTTACTCCTCGAAGTGCTGCTGTGATTGCAGCGCGTGTCAAAGTTTGGTAGCGGTGTTCGCCTCAAATGCAAAGAAATAATGGATTGAATCGTGGTGTTTTTTATTTGAAGACTGTAAAATAGTTCACGCTGATTTGGATTAGATTTTCATGGCCACATAGTTAATTCGGTTAATGAATTGGGACGTAAGCATTTTTGACGTAGGAAAGGGCACAGCAGTGTGATGTAAGCATGTTTGGTGTAGAAAATCACACAGCAGTGGGATGTAAGCATACTTGGTGTAGGAAATTACACAACAGTGGGATGTAAGCATGCTTAGTGTAGGAAATTACACAGCAGTGGGATGTAAGCGTGCTTGGTGTAGGAAATCACACAGCAGTGGGATGTAAGCATGCTTGGTGTAGGAAATCACACAGCAGTCGGATGTAAGCATGCTTGGTGTAGGAAATCACACAGCAGTGGGATGTAAGCATGCTTAGTGTGGGAAATTACACAGCAGTAGGATGTAAGCATGCTTGGTGTAGGAAATCACACAGCAGTGGGATGTAAGCATGCTTGGTGTAGGAAATCACACAGCAGTGGGATGTAAGCATGCTTGGTGTAGGAAATCACACAGCAGTGGGATGTAAGCATGCTTGGTGTAAGAAATCACACAGCAGTAGGATGTAAGCATGCTAGGAAATCACACAGCAGTGGGATGTAAGCATGCTTGGTGTAGGAAATCACACAGCAGTTGGATGTAAGCATGCTTGGTGTAGGAAATCACACAGCAGTAGGATGTTAGCATGCTTGGTGTAGGAAGTCACACAACAGGGGATGTAGGCATGCTTAGGGTAGAAAATCACACAGCAGTGGGATGTAAGCATGGTTTGTGTCGGAAGTCACACAGTGGGGGATGTAAGCATGCTTGGTCTATACTGTGCATTTGTTTCTCACTAGACACACGATTTTCCTCAGCTTCACAGGGATAACATCGATTTGTTAGCGAAATTCAATCGACCAAATATCCCCCGGCGCTCCTACGTGGGGCGGGGGAGGGGCGGGGGGTGGGAAAGCGCACTAGGTTCAAGCCCCGCTTAAGGCGAAATTTTTCATTGTCTCCCTGTGTCGGCTTTATGGCAATATTTATATTTCTGCCTCTCTTAGAAGCTAGTGCTTTGCGCTGCTGCTTGCGAAACAAGAGTTAGGGTTCGAACCCCAGTCAGGAATATTTATGTGTTTGTTTTGCTTGCCTGCTAGATCTTTATTCTTGCTCAAGGGGCGTAATAATACTTCATAAGTATTAATGGAGTTGTAGTATTTTTGTTGTCGGTTAAGCAAAAACTGAATAAATAAACGGAAAGCTTTAAGATAAATACAGAAATGCTGTTTTTGCCACAGATCATGTCCGATTACTGCTGATAGCAGATTTGCTCATGAAGCCTTCTACCATATCTAAATTTTGTCACAATTAGTCAGTTTCTCCTTACACCTTTATCATATCTTCGCTTTTACGGCTAGGCTCAATGTCCACGGATATTCTTGTTGATATTGACCTCTGCTTGACCTTCACCTTTGCTTGACCTTTCAGCCTGCGGCGTGGCACCACAAACCGAAGAAGCTAAACACACTTGAGAAACTCGCCACTGCTAATAATGTATGTATATAGTTACCCCTATCCCCATCCCCCCTCACCCCCACACCCCCCCCCAACCCACCCACCTCTACCCCCCACCCCCCCCGGGTGATGCGAGAGCCACGCTAAATTACACCCGCTATGTAGTGACCTTGGGCCGTATTTTGTCCGCCTCTTGCGGTCGCGCCTCTGCGTTTCATTTCTGATGCTTGTGTTTGAAGTATTTGGTAGCCGGCGGGGGGGGGGGGGGGTGGGGGGGGGGGTGTCAGAATATGATTAAATCGCCAGAAGCTGATTTGCACCCAGCAATGTAAACAACATTTAGAAAAGTTCATTAAAAATCAAATAAACTTAAACAAATCAATCGATAAATAAATCAATATATATCCCATTAATGGGGGGGGGGGGGGGGGGGACAGTGTGTATATATATTCGCTCATTTGCCCCCTCCCCCAACCCTCCTTTTTCCCCATCTTATTTCGGACAGGAAGCGGAACATGACGTGAATCAGGCCATCAGGGACTCGCACGTGCTACAGACCAAGGAGAACCTACAGTGGGACTGGCAGCTTATCGCCGCCATCTTGAAAGTGCGTTTCATTTTTTTTTTTTCGTTCGAATTTTTTAAAAAAATTTTTTGTGAATTTAGAAAATTAGAAAGGTTGAGTGGGCGAAAGGTGAATAAAAAGTGTTGGTCGTGAAAGCGTAGCTTCTTCATTGAAAGAGTTGTTAGGTAAGAAAGTATTCAAATTGAGCTTCACTTTTTATTTGAAAAAAAAAAAAGGCATTGGGTGTGTGTTTTGGGGGGGGGGGGGAGGCGGGGCGGGGGCGGGGGGTGTCGCAAGGAGTTTCGATCAGATTCTAGTTGTTGAAAGAGATGGTAGAGTTTTCAAGTAGTGCTTTATTTTTATTTGAAAAAAAAAAGAAAGGCATTGGGTGGTGGGGGAGGGGGGCGGGGCGGTGGATAGGGGGTGTCGCAAGGAGCTGCCATCGGATTCTGGTTAGAGGTCGCTGTGTAAGTCCTGTTGACATAGGTCACGGCTATATGTCCTTCGTAAATACACAAATACATAAAACGAAACAGGTCCTTGGACCTCTCAAAATCATAAGTGTTTAAGGATTTCAGGATATCTGTGCGCCAACACACGCCGCTATTTGTGTTTATTTTCGGACACTTGGATCTTTTCAGTGGCCTGATGACAGCTTGAAGAAGCTGGAAGACCAATCAAATCAAAGGTAGGCCATTTAATCTGTGTTTGTTTTTCCTTCAGAAATCCAGAATTCCGTAATGTAGCGAAGAGACACGATGCTATATGGATTTGTTATGATAGGTAGTCTGTCCAATAAAGTGCACGAGTCTGTTTCGGGAACAAGGGGACATTCATCAGGCCACGTGTGCAAACTATCCAGATCAAGGGGCGACAGTCAGCCCTGGTGGTTTCGGGAATAAGGGGACATTCATCAGGCCACGTGTGCAAACTATCCAGATCAAGGGGCGACAGTCAGCCCAGGTGGTGTCGGGAATAAGGGGACATTCATCAGGCCACGTGTGCAAACTATCCAGATCAAGGGGCGACAGTCAGCCCAGGTGGTGTCGGGAATAAGGGGACATTCATCAGGCCACGTGTGCAAACTATCCAGATCAAGGGGCGACAGTCAGCCCAGGTGGTGTCGGGAATAAGGGGACATTCATCAGGCCACGTGTGCAAACTATCCAGATCAGGGGGCGACCGTTAGCCCGGGTGGTTTCGGGAATAAGGGGACATTCATCAGGCCACGTGTGCAAACTATCCAGATCAGGGGGCGACCGTTAGCCCGGGTGGTTTCGGGAATAAGGGGACATCCATCAGGCCACGTGTGCAAACTATCCAGATCAAGGGGCGACGGTTAGGCCGGGTGGTTTCGGGAATAAGGGGACACTCATCAGGCCACGTGTGCAAACTATCCAGATCAGGGGGCGACCGTTAGCCCGGGTGGTTTCGGGAATAAGGGGACATCCATCAGGCCACGTGTGCAAACTATCCAGATCAGGGGGCGACCGTTAGCCCGGGTGGTTTCGGGAATAAGGGGACATCCATCAGGCCACGTGTGCAAACTATCCAGATCAGGGGGCGACCGTTAGCCCGGGTGGTTTCGGGAATAAGGGGACACTCATCAGGCCACGTGTGCAAACTATCCAGATCAGGGGGCGACCGTTAGCCCGGGTGGTTTCGGGAATAAGCGGACACTCATCAGGCCACGTGTGCAAACTATCCAGATCAAGGGGCGACGGTTAGCCCGGGTGGTTTTGAAGCGTTGGGTTTTGTAGTCCCAAGCTTACTCAGGAGTATCCGGCCACAGCGGCGTTCGTACCATACCAATGACTGCTAATCTGTGACGACTTGGTGATTTTTTTCTTCTTCTTCTACTTCAGATTTGTGCGTCGAGTTTTGTTTTTCTTTAAACCTGCAAATAAGCTATTCTCCACGCTGGAGCTCTCCAATCCGGGATCGAGGGAGATCGCCACCGCTGGCCAACACTTCTTGTATTTCCTGCTGAACTGTGATAATGTAAGTCGTGCCCGTCCGTGTGTAAATGGTCGTGCAAAGCGTGCAGTCAGTGTGTAAATGGTCGTGCAAAGCGTGCCGTCCGTGTGTAAATGGTCGTGCAAAGCGTGCAGTCAGTGTGTAAGTGGTCGTGCAGAGCGTGTAATCAGTACGTAAATGGTCGTGCAGAGCGTGTAGCTGGTGCGTTAATGGTCATGCAAATCCTGCAGTGAGTAATAATGTACGTCGTACAATAAACAGTAACATGAGAAGTACAATAGAAATCCGAAAGTAATTAATTAATCTCTTCTCGCGTTTCTTAGCAGCTAAGGATCAGCACAGCAGTCTTTTCCTGGGTCTCCCCTCATCCACCCCCAACCGCGAACAGCCCAACGGCCCCCACCCCAAACCTTCCCCACCCCCTAACCGTCCCCACCCCCAACCGTCCCCACCCCCAACAGCCAACACCCAAACCGTCTCCACCCCCAACCGTCCCCGACCCCAACAGCCAAAACCCCAACCGTCCCCACCCCCAACCGTCCCCACCCCCAACCGTCCCCACCCCCAACAGCCAACATCCCAACCGCCCCCACCCCAAACTTTCCCCACCCCAACCGTCCCCACCCCCAACCGTCCCCACCCCCAACCGCCAACAGCCCCAACCGTCCCCACCCCAACCGCCCCCACTCCCTCATCTCGTGTCAGAATGTTTGCTAAAACAATGGGACGTCAGCAGACAGGTGGGTTTGATGACGTAATGCTTACGCAGCACATACGAAGCTTGCGCAGGCTGTGTTTATAAGGTTTCTGCTTGTGCCTTCAGGATGAATCAAAGCGCTATTTGAAGGAGTGGCTCGGCAATGTGGGAGCCTGTCTCTCCGAGGTAACTTATTGACATTGTAATGTTGATAATCGCGTGTGACGTCATCAGCTTGTTTGCCATGGGTTATTTGAAAGTGCAGTTATCGATTTAGTTTTGCTGTTCTAGCAGTTATTTACTCGTTGAAACATAAAAGTAAATAGTTGAAACTACCAGTAGTAAAGAAAATGCAGTTAAAAATCCCAAATTGTACGTGCTGCGATTTCATTGGTTCCCCTGTAGATCAAAGGACAGAGGGCGCCACCGGAAGCGCTGCTGTCCACGCACCGCGTCATCAACACCTGTGCTCAGTATTACTTCCTTTACCTGGGGCTGCTGTCAGGCACACCCGCCGGAAACCAGCTGTTGGACTTCATGGGCATCTATCAAACGTGAGTGCATGCCCCTCCCCCCCCCCCCACTCCCACCCCACTCCCTCACACACGCGCCGGCGACCAGCTGTTGGACTCCATGGGCATCTATCAAACGTAAGTGCATGCCCCCCCGTTCCCTCACACACCCGCCGGCGACCAGCTGCTGGACTTCATGGGCATCTATCAAACGTGAGTGCATGCCCCTCCCCCCCCCCACTCCCACCCCACTCCCTCACACACGCGCCGGCGACCAGCTGTTGGACTCCATGGGCATCTATCAAACGTAAGTGCCCCCCTCCCCTCCCCAACCCCTCAACGCCTCCTACCTGAGACTGCTATCAGGCACGTCTGCCGGCAACCAACTGCTCGACTCTGGGCATCTGTTAAACCAAGCGCGTGCCTCCCCCCTCTTCCCAACCTGTTTCTGATTCTACGGGGGTGGGAGGGGGGGGGGGCGAAGGTGCATTATTACGTATTTTATGTCGCGTCTCCGTGCCAGCTCCTGTAAGATAAGCCGTGTCATTTATTCCCATAGGTAGGAAACTGGTGGCGTTTGTCGCAAGCGTATCTGTATGCGGTCGACCGTGTGTCGGTCTGTCGGTCTATCGATCAGTCTGTCATCAACAGCTTGTTAACACGATAACTTAAAAACTCCTGCAAGGATTTTAATGAAACTTGTTATTTAGCTTCTGTGGGAACAAACACAGATCGGTATTGTAAATGGGCCAGGTTCGTCCAAGGAAAATGCACCAACTGGACTTGGAAAATTTCAGCTCTTCATTGGCTATTGTTAGCCGTGTTTAACTGATTGGAGGGGGGGGGGGGGGGGGGGGCTGTGGGGAATATGTGGGCTATGCACACTGCTCTAGTTTCCAAAAATAACACGGCGTAGATAAGCCATACCGTGACCACAGCAACAGTACGTTGATAAGCCACGCTATCTTCCGTGGTAACCCTGCCGCGGTGAGCGTTTCCATGACAACACGATGGTTGTTTGTTTGCGGCAGGTTGCTGGAGTTGGTGAGCAGCACGTGTCATGACAACTACGTCAAGCTGGTCGTGTCGAGTCTGGACTACGGCAAGGACGGCCTGCCCCGCGTCATCCTCGCCAAGGCGCTCGCCGCTTCGTCAGACGTGAGTCACGTGATTCGAGCGGTCTTGTGGTGTGTGCGCACCCGTCGTGTGATTCACGTGATGTGTGCGTGGCGTATGAGTCACGTGATGTGTGTACCCGTCGTGTGCAAGTCACGTGATGTGTGCGTGGCGTGTAAGTCACGTGATGTGTGTACCCGTCGTGTAAGTTACGTGCTGTGTGCGTGGCGCGTGAGTCACGTGGTGTGTGCGTGGCGTGTAAGTCACGTGACGTTTGCGTGGCGTATGAATCACGTGATGCGTATACCCGTCGTGTGGGTTATTAAAGACTTGCCTCTCTTTGAGTTTTATTGCATAACGAACCATGATTGGTATTTGCAAACGAGGAACCAATAGCAAAAAATGTGGGTAAGTGAAAAAAATAAGAAATGTCTATTTATAGACGACAAAAGATGACTCCAGTGTAAAGGATTTCGGTTAATTTCATGTGTATCTTGACGATCTACTTTTACTGTTGTTGCAGAGCGCGCGCTTGTACTGCGTGAACCTACTGCGCGTATTACTACGCGCGCGGGTGCCCTTCTTCCAGCAGTGGGGTCTCGAATACCTGGTGCTACAACTCTACGACCAGGCGAGGGGCGTGCAGATGGAGGCGCTGTCTGTGCTGTCGGAGGCCTGTGAGGACGAGGTCAGCTGTCTGCCCACACAACCCCCCTCCCGCCAGCCACCCCCTCCCCAACCACGGAGTCGGCTAGTAACCACTCAGCATTTCACATAACGTCTTATCACGCACTAAAAAATTGTTTCCTGTCTTCAGGCTTTCACTGAATAAACATAACATTTACAGAGCTGAAGGGGTTATCATGTAATGGTGAGATTACTATAAAGAGGTTGTGCTTTGAAAAGGTTATCATGTTTTGAAGAAGTTATCATGTCATGAAGAGGTTATCGCGTTAGGTTATGTGAACATAATTTTATTGGCGGAAGTCTTCACGACAATGTTGTAATCTAGTTTAATAACCGCGTGACAACCAATGCGCTTGTTATAGACACATCTGCAGTCGGCCATTAAGCTGAAGCCAGCTGTTTTGCAGCTGGGTACCAAGGGCGCTATGCTGCTCGCCCGCTTCCTGTCGCAGCCGCAGGGTTACAACCAGCTGGCAGAGGCCAGCTGCATCCAACAGCAACTGGACACGTGGAACAAGGTCAGTGACCTACTTTCAAGCACTTTGATTGGTCATTAACATTGGCAACATGCAGCCTTTAGTGAGATCATAGATGGGTAAAGAAAACCATGTGCAGCTGTCAAATGTTTGGGTGTTAAACTCAGCCAAACTACAATAGCAAATTCTTGTTTTTTCACATTGAGGTTACTACCAAGACATGGCGGACATTAGAAGAACGTAAAAATCCTAGTTTTACTGCTGAAGAGACCTCCCCCCCCCCGCCCCCCTCCCATGTGAACTTCACAAAACTATGTGTCCATCATGGGCTTATTATCATTGATATCTGCAATCATTCACTTGTGTGGAGTGACGTGTTGTATGACTGATTGATTGATTGGTTGATTTTTTCTGCTGGAGTAGCTGAACACGGAGTGTGATTGATTGATTGACTGATTGCTTGATTGATTTTTCGGCTGCAGGAGCTGACTGCGGAGTGTGATTGATTGATTGATTGATTGATTGATTGATTTTTCGGCTGCAGGAGCTGAACACGGAGTGTGATTGATTGATTGACTGATTGCTTGATTGATTTTTCGGCTGCAGGAGCTGACTGCGGAGTGTGATTGATTGATTGATTGACTGATTGATTGATTGATTGATTTTTCGGCTGCAGGAGCTGAACGCGGAGTACGTGGACATTGTGGAGGAGAAGCTGTACGAGGCCTTCACGACGTACGAGAAGACGTACGACGGCTCCTACTCCAGGCGCACCTCCAGGAGGTCACCACTCTAGATTTAGCATCACGTTTCAACCTACCGTTATTGCTCATGCACGGATTGTTTGTGTTTTGTCATTGAAGGCTTTCCAGCGGAACCTATTAAACCTATGTTTTTAAAATGGATCTTTTTTAGCCCAGCTTACGTTACACGTAAGCTGGGGTATTCCTATCGGTTTGCGGGCGGTGTCCGTTAGTTAGTTAGTTAGTTAGTTAGTTAGTTAGTTAGTTAGTTAGTTAGTTGTTTATTTAGTAAACTTTGGATCAAAATGCATCTCCTCCTACAATTTTGATCCGATGTCATTTATTTTTGGTGTGAGGCATCCCTAAGGGGTCGTGCATACGGCTTGTGCTTTTCTAGTCGATCGGGTGATTTTTGAATTTTTGGCGAATTTTTAAAGAAAAAATTTTAAAATGTATCTCCTCCTACATTTTTGACCGGATGTGATTTATTTTTGGTATGAGGCACCCCTAAAGTGTCGTGCATACGGCTTGTGCTTTTTTAGTCGATCGCGCAATTTTTGTATTTTTGGGGAATTTTTAAAGCCAAAATTTCGAAAATAATTCAAAATGCATCTACTCCTACAATTTTGATTCCATGTCATTTATTTTTGGTGTGAGGCATCCCTAAGGAGTCGTGCATACGGCTTGTGCTTTTTTAGTCGATTGGGTGATTTTTGAATTTTAGGGGAATTTTTAAAGAAAAAAATTTAAAATGTGTCTCCTCCTACATTTTTGACCCGATGTGATTTATTTTTGGTATGAGGCACCCCTAAAGTGTCGTGCATACGGCTTGTGCTTTTCTAGTCGATCGGGTGATTTTTTAATTTTTGGGGAATTTTTGAAGAAAAAAATTAAAAATGTATCTCGTCCTACATTTTTGATCCGATGTCTTTTTTTTCAGCCCAGTTGGCTTTTTAGCCAACAGGGCTATACAGATGGGGGCAAGTGTTTTTAACCTTCTACTGCATTAGGAAATTTTTTTATTTTTTGGTTTAAACCATTTTTGGCGATTTTATTGCAAATTTGGGCAAAATACGAAAAAACCTATCTAGTCCCTCATTTTTCATCGGAAGATTCCGAAATTTTTTATGAAGAAACTAGAACTAAGGGGTGAAAAAAGTACTTTTTTCGATTTTTGAATTTCGCCTTATTTTTGAATCTACTGAGCTTCAAAGTTTGCAACTTCTAAAAATTGGCAAATTTCCATTTTTTTTTCTTAACAAAGTAGTTAAAGTGGAATATCTTTTTTATTTTTCATCCGATTCGTACCAAATTTTAAACGCGAGTTTTTAACCTTCTACTGCATTAGGAATTTTTTTTATTTTTTGGTTTAAACCATTTTTGGCGATTTTATTGCCAATTTGGGCAAAATACGAAAAAATCTATCTAGTCCCTCATTTTTCATCGGAATATTCCGAAATTTGTTATGAAGAAACTAGAACTAAGGGGTGAAAAAAGTACATTTTTCGATTTTTGAATTCCGCCTTATTTTTGAATCTACTGAGCTTCGAAGTTTGCAGCTTTTAAAAAATTGGAAATTTCCATTTTTCTTCTTAAAAAAGCAAAGTTTCAATTGGCAGAGGGGCACAATATGTTACATGCAAGTACTTCTGGTTTGACTTTTCAGTAATTTTGTTGTCAGTGGGTCATTTCTATGATATTTTCAAGTGGGCGATAATAGGGAACATTGGGCGATAAAGCAAGAAAGTTGTAATTTTCGGTTTAAAAGTGCAGGAATGAATTCTATGTCCCAAAAATATGATAAATATGATATTTTTCGGATGGGCGATAATAGGGAATATTGGTCGATACTGCAAGAAAGTTGTAATTTTCGCTTTAAATGTGCAGGAAACAATTCTAGGACCCGAAAATATGATAAATATAATATTTTTCGGGTGGGCCATAATAGGGAACATTTTGCGAAAATGTAAGAAAGTTGTAATTTTCGCTTTAAAAGTGCAGGGATCAGTTCTATGACCCGAAAATATGATAAATGTGATATTTTTCGGGTAGGCGATAATAGGGAATATTGGTCGATAATGTAAGAAAATTGTAATTTTCGCTTTAAAAGTGCAGGAATCAATTCTATGTCCCGAAAATATGAAAAATATAATATTTTTCGGGTGGGCGATAATAGGGAATATTGGGCGATAATGCAAGAAAGTTGTAATTTTCGCTTTAAAAGTGCAGGAATAAATTTCTATGACCCGAAAATATGATAAATATGATATTTTTCGTGTGGGCGATAATAGGGAACATTGGGCGATAATGCAATAAAGTTGTAATTTTCGCTTTAAAAGTGCAGGAATCAATTCTGTGACCCGAAAATATGATAAATGTGATATTTTTCGGGTGGGCGATATCAGGGAATATTGGGCGAAAAAGCAAGAAAGTTGTAATTTTCGCTTTAAAAGTGAAGGAAACAATTCTAGGACCCGAAAATATGATAAATATAATATTTTTCGGGTGGGCGATAATAGGGAACATTGGGCGATAATGCAAGAAATTTGTAATTTTCACTTTTAAAGTACAGGAATCAATTCTATGAACCGAAAATATGATAAATGTGATATTTTTCGTGTGGGCGATAATAGGGAATATTGGGCGATAATGTAAGAAGATTGTAATTTTCGCTTTAAAAGTGCAAGAATATATTCTGTGACCCGAAAATATGATAAATATGATATTTTTCGGATGGGCGATAATAGGGAATATTGGGCGATACTGCAAGAAAGTTGTAATTTTCACTTTAAAAGTGCAGCAAACAATTCTAGGACCCGAAAATATGATAAATATAATATTTTTCGGTTGGGCGATAATAGGGAACATTGGGCGATAATGTAAGAAAGTTGTAATTTTCGCTTTAAAAGAGCAGGAATCAATTCTATAACACGAAAATATGATAAATATGATATTTTTCGGAAAGCCGATAATAGGGAACATTGGGCGATAATGCAAGAAAGTTGTAATTTTCGCTTTAAAAGTGCAGGAATCAATTCTGTGACTCAAAAATATGATCAATGTGATATTTTACGGGAGGGCGATAACAGGGAATATTGGGCGATAAAGCAAGAAAGTTGTAATTTTCGCTTTAAAAGTGCAGGAAACAATTCTAGGACCCGAAAATATGATAAATATAATATTTTTCGGGTGGGCGATAATAGGGAACATTGGGCGATAATGTAAGAAAGTTGTAATTTTCGCTTTAAAAGAGCAGGAATCAATTCTATAACACGAAAATATGATAAATATGATATTTTTCGGAAAGCCGATAATAGGGAACATTGGGCGATAATGCAAGAAAGTTGTAATTTTCGCTTTAAAAGTGCAGGAATCAATTCTGTGACTCAAAAATATGATCAATGTGATATTTTACGGGAGGGCGATAACAGGGAATATTGGGCGATAAAGCAAGAAAGTTGTAATTTTCGCTTTAAAAGTGCAGGAAACAATTCTAGGACCCGAAAATATGATAAATATAATATTTTTCGGGTGAGCGATAATAGGGAACATTGGGCGATAATGTAAGAAAGTTGTAATTTTCGCTTTAAAAGAGCAGGAATCAATTCTATAACACGAAAATATGATAAATATGATATTTTTCGGAAAGCCGATAATAGGGAATATTGGGCGATAATGCAAGAAAGTTGTAATTTTCGCTTTAAAAGTGCAGGAATAAATTCTACGACCCGAAAATATGATAAATATGATATTTTTCGTGTGGACGATAATAGGGAACATTGGGCGATAGTGCAATAAAGTTGTAATTTTCGCTTTAAAAGTGCAGGAATCAATTCTGTGACCCGAAAATATGATAAATGTGATATCTTTCGGGTGGGCGATATCAGGGAATATTGGGCGAAAAACCAAGAAAGTTGTAATTTTCGCTTTAAAACTGAAGGAAACAATTCTAGGACCCGAAAATATGATAAATATAATATTTTTTGGGTGGGCGATAATAGGGAACATTGGGCGATAATGCAAGAAATTTGTAATTTTTGCTTTTAAAGTACAGGAATCAATTCTATGAACCGAAAATATGATAAATGTGATATTTTTCGTGTAGGCGATAATAGGGAATATTGGGCGATAATGTAAGAAGATTAAAATTTTCGCTTTAAAAGTGCAAGAATATATTCTGTGACCCGAAAATATGATAAATATGATATTTTTCGGATGGGCGATAATAGGGAATATTGGGCGATACTGCAAGAAAGTTGTAATTTTCACTTTAAAAGTGCAGGAAACAATTCTAGGACCCGAAAATATGATAAATATAATATTTTTCGGGTGGGCGATAATAGGGAACATTGGGCGATAATGTAAGAAAGCTGTAGTTTTCGCTTTAAAATTGCAGGAATCAATTCTATGACCCGAAAATATGATAAATGTGCTATTTTTCGTGTGGGCGATAATAGGGAACATTGGGCGATAATGCAAGAAAGTTGTAATTTTCGCTTTAAAAGTGCAGGAATCAATTCTGTGACCCAAAAATATGATCAATGTGATATTTTACGGGGGGGCGATAACAGGGAATATTGGGCGATAAAGCAAGAAAGTTGTAATTTTCGCTTTAAAAGTGCAGGAAACAATTCTAGGACCCGAAAATATGATAAATATAATATTTTTCGGGTGGGCGATAATAGGGAACATTGGGCGATAATGTAAGAAAGTTGTAATTTTCGCTTTAAAAGAGCAGGAATCAATTCTATAACACGAAAATATGATAAATATGATATTTTTGGGAAAGCCGATAATAGGGAATATTGGGCGATAATGCAAGAAAGTTGTAATTTTCGCTTTAAAAGTGCAGGGATCAATTCTATGTCCCGAAAATATGATAAATATGATATTTTTTGGATGGGCGATAATAGGGAACATTGGGCGATAATTTAAGAAAGTTGTAATTTTCGCTTTAAAAGAGCAGGAATCAATTCTATAACACGAAAATATGATAAATATGATATTTTTGGGAAAGCCGATAATAGGGAATATTGGGCGATAATGCAAGAAAGTTGTAATTTTCGCTTTAAAAGTGCAGGGATCAATTCTATGTCCCGAAAATATGATAAATATGATATTTTTTGGATGGGCGATAATAGGGAATATTGGGCGATAATGTAAGAAAGTTGTAATTTTCGCTTTAAAAGTGCAGGAATCAATTCTATGACCCGAAAATATGATAAATGTGATATTTTTCGGATGGGCGATAATAGGGAACATTGGGCGATAATGTAAGAAAATTGTAATTTTCGCTTTAAAAGTACAGGAATCAATTCTGTGACCCGAAAATATGATAAATATGATATTTTTCGGATGGGCGATAATAGGGAATATTGGTCGATACTGCAAGAAAGTTGTAATTTTCGCTTTAAATGTGCAGGAAACAATTCTAGGACACGAAAATATGATAAATATAATATTTTTCGGGTGGGCGATATTAAGGAACATTTTGCGAAAATGTAAGAAAGTTGTAATTTTCGCTTTAAAAGTGCAGGAATCAATTCTATGACCCGAAAATATGATAAATATGATATTTTTCGTGTGGGCGATAATAGGGAGCATTGGGCGATAATGCAAGAAAGTTGTAATTTTCGCTTTAAAAGTGCAGGGATCAATTCTATGACCCGAAAATATGATAAATGTGATATTTTTCGGGTAGGCGATAATAGGGAATATTGGGCGATAATGTAAGAAAATTGTAATTTTCGCTTTAAAAGTACAGGAATCAATTCTATGTCCCGAAAATATGATAAATATAATATTTTTCGGGTGGGCGATAATAGGGAACATTGGGCGATAATGCAAGATAGTTGTAATTTTCGCTTTAAAAGTGCAGGAATAAATTCTATGACTTGAAAATATGATAAATATGATATTTTTCGTGTGGGCGATAATAGGGAATATTGGGCGATAATGCAATAAAGTTGTAATTTTCGCTTTAAAAGTGCAGAGATCAATTCTGTGACCCGAAAATATGATAAATATAATATATTTCGGGTGGGCGATATCAGGGAATATTGGGCGAAAAAGCAAGAAAGTTGTAATTTCGCTTTAAAAGTGCAGGAAACAATTCTAGGACCCGAAAATATGATAAATATAATATTTTTTCGGGTGGGCGATAATAGGGAACATTGGGCGATAATGTAAGAAAGTTGTAATTTTCGCTTTAAAAGTGCAGGAAGCAATTATATGACCCGACAATATGATAAATGTGATATTTTTCGGGTGGTCGATAGCCTCTTTTTCATTTTTCCCACGCAAATTAAAATTAATTAGGGTCCACATATTTTTGACGAACCCCCCGCTTTGAAGTTTACCAGGACATTTGAAGTACGCCTGTCAGGGTAGACTATCCACGGTCTGGATATACCTCACCCGATCATTTATCGATTTTTAATTAAACGCTGGCCTAGTACCACCCTGGATAGGAATCCACGGTTAAGTAATCGTATGCAACAAAAGGCTCGAGATAAGTGCACATAAGAAAGGACGTTATTTAAATTTTGGAGTTCTACTTTTCTTTGATATCAAATTAAATTGGAGAAAAATTCCTGTTTTTACATATATATTTTTATTTGACAAATATCGTACCGTGTTCTGGATAGGATGTTCCAAAACTGTATGCACATTTTTATACTCAACACAACACAAGTAAATAAACATGCGCATTGATCCGAAATAAGAACCGCACATCGACGCAAGGTAAATAAACATGCGCACTGATCCGAAATGCAAGCCGCACATCAACGCAAGTTAAATAAACATGCGCACTGGTCCGAAAAAAGAACCGCACATCAACACAATGTAAATAAACATGCGCACTGATCCGAAATAAGAACCGCACATCAACACAAGTAAATAAACATGCACACTGATCCGAAATGCCAACCGCACATCAACGCAAGTTAAATAAACATGCGCACTGGTCCGAAATTCGAACCGCGCATCAACGCCACTTAAATAAACGTGTGGAGTGGTTCGAAATGTGAACCACGCGCCAACGCAAGTTAAACAAACATTTTTACTGGTCCAGAACAAGAACCGCGCATCAATGCAAGTTCAATAAACGTGCGCACTGGTCCGATATTCGAACCGCGCGTCAACGCAAGTTAAATAAATATGCGCAATGGCCCGAAATTCGAACTGCTCATCAACGCAAGTTGAATAAACATGCGCACTGGTCCAAAATGCAAACCGCGCACCAACGCAAGTTAAATAAACATATACACACGTCCAAAATAAGCACCGTGCAAGTTAGATAAACATGAAAACTCTTCCGAAATGCGAACCGCGCATCAAAACAACCTAAGGAAACTTGTGCACTTGTCCAAAATAAGTACGAAAGTAAAATAAACATGCGCATTGGTCTGGAATAAGAACCGCGCATTAATCTTTATTAAGTTAAATAAACATGTGCACTGTTCCAAAATGAGAGCCGCGCATCAACGCAAATTAAATAAACATGCGCACTTGTCTGAATTAGAACCGCGCATTGAGGCAAGTTACATAAATATGCGCACTGGTCCGAAATGCGAGCGTTGTTTGAAGGTATCTATGGCAAACTATCCAGTCTACCAGATATACAAAAAATCTGTTCCCCATTTTTCTGGGAAAGAAATCTTTGTATGCATTTATCGGTCTATGTTCTGGTCCGGTGCTAAATTAATTATTGAGCTAGCTCTTTGCCGTCTCATCTTTTGAAGCTTGATATTTCAGGGAAATTCCTTCGCTCATGCACGCTGAAATGGGTCTTATTGCGTTTCGTAAGCTGGGACTTTGTCCTTGGACAAACTTGTTTTTTTTTTTTGGCAAAAATGACCTATTAAACCTATTAAAACCTATTTTTTAACTGCTAATTAATTTTTATGCCTATTTATTATTCTTAATATCATTCATTTCTTGCACAAAATAATACCAAAATTTACTCAAAAACACTCACATTTTAGATTACTTTCACAGAATACTGGTGGTGGTTAAAGTATTTTAGTGAACAGAGTATATCAAAATTTAAGATCTTATTTGTTGGTTTTATTAAAATATGCTTAAAAAACACTTAAACGTATTAACACTATTTTTTTAGAACATTAAACCTTATAAAACGTTACTTTTGGGCGCCCCAAACAACCTATTAAAGCTTATTTTTTTGACGCCAAAAAAAAAAAAAACCTATAAAAACGTAATTTTTTAATTAAGGACCTATTAAAATAACCTTTTTTTCCTGAAGAGCGCTGGAAGGCTTGTCATTGAAATCAATTGGCCTGGTAAAGATTTGGTATTAATTGTCAATATTTCTGGTTGACAATTATTATACTTCATGTTGGTTTAACCCAGGTGTACCATCCGTATATTTTAATTTGGTTTAGTGGGTGTGTAAATAGCCTGTTTTGACCTGGGGTCTGGTCAGCTCACCTAATTACCATCTAACCCACAGCGTAGTCAGCTCATGCAATTCCTGCAGGTCATCTCACCTGAAAAAAAGGTCAGGTCACAAACAAAGTTTTGTTATTTTATTTATTTTTTGAGCGTTAAAAGTTTCAATAGTTATTCAAAGATGACTGATGAATTATTATGAGGTTTGGGTAAAGGAGTACCCCTGTCATGATTACCTCTGGCATAATTGCAATTATGTTTCTTTCCTACAGTGAAAGGGGCACTTTTGGGGTGAGAATCACACTAGAATATAGGTTACTTTTATGACAATTCTAATTCAGTTTTGCGTTTTGGTCGTTTTAATCCTGCTGTTTGATTTGAAGGTCGATTTGATTGCAATTGTTTTTGCTGTAATTTGTGTTCAGTGCACTGATTGCACTTCAGTAAATGCTAATTGGGTGAAGAGGTAATTGGGTGAGAAGGTAATTGGGTGAGAAGGTAAGTGGATAAGCGGTAATTGGGTTAGAAGGTAATTGGGTGAATGACCAGCACTTTTGAATGAGATGACCATTTTTTTGGTGAGTTCGTAATTGGTTGAGATGCTAGTTTGGTGAGATGACAAGGGACCGTTTTACCCAGCTAAGCTTGTGAATAAATGACTGACATCTGGTAGATTCTGTCTCTGTGCCTTTCATTGGAAGTGCCTAGTTTTTTCTCAGGTGGAAATGCTCATGAGGTTTGCATACAACAGCCAAGAATATAAATGTATTTCTGTGGTCACATATGTATTTGGCATCACGTTTAACAAATTTTAATGCCCATTGGTTACATAGTTAAAAATGGTTTGTGATGATGATGATAAAAACGCGCTGCCCATTATAGAGATCTGGATTTGGCGCATGCGTGCTTGCAGGCAGTCCAAAAAGGAGGTGTATGTGCCGATCCACATCTACGGCCAACTGGTGCAGCACCGGGAAGGCTACGCGCTGCTGCAGCGCCAGGTGAGCGCCACCCCGTCTTCTCCACCCCCCCCCTTCTCCTCCTCCCCCGACGTCACATCACGTGGTGGCGACGCCAGAATTTTTGATTGTGACGTCAGCGGTGAGGTGGTGACGCCAGAGGTTCCGGTCGTGACGTCAGCCGTTCTGGTGGTGACGTCAGAATTTTTGATGGTGACGTCAGCGGTTTGGGGATGACGCCAGAGGTTCCGGTCGTGACGTCAGCCGTTCTGGTGGTGACGTCAGCATTTTTGATTGTGACGTCAGCGGTTTGGGGATGACGCCAGAGGTTCCGGTCGTGACGTCAGCCGTTCTGGTGGTGATGTCAGTGGCTTTGTTGATGTGGGGCGATGGGAGGACCATTGTCTGTTTCAGTATTTCATGCAAAGAATAAGCGGCCAAAAGTGCCAAATCGCCTGTAGTTCGGAAAAATTTCCCTTAGAATTGAAAATAAAAAAGTAAACAATATAAGAGAATAAACAATAAAGAATCTGATTAACGGGCACTATGCAATAAAACTGAAGTTAAGAAAAATGGTAGGGAGATGCAATAGTGCATGTGTGGTCGAAGGCAGTCAGTGGTGACGTAAGCCGTGACGGTGTGCTTGCAGCGCCAGGTGGACGAGTACATTGATGTCATACACTACCAGACGATGCGCACAGACGAGGAGGTGCACAAGGTGAAGGAGGCGCTGTGGGCTTTGGTGAGTGCGGGAGGTGGGGCATGGTGAGGACGGGAGATGGGTCGTGGTGAGTGCGGGAGGTGGGGCTTGGTGAGTGCGGGAGGTGGGGCGTGGTGAGTGCAGGAGGTGGGACGTGGTGAGTACGGAAGGTGGAGCGTGGTGAGTACGGGAGGTGGGACGGGGTGTGTACGGGAGGTGGGGTGGTGTGTGCGGGAGGTGGGTCGTGGTGAGTTCGGGAGGTGGGGCGAGGTGAGTACGGGAGGTTGGACTTGGTGAGTGCGGGAGGTGGGACGTGGTGAGTACAGGCTGGGGTGGGTCGTGTTGAGTACTTTGTGTGCACCATATTGAGTACTTTGTGTTCACCATACTGAGTACTTTGTATGCACCATACTGAGTACTTTGTGTGCACCATATTGAGTACTTTGTGTTCACCATACTGAGTACTTTGTATGCACCATACTGAGTACTTTTGTTTAGTTGTATCGTAACATTTAGCTAAGTTTGCAAAAAACATGTTCATTCTATGTATGCAACCAAAATTGTGTTCTAAGTACATAATTGTCTTCAGCAGATGTTCATTAACTAAAAACGAACGAGATGCTGTAATTGGTTGCTGGAGTCACGTGTCAACGAGAGTCGTTTGATTGGTTGGGGTCACTTATGGAGGAGATTTGTTTGATTGGCTGTTAGGGTTACTGGCAAACAAGACGCTTTGATTGGTTCTTAAGCTCACATGTAAGCGAGGCCTAATGTGATTGGTTTGCTAGGGTCACGTGGGCACGTCAACGTTTGGCCTTGACCTGCTGCAGGAACACGTGATCATTCCGCAGATGATCAAGCTGGCAGAAGAGAGCGGGGTCTTCTCCGTCAGGGGGTAACGTCATCGTGACGTCAACATGTGACGTCACGTCTCAGTCAATATCTTATGAAAGAATGCGAAGGCGTAGATTCCAATTATTACAGATTAAAAAAAAAAATCATGTCTAATTTGAGAAAATGAGATATAATTGAAAAAGTGAAGTAGATTATTGAAAAAAAAATATGAAAACTTGAAAATTGAAACATTATTGGCTAATTTCTCGGCCTGGCGCCATGGTTTCCGTAAGCGTAGTGATGGTAAAACAGATCTAAAACTATGCAGTTGACACCGGTTTTGTGATAAAAGCGTGACGTCAGAGCGTGACTAACGGCGGTGGGTTTTGGTTACAGGACGGCGTTTTACGTGCTGGGGCTGATCTCATGCACCTACCGCGGCGCAGATATCCTCAACGAGCTGGGCTGGGAGAGCGTGCGTCACAGACACACGGAGAAATGGCCCGTGCAGGACGACCCGGCCACACAGCCACCGCCGCCGTCCTCCGACCCCACCCCCGTGCTGGCCATGAGCCTGAGCGGCACCAGCCTCGCCAGTAGTGTCAAATCCGAGGGCTTCCTGCTGCCCGCCGTCACGCTGGAACCGCCCAGCTCGGCGTCCGCGACGCCCTCGTTTAGTATTGGCGAGGAGGCGAGCGTGGCCTCGTCGCTCGGTAAATCGCGCTCCAATACGGTGAATACTTTAGAGACGCTGAGTGAAAACGAGGGCGGCGATTTGGATGACGAGGCGGATGACAGGCCGCTCACCTTAGAGATCGCTCCGCGGGATGGAAATAGTGCCGGTGGAGATGAGGAGCAGCTTGAGGTGGGTGTTGTTCAGGAACAGAAAACTGAAACGAATCATGTGGACCGGAAACCGAGTGGACACCCGAGGGTGTCCGAACTGTTAAAAGTCCGGTCAGTAAGCGCGCCGATAGATTACGATAAAAAGTCTGAACAGATTCATCCGCGCACTACTTCCGATCCGCGTGGGATGAGTCAGGATAGGCTAGACGGACAGGCGGCTGTGCACTTTAAGGATCCGGATTTGGACTCGAGACCAATCATCGATAAGTCTATTTTAAGGACGAAGAAGCGCGGCGCGAGGAGCGGGGATTCCGGAGACGCGGGCATCGGCAGTCAGAGCGAGCCGTCGTCGTACAAGAGCCGCAGCGCGAGCTTCTCCAACGGGGATCGCGCGGGCAGCCACGACAGCTACCGCACGGCGACGGACAAGAGCAGGTCCAGTAGCGTGAACACGGACACGAGTGGCGTGAGCTCGCTTGGCGGCAGCTACCCCGCCGCCGATGCGCCCCCGGCGCCGCTCAGCCCCATCCCGAGCGCCAGCTCCGTCCAGAGCGGCGCGGCGGTCGCGGACGGTGACTCGCTGAGCTCGCTCGACAGGCCGCCCACGGCGGTGCACCCCAGCGACATGCTACGGCGGGCGTCGAATCTCAAGCGCGTGCCGAGCACGCGGCGGCGCTTCTCCAATCCCGTATTATCGCCCGTGCTGCGGACGCTGCACCGCGACGCCGACGTGCTGCACGAGTACGCCGTGACGTACACGTCGACGCGCGACGTGCAGGGCTACGCCACGCTACGCGAGTTAAAACGATGGCAGAGGGCGGAAAGCAACGAGGGTGGGGAGGCAGAGACCCGCGTGCGCTCGCTGTGTGAGCAGCCATCACCGCTGATGAAAACACAGAGCTTGGATCTGCGTGTCCTCGGAAGGTTAAGGTCAGTTCTTTCTCACACGGTGATTGGGCTTGTAAAAGCTAATTTCTGGAATACTCATCAGTAACATATCATCAATGTATTCTATTATATATATCTTCTTTTCAGCGTTCGCGTTGCCGACGTACATTTGTGGTGAAGTAGGCGGAAGTTTTCAAAACGAACGCCAAAATTTGAAAGCGTCTGCGTCCAGTTTGATGGAGAAACAAAAAAAATATGGTTACATGGTGTAAATTTTTACGTTTACAAACATTTTCTGAGGGTTTGTAACCATTTGAAAATTGCCCGCGAAATTGCGAAACGGTCTGCATCCAGTTGAAAAGCAGAATGTTTGAAATGCCGACGCGAACGCTGACTTACTCATCGCAAGCACCGGGGGGGGGGGGGGGCGGGGGGGGGCGGGGGCGGGGAGGGAGTATAGGACACATCGCCGACTGTCTTTGTGCGTCAGAATATCCCCCTTTGTTGGAAGTTCTACGTGGCTGGATTTTTATTTTCTCAGATTGAAGTGCATACAACTTAGATATCTAAAAAAAAAAAAAAAAAGTAAATAACTAAAGATTCATATTTCTTTGAAAAGTTGTGTCCTATAAACGTGTGCTTTGGGGGTGAAGGGGGGCTGCGTACTTTTTTCTCGATAACGAAAGGGAAATTAAAGAAAACCAGGAGGGTAGGGGGGGGAGTGGGGAGGAGGGGATGTCCAAGTTGTCCACTGAGTATTGCATGATTAAAAATGGTGGTTCAAGAGTGGTTCCTGCTTCAAATATGCTTTTCTCTGTTTCTAAAAAAAAACGTGAATTATTTTAAAAATCGTCGTCGTGCTTCGAGTACAAACACGTATGATTGACAACCGTTTTCTTTTTTTTTTTTTCGCGCCTGATTTAATTTGCCGTGCTCCGGTCAGCATAAATGCATGTCTTGGCTCACAGCAAGTATCTCCCACCAAAATAAGCGAGTTTACAGTTCCAGTGGCCGACCAAAAAAAAAAAAAAAACAAAAAACAAAAAAAAAAAAAAAAAAAAGGAGGTGGGCGATAATAAGGGGTTCTAGGACAGAGTACTATGTTATCGTAAAACATATCTTCGTATAGTGTAGTCTTTGGGTTGAAAGTCGAAATGCAGTTAGAATTAAGAGGAAACAAGACTTTTGTAAGTTTTAATAAATTGAAAAAAAAAAGAAACAAACTGAAAACTTCCCCAACGTATTCAGTTACATTTTTTTTCACGAGCTCTTCACCCGCTTTTGTAACGATGTGTAAACTACTCGCGCAGCCCTGGATCAAATCTGGATCACTCTGGAACTGGAAATAGGCTTATATTATCGCTCATAATGTTTTCAGAAACAGTATAACTAAAAGGATTCGACGTCCGCTGAGACGCAAAGCCTCCAAAAGGGCGTCACCACGGTACCTTTTGTTTTTCTCTCTCTTTTTGTCTCTTTACGCTTGTATGTAGGCAGACTGATTTAGCACACACTACATAAAAAAACCTGTACTAATCCGTGTTGATTTTTTTTTAATATCGTTTTTTTTTTCTTTTTCAATTAATCATTTTGTGATGGCTAACCCAAAACTAAGTAACCATAGAAACTAATTAATCAATTGGAAGTAACCACGTGACTGGATTTCCCACAATTCCCTGTCGGTCTCCCGCTTTTTTCCCCACTACAGAGCATGACAAAAAAATAGCGTGAAGTAATGGAGTTTTTTTAATTTGCATGAATTACCAAATAATAATAAAAAAAAAAAAGATAAAAAGCAAAAAAAAAAAAAAAAACAAAAAAAAAACAAGCTTTAGAGATAATTATATTGGTATGTTCTGCTCCTGCTCCTGCTCTGTCCTGCTCTTTGTCCCACTTAATGCTAGCTTTAACTACTGTTTAGTGACTTCTGCCTGCGGTCCTTTACCTTGTTAAACAGGTGCAAGTGCTAAACTTGCAAGTGTGTAGGCCATTTGAAAGTGTGTGGGCCATTTGAAGGTGTGTGTGGGCTATTTGAAGGTGTGTGTGGGCTATTTGAAGGTGTTTAGGCCATTTGAAGGTGTGTGGGCCATTTGAAGGTGTGTGTGGGCCATTTGAAGGTGTGTGAGCTATTTGAAGGTGTGTGGGCCATTTGAAGGTGTGTAGGCTATTTGAAGGTGTGTGTGGGCTATTTGAAGGTGTGTAGGCCATTTGAAGGTGTGTGGGCCATTTGAAGGTGTGTAGGCTATTTGAAGGTGTGCGCAGGCCATTTGAAGGTGTGTGGGCCATTTGAAGGTGTGTGTGGGCCATTTGAAGGTGTGTGGGCCATCTGAAGGTGTGTGTGGGCTATTTGAAGGTGTGTGGGCCATTTGAAGGTGTGTGTAGGCCATTTGAAGGTGTGTGTGGGCCAATTGAAGGTGTGTTGGCCATTTGAAGGTGTGTGGGTTGTTTGAAAGTGTTAGGCGATTCGATTGCAATCGAAAGCGAGCTTAATAGTGCTGAATTTGGGAGGTGGACGAGGACAGTTAATCCGCATGCCTACTAACGCCATGACTTCATAAATACTGGATTTCGACTCATTGCTTCGAGTACGAGTTAAGGCATTCACTGGCAATATTTCAAAATTATTAGTTAACACATTTCGATATCCCGCATTTCTAATGGCACTTTGCAAATCGACTTTAGCACCGATTTCAGGGGTTATTCGCGCTACATGGTGGGGGGGGGGGGGCGGATCGTGCCTCTGCCTTAGCACTTAACACCGATTTCACGGGTCATCCTCGCTACATGGGAGAGGGGGGTGGAAGGGGGAAGGGATCGTGTCTCTGCCTTAGCACCGATTTCATGGATCATCCACGTTACACGGAGGATCATGTCTCTGCCTTAGAACCGATTTCACATGTCATCCGCGTTACATTGTGAGGGGGGGGGGGGGGGGCGGGGTCGTGTCTCTCTGAGGCTCTAGTTTTACAGTAACTCGGACAAACTCTGCTGTTGCTTGTTGTGCAGTGGGCGGGTGTTTGCAACATAAGAATTTGATGTCGCGTTCTCGCTGTCTATATAGTCCGTTGTGCAGTGCGATTAGTTTATGCGACTGTAGCCGTGACGCTGTTTTTTTTTTTTTGCAGTGGGCAGGTTTGTATAACATACAGTGTGACGCACAATGTCCTGTTGTGCAGCTTGTGTGACGTGACTGTGTGACGTGACTGTGTGACGTGACTGTAGTCACGTTTGCACCACACTTTTGTTGCATGTCTCTGGCTCGTGTGACTTAACACCGGGACGTGACTTGCGTCCGCACTTGAGTTGTAGACTGTTATGACGTTTCCGGTTTTGTGTGATGCCACCCCGTGACGTCATTTCTCATGCTACTACCTCTGCGATAGTCCCACGAACAGTTTACTTGAGTAGTCTCTGTTTAAAGTTTGTTTTCATCCCATGTCGTGGGATGCTGATCACTGCCATCACCTTCTGCCAGTCCCCCCTCCCTCCTCAGTGCCCTCCGTCAGTGTCCTCCCTGTTTCCTCTGTCAGTGTCCTCCGTCAGTGCCCTTCTTCTGTATCCTCCGTTAATGCCCTCCGTCAGTGCCCTCCCTCCCTCTGTTTCCTCTGTCATTGTCCTCTCAGTGTCCTACTGCCAGTACCCTTGTTCTGTGTTCACCGTTAATGCGCTCCGTTCGTGTCTTCTCAATGTCCTCGGTCAGTGCCCTCCGTCAGTGTCCTCCCTCTGTTTCCCGTTTCAGTGCCCTCCGTCCGTACCCTCCGTGAGGTGAGTGTCTTCCCTCTGTTTCCTGTTTCAGTGCCCTCCGTCAGTGCCCTCCGTGAAGTGAGTGTCCTCTCTCTATTTGCCTCTTTCAGTGTCCTCCGTCACGTTGCGCTGTCCGTGTTTTAGTCCATCGTTTTCATGGGTGTGTTGAAACGAAAATCTGTAAAACTTTACATTCACTCCCTACTTGTTGGGACATGGTGAAGCTTTAAATATTGCCTAATTTTTTATAAAGTGATATTCTGCTTGCCGGAAAATCAGTGAAAACCCCATCTCCCAGTGCTCTGAGAGAAAAAATTGTGAAACACAAAAAGGATTTCGAGATTGCCGCTTAAATTGATGCATATTTTGAAATGTAGATTGTCTAGTACCTTAATTCAAATTGGAATTTGACTGTGACAGATACCCAGCTCTACTCCAGCATGTGTTGGCTTCTAGATTTCACCCTTTGCCTCATATACACCCCTTCCCCCCTCCCTCTTCCCCCTTCCGTTCTCCATCCCCTTTCCTGCCCCCCCCCCTCCAACGTTGCTGATTTTTTTTTGGTTCCATGATAAACGTGTCTTTTTTTCCTATTGTTCAAAATGTTTGTTCATTGTGAAGTGAAATTAAGTTTGAAACTAGACCCTTCAGTAGCGAAAATTACACTCGGGGACATAAAAAAAACGATTCTGAATCTTTAAAATTTATTATTATAAAAATTGTTTAAAATCTAATTAGAAAACATGTGCTCAGTAGGGTTATTTTTATCCCCACTGGAACGGAGGGATATGGTTTTGAACTTCTCGGTCGAGCCGTCTGTCTGTCCGTCTGTCACGCTTCAGTCTCACGCGCCTACAGGCCACATTAATGGATGGATTCGTTTCAAATTTTGTACACGGCTTCTCTGGACCCTTTCCGGATCGGAAAAAAATTGACAAAATGGCGGACTTCTGAAAATCGGCACCGGACTTTAACTTAGTGTATATACGGCAGTTTCACGCGCCTACAGGCGGCATTAATCGATGGATTCGTTTCAAATTCTACACACGGGTTCCTTGGGACCTTCCGCAGTGCAGTGACCAAGAATTTTCTGGATGGGACCTAAATTGACAAAATGGTGGATTTTTCAAAATCGGCGCTGTACTTAGCGTACCTACGGCAGTCTCACGCGCTTACTGGTTAATGGATTGATTCGTTTAAATGTTAGACACTACGTCTACCTATCCTTCCACTTTTAAATTTTGCTTAGTCAACACGCAACAGCCTTACACACACCATATCCCCCCACGGGGATAGACGTACTCCTCGAGACGTAGTCAAGTTCACCCTTTGCTGAACAAGGGACAGTCAAACTCGCGTTCGATTTTTCACTAATCAGTAGTGCATGCTCGGGACGATTTTTTATCAATCGGAAAATTCACAATAGTCACAAGCCGCCATATTGATTTTTTTTCACAATTTCTTAAAAATATGAATACCCTTATTAATTGTCACCGAATTTTAAACTTAGATTAACCATCTGAAAATCATCTTGGAAACTTGTTGTTGTAACTGTAAAAATACATTCGGTTCGATTTTGGGATCGATCGGAATAATCAATTTAGCCACCAGCCGCCATCTTGAATTTTTCAGCCTTTTTTTTTTTTTTTTTTTTTTTTTGAAAATTTGAGAATTCAGAAACAACCTTTTCCTATCGCCATCAAAAGTGTAAACATAGGTTAAAACCATTTGAAACGAGAAGCTCATTCCGCTAGCGAAATGTTAAACACTTGACAAAAATTAAAACGCAAAAATACTTCCTTCAATGGATTATTTCTTGAATAATATATTGCAAACAACACAGCTTGAATACGTCTTATAAGCCGAGTAGTGTTTGGTTTCTGTTGACTTAAGGTTTTATTGACTGATCTAGCATACTCCATGTTAGCTATTTACGCAGTGAGAGCTCACACAAAGCTCACTGTGCAACTGTGTGTGATGTGGGTTAAATGCTACGCATTCACTTGCAAAAAATACACTTTTTTTACATGGCGTTTTAACACAGAAAACGAAATAAAAGACGAAAATAAAAAGTGACATGCACATGTTCAGATCAAACTCTTCATAAGTCCCAAGTTTCATGGTCGTAGGGCCCATAGTGTCAGAGGAGAAGAAGACACAAAAAATCGGAAAAAGTGTCAAGAAGAAAAAAAAGGACGAATTTTGCTCGCACAAATTCATATAACTCTTGCAAGCCAAAGGCTTGTCAAGTGTTAAAAATGGTGCTCTAATTTCTTATGTGCATGAATAAGAGGGTATGAGGAAGGAATTCGATAGATTGTTTCAGTACAGTGATCCCTCAATGCGCGTAACAGTGGTGGCAGTGCTTATAAATAGGGTGGCTGGCTGGCGGTGGGAGCTTCTCGTTCATCATAACTGTTTACTCAGAACTAGAATATCCAGACCCGCAAAAGGTTAAGGTACCACTCATCCAAAGGGTGGCGGAGTTGAAGGGAGGGGGGAGGGGAGGGGAGAGGAGGTGTATCAAAATTCCCCTGTTCTCTCATTAGACAACTGAATAAAAATGCTCGCTCTGAGCGACAAAAAGGTACTCGAACATGATTGGCGGGCAAGAAGCATGGCTGTGTCAAGGTAATGTTGTCTCTGTCTCTCGCAGCTCCTTGGCTAAATGGAACCTTGTTTCGAACTACAAAGCTCACGCCTCAGTCTGGTGTAGACAGTATCGAATAAAGCGTTAAATGAAAAAGAAAGAAATTGGAACATTTTATTTTAGCTTTCAAAATTATAAGTTGCACTTGATTCGAATGGCCGTGGTCATTTGTGGCATTCATAGTTTCACACGGACTGGGCGATATTGAGTGAATTTCGCATTCTGAGATTCACGTGATCAGGAAAACCATGTTTTTTTCCTCTTGTGGCATACATGTGAGTTTCCGTTTCCGGTAATGGCATCACCATGTGATGAGCATGTGACTAGGTATGCAATCATGTGACTGGCCACGTGATCATGTGACTGGCCATGCGGTCATGTGACTAGCCACGCGATCATGTGACTGGCCGTGCGGCCATGTGACTGGCCATGCGGTCATGTGACTAGCCACGTGACCATGTGGATGGCGATGCCAGATTTTCAGTATGCACCCTTTCAACCAGCAGAGACCCGACTGACTCGCATGTGTTTGTTTTTGTACGTTACGGTACTAGGTGATCACCACCTGACTGACCCACGTGACTGACCCACGTGGTTTTGTGTGTGTGCCTTACAGCACCACATGCCCATCACGTGACTGACCCACGGGGTTTTGTGTGTGTGCCTTACAGCACCACATGCCCATCACGTGACTGGCCCACGTAGTTTTATGTGTGTGCCTTACAGCACCACATGTCCATCACGTGACTGACCCACGTGGTTTTATGCGTGTGCCACATGCCCATCACGTGACTGACCCACGTGTTTATGTTTTTTTTTTTAGCCCAGCTTACGTTACACGTAAGCTGGGGTATTCCTATCGGTTTGCGGGCGGTGTCCGTTAGTTAGTTAGTTAGTTAGTTAGTTAGTTAGTTAGTTAGTTAGTTAGTTGTTTATTTAGTAAACTTTGGTTCAAAATGCATCTCCTCCTACAATTTTGATCCGATGTCATTTATTTTTGGTGTGGGGTATCCCTAAGGGGTCGTGCATACGGCTTGTGCTTTTCTAGTCGATCGGGTGATTTTTGAATTTTTGGCGAATTTTTAAAGAAAAAATTTTAAAATGTATCTCCTCCTACATTTTTGACCCGATGTCATTTATTTTTGGTATGAGGCACCCCTAAAGGGTCGTGCATACGGCTTGTGCTTTTTTAGTCGATCGCGCCATTTTTGTATTTTTGGGGAATTTTTAAAGCAAAATTTTCGAAAATAATTCAAAATGCATCTTCTCCTACAATTTTGATTCGATGTCATTTATTTTTGGTGTGAGGCATCCCTAAGGAGTCGTGCATACGGCTTGTGCTTTTTTAGTCGATCGGGTGATTTTTGAATTTTAGGGGAATTTTTAAAGAAAAAAATTTAAAATGTGTCTCCTCCTACATTTTTGACCCGATGTGATTTATTTTTGGTATGAGGCACCCCTAAAGTGTCGTGCATACGGCTTGTGCTTTTCTAGTCGATCGGGTGATTTTTTAATTTTTGGGGAATTTTTGAAGAAAAAAATTTAAAATGTATCTCGTCCTACATTTTTTATCCGATGTCTTTTTTTTTAGCCCAGTTTGCTTTTTAGCCAACAGGGCTATACAGATGGGGGCAAGTATCGTCCGTCTGTCCGTCCGTCCGTCCGTCTGTCCGTCCCGCGACCGTTAAAAGTGGAATAACTTTTTTATCCGATTCTTACCAAATTTTAAACACGAGTTCCTAACCCTTTACTGCATTAGGAAATATTTTTATTTTTGCGGTTTAAACCATTTTTGGTGATTTTATTGCCAATTTGGGCAAAATACCAAAAAACCTATCTAGTCCCTCATTTTTCATCGGAAGATTCCGAAATTTTTTATGAAGAAACTAGGACTAAGGGGTAAAAAAAGTACTTTTTTCGATTTTTGAATTTCGCCTTATTTTTGAATCTACTGAGCTTCAAAGTTTGCAACTTCTAAAAATTGGCAAATTTCCAATTTTTTTTTCTGAACAAAGTAGTTAAAGTGGAATATCGTTTTTATTTTTTATCCGATTCGTACCAAATTTTTTACACGAGTTTTTAACCTTCTACTGCATTAGGATTTTTTTATTTTTTGGTTTAAACCATTTTTGGCGATTTTATTGCCAATTTGGGCAAAATACGAAAAAACCTATCTAGTCCCTCATTTTTCATCGGAAGATTCCGAAATTTTTCATGAAGAAACTAGAACTAAGGGGTGAAAAAAGTTCTTTTTTCGATTTTTGAATTTCGCCTTATTTTTGAATCTACTGAGCTTCAAAGTTTGCAACTTCTAAAAATTGGCAAATTTCCATTTTTTTTTCTTAACAAAGTAGTTAAAGTGGAATATCTTTTTTTATTTTTCATCCGATTCGTACCAAATTTTAAACGCGAGTTTTTAACCTTCTACTGCATTAGGAATTTTTTTTTATTTTTTGGTTTAAACCATTTTTGGCGATTTTATTGCCGATTTGGGCAAAATACGAAAAAATCTATCTAGTCCCTCATTTTTCATCGGAAGATTCCGAAATTTGTTATGAAGAAACTAGAACTAAGGGGTGAAAAAAGTCTATTTTTCGATTTTTGAATTTCGCCTTATTTTTGAATCCACTGAGCTTCGAAGTTTGCAGCTTTTAAAAAATTGGAAATTTCCATTTTTCTTCTTAAAAAAGCAAAGTTTCAATTTGCAGAGGGGCACAATATGTTACATGCAAGTACTTTTGGTTGGACTTTTCAGTAATTTTGTTGTCAGTAGGTCATTTCTATGATATTTTCAAGTGGGCGATAATAGGGAACATTGGGCGATAAAGCAAGAAAGTTGTAATTTTCGCTTTAAAAGTGCAGGGATCAATTCTATGTCCCGAAAATATGATAAATATTATATTTTTCGGATGGGTGATAATAGGGAATATTGGTCGATACTGCAAGAAAGTTGTAATTTTCGCTTTAAATGTGCAGGAAACAATTCTAGGACCCGAAAATATGATAAATATGATATTTTTCGGGTGGGCGATAATAGGGAACATTTTGCGATAATGCAAGAAAGTTGTAATTTTCGCTTTAAAAGAGCAGGAATCAATTCTATGACCCGAAAATATGATAAATATGATATTTTTCGTGTGGGCGATAATAGGGAGCATTGGGCGATAATGCAAGAAAGTTGTAATTTTCCCTTTAAAAGTGCAGGGATCAATTCCATGACCCGAAAATATGATAAATGTGATATTTTTCGGGTAGGCGATAATAGGGAATATTGGGCGATAATGTAAGAAAATTGTAATTTTCGCTATAAAAGAGCAGGAATCAATTCTATGACCCGAAAATATGATAAATGTGATATTTTTCGTGTTGGCGATAATAGGGAACATTGGGCGATAATGCAAGAAAGTTGTAATTTTCGCTTTAAAAGTGCAGGAATCAATTCTGTGACCCGAAAATATGATCAATGTGATATTTTACGGGTGGGCGATAACAGGGAATATTGGGCGATAAAGCAAGAAAGTTGTAATTTTCGCTTTAAAAGTGCAGGAAACAATTCTAGGACCCGAAAATATGATAAATATAATATTTTTCGTCTGGGCGATAATAGGGAACATTGGGCGATAATGTAAGAAAGTTGTAATTTTCGCTTTAAAAGAGCAGGAATCAATTCTATAACCCGAAAATATGATAAATGTGATATTTTTCGTGTGGGCGATAATAGGGAACATTGGGCGATAATGCAAGAAAGTTGTAATTTTCGCTTTAAAAGTGCAGGAATCAATTCTGTGACCCGAAAATATGATCAATGTGATATTTTACGGGTGGGCGATAACAGGGAATATTGGGCGATAAAGCAAGAAAGTTGTAATTTTCGCTTTAAAAGTGCAGGAAACAATTCTAGGACCCGAAAATATGATCAATGTGATATTTTACGGGTGGGCGATAACAGGGAATATTGGGCGATAAAGCAAGAAAGTTGTAATTTTCGCTTTAAAAGTGCAGGAAACAATTCTAGGACCCGAAAATATGATAAATATAATATTTTTCGTGTGGGCGATAATAGGGAACATTGGGCGATAATGTAAGAAAGTTGTAATTTTCGCTTAAAAAGAGCAGGAATCAATTCTATAACCCGAAAATATGATAAATATGATATTTTTCGGATGGGCGATAATACGGAATATTGGGCGATAATGCAAGAAAGTTGTAATTTTCGCTTTAAAAGTGCAGGGATCAATTATATGTCCCGAAAATTTGAAAAATATGATATTTTTTGGATGGACGATAATAGGGAACATTGGGCGATAATGCAAGAAAGTTGTAATTTTCGCTTTAAAAGTGCAGGAATCAATTCTATGACCCGAAAATATGATAAATGTGATATTTTTCGTGTGGGCGATAATAGGGAGCATTGGGCGATAATGCAAGAAAGTTGTAATTTTCGCTTTTAAAGTGCAGGAATCAATTCTGTGACCCGAAAATATGATCAATGTGATATTTTACGGGTGGGCGATAACAGGGAATATTGGGCGATAAAGCAAGAAAGTTGTAATTTTCGCTTTAAAAGTGCAGGAAACAATTCTAGGACCCGAAAATATGATAAATATAATATTTTTCGTGTGGGCGATAATAGGGAACATTGGGCGATAATGTAAGAAAGTTGTAATTTTCGCTTTAAAAGAGCAGGAATCAATTCTATAACCCGAAAATATGATAAATGTGATATTTTTCGTGTGGGCGATAATAGGGAACATTGGGCGATAATGCGAGAAAGTTGTAATTTTCGCTTTAAAAGTGCAGGAATCAATTCTGTGACCCGAAAATATGATCAATGTGATATTTTACGGGTGGGCGATAACAGGGAATATTGGGCGATAAAGCAAGAAAGTTGTAATTTTCGCTTTAAAAGTGCAGGAAACAATTCTAGGACCCGAAAATATGATAAATATAATATTTTTCGTGTGGGCGATAATAGGGAACATTGGGCGATAATGTAAGAAAGTTGTAATTTTCGCTTTAAAAGAGCAGGAATCAATTCTATAACCCGAAAATATGATAAATATGATATTTTTTCGGATGGGCGATAATACGGAATATTGGGCGATAATGCAAGAAAGTTGTAATTTTCGCTTTAAAAGTGCAGGGATCAATTATATGTCCCGAAAATTTGAAAAATATGATATTTTTTGGATGGACGATAATAGGGAACATTGGGCGATAATGCAAGAAAGTTGTAATTTTCGCTTTAAAAGTGCAGGAATCAATTCTATGACCCGAAAATATGATAAATGTTATATTTTTCGTGTGGGCGATAATAGGGAGCATTGGGCGATAATGCAAGAAAGTTGTAATTTTCGCTTTTAAAGTGCAGGAATCAATTCTGTGACCCGAAAATATGATCAATGTGATATTTTACGGGTGGGCGATAACAGGGAATATTGGGCGATAAAGCAAGAAAGTTGTAATTTTCGTTTTAAAAGTGCAGGAAACAATTCTAGGACCCGAAAATATCATAAATATAATTTTTTTCGTGTGGGCGATAATAGGTAACATTGGGCGATAATGTAAGAAAGTTGTAATTTTCGCTTTAAAAGAGCAGGAATCAATTCTATAACCTGAAAATAGGATAAATGTGATATTTTTCGGATGGGCGATAATAGGGAATATTGGGCGATAATGCAAGAAAGTTGTAATTTTCGCTTTAAAAGTGCAGGAATCAATTCTATGACCCGAAAATATGATAAATGTGATATTTTTCGTGTGGGCGATAATAGGGAACATTGGGCGATAATGTAAGAAAGTTGTAATTTTCGCTTTAAAAGAGCAGGAATCAATTCTATAACCCGAAAATATGATAAATGTGATATTTTTCGTGTGGGCGATAATAGGGAACATTGGGCGATAATGCAAGAAAGTTGTAATTTTCGCTTTAAAAGTGCAGGAAACAATTCTAGGACCCGAAAATATGATAAATATAATATTTTTCGTGTGGGCGATAATAGGGAACATTGGGCGATAATGTAAGAAAGTTGTAATTTTCGCTTTAAAAGAGCAGGAATCAATTCTATAACCCGAAAATATGATAAATATGATATTTTTCGGATGGGCGGTAATACGGAATATTGGGCGATAATGCAAGAAAGTTGTAATTTTCGCTTTAAAAGTGCAGGGATCAATTATATGTCCCGAAAATTTGAAAAATATGATATTTTTTGGATGGACGATAATAGGGAACATTGGGCGATAATGCAAGAAAGTTGTAATTTTCGCTTTAAAAGTGCAGGAATCAATTCTGTGACCCGAAAATATGATCAATGTGATATTTTACGGGTGGGATATAATAGGGAATATTGGGCGATAAAGCAAGAAAGTTGTAATTTTCGCTTTAAAAGTGCAGGAAACAATTCTAGGACCCGAAAATATGATAAATATGATATTTTTCGTGTGGGCGATAATAGGGAACATTGGGCGATAATGTAAGAAAGTTGTAATTTTCGCTTTAAAAGAGCAGGAATCAATTCTATAACCCGAAAATATGATAAATATGATATTTTTCGGATGGGCGATAATACGGAATATTGGGCGATAATGCAAGAAAGTTGTAATTTTCGCTTTAAAAGTGCAGGGATCAATTATATGTCCCGAAAATTTGAAAAATATGATATTTTTTGGATGGACGATAATAGGGAACATTGGGCGATAATGCAAGAAAGTTGTAATTTTCGCTTTAAAAGTGCAGGAATCAATTCTATGACCCGAAAATATGATAAATGTGATATTTTTCGTGTGGGCGATAATAGGGAGCATTGGGCGATAATGCAAGAAAGTTGTAATTTTCGCTTTTAAAGTGCAGGAATCAATTCTGTGACCCGAAAATATGATCAATGTGATATTTTACGGGTGGGCGATAACAGGGAATATTGGGCGATAAAGCAAGAAAGTTGTAATTTTCGCTTTAAAAGTGCAGGAAACAATTCTAGGACCCGAAAATATGATAAATATAATATTTTTCGGGTGGGCGATAATAGGGAACATTGGGCGATAATGTAAGAAAGTTGTAATTTTCGCTTTAAAAGAGCAGGAATCAATTCTATAACCCGAAAATATGATAAATGTGATATTTTTCGTGTGGGCGATAATAGGGAACATTGGGCGATAATGCAAGAAAGTTGTAATTTTCGCTTTAAAAGTGCAGGAATCAATTCTGTGACCCGAAAATATGATCAATGTGATATTTTACGGGTGGGCGATAACAGGGAATATTGGGCGATAAAGCAAGAAAGTTGTAATTTTCGCTTTAAACGTGCAGGAAACAATTCTAGGACCCGAAAATATGATAAATATAATATTTTTCGTGTGGGCGATAATAGGGAACATTGGGCGATAATGTAAGAAAGTTGTAATTTTCGCTTTAAAAGAGCAGGAATCAATTCTATAACCCGAAAATATGATAAATATGATATTTTTTCGGATGGGCGATAATACGGAATATTGGGCGATAATGCAAGAAAGTTGTAATTTTCGCTTTAAAAGTGCAGGGATCAATTATATGTCCCGAAAATTTGAAAAATATGATATTTTTTGGATGGACGATAATAGGGAACATTGGGCGATAATGTAAGAAAGTTGTAATTTTCGCTTTAAAAGAGCAGGAATCAATTCTATAACCCGAAAATATGATAAATATGATATTTTTCGGATGGGCGATAATACGGAATATTGGGCGATAATGCAAGAAAGTTGTAATTTTCGCTTTAAAAGTGCAGGGATTAATTATATGTCCCGAAAATTTGAAAAATATGATATTTTTCGGATGGACGATAATAGGGAATATTGGGCGATAATGCAAGAAAGTTGTAATTTTCGCTTTAAAAGTGCAGGAATCAATTCTATGACCCGAAAATATGATAAATGTGATATTTTTCGTGTGGGCGATAATAGGGAGCATTGGGCGATAATGCAAGAAAGTTGTAATTTTCGCTTTTAAAGTGCAGGAATCAATTCTGTGACCCGAAAATATGATCAATGTGATATTTTACGGGTGGGCGATAACAGGGAATATTGGGCGATAAAGCAAGAAAGTTGTAATTTTCGCTTTAAAAGTGCAGGAAACAATTCTAGGACCCGAAAATATGATAAATATAATATTTTTCGTGTGGGCGATAATAGGGAACATTGGGCGATAATGTAAGAAAGTTGTAATTTTCGCTTTAAAAGAGCAGGAATCAATTCTATAACCCGAAAATATGATAAATGTGATATTTTTCGTGTGGGCGATAATAGGGAACATTGGGCGATAATGCGAGAAAGTTGTAATTTTCGCTTTAAAAGTGCAGGAATCAATTCTGTGACCCGAAAATATGATCAATGTGATATTTTACGGGTGGGCGATAACAGGGAATATTGGGCGATAAAGCAAGAAAGTTGTAATTTTCGCTTTAAAAGTGCAGGAAACAATTCTAGGACCCGAAAATATGATCAATGTGATATTTTACGGGTGGGCGATAACAGGGAATATTGGGCGATAAAGCAAGAAAGTTGTAATTTTCGCTTTAAAAGAGCAGGAATCAATTCTATAACCCGAAAATATGATAAATATGATATTTTTTCGGATGGGCGATAATACGGAATATTGGGCGATAATGCAAGAAAGTTGTAATTTTCGCTTTAAAAGTGCAGGGATCAATTATATGTCCCGAAAATTTGAAAAATATGATATTTTTTGGATGGACGATAATAGGGAACATTGGGCGATAATGTAAGAAAGTTGTAATTTTCGCTTTAAAAGAGCAGGAATCAATTCTATAACCCGAAAATATGATAAATATGATATTTTTCGGATGGGCGATAATACGGAATATTGGGCGATAATGCAAGAAAGTTGTAATTTTCGCTTTAAAAGTGCAGGGATCAATTATATGTCCCGAAAATTTGAAAAATATGATATTTTTCGGATGGACGATAATAGGGAACATTGGGCGATAATGCAGGAAAGTTGTAATTTTCGCTTTAAAAGTGCAGGAATCAATTCTATGACCCGAAAATATGATAAATGTGATATTTTTCGTGTGGGCGATAATAGGTAACATTGGGCGATAATGTAAGAAAGTTGTAATTTTCGCTTTAAAAGAGCAGGAATCAATTCTATAACCTGAAAATAGGATAAATGTGATATTTTTCGGATGGGCGATAATAGGGAATATTGGGCGATAATGCAAGAAAGTTGTAATTTTCGCTTTAAAAGTGCAGGAATCAATTCTATGACCCGAAAATATGATAAATGTGATATTTTTCGGGTGGGCGAAAATAGGGAATATTGGGCGATAATGTAAGGAAATTGTAATTTTCGCTTTTAAAGTGCAGGAATCAGTTCTGTGACCCGAAAATATGATAAATATGATATTTTTCGGATGGTCGATAATAGGGAACATTGGGCGATAGTGCAAGAAAGTTGTAATTTTCGCTTTAAAAGTGCAGGAAACAATTCTATGACCCGAAAATATGATAAATGTGATATTTTTCGTGTGGGCGATAATAGGGAACATTGGGCGATAATGTAAGAAAGTTGTGATTTTCGCTTTAAAAGTGCAATAATCAATTCTATGACCCGAAAATATGATAAATATGATATTTTTCGTGTCGGCGATAATAGGGAACATTGGGCGATAATGCAAGAAAGTTGTAATTTTCGCTTTAAAAGTGCAGGAATCAATTCTATGACCCGAAAATATGATAAATGTGATATTTTTCGGGTGGGCGATAATAGGGAATATTGGGCGATAATGCAAGATAGTTGTAATTTTCGCTTTAAAAGTGCAGGAAACAATTCTAGGACCCGAAAATATGATAAATATAATATTTTTCGGGTGGGCGATAATAGGGAACATTGGGCGATAATGTACGAATTTTGTGACCCGCGCATCAAGACAACCTAAGGAAACTTGTGCACTTGTCCAAAATAAGTACGAAAGTAAAATAAACATGCGCATTGGTCTGGAATAAGAACCGCGCATTAATCTTTATTAAGTTAAATAAACATGTGCACTGTTCCAAAATGAGAGCCGCGCATCAACGCAAATTAAATAAACATGCGCACTTGTCTGAATTAGAACCGCGCATCGAGGCAAGTTACATAAATATGCGCACTGGTCCGAAATGCGAGCGTTGTTTGAAGGTATCTATGGCAATCTATCCAGTCTACCAGATATACAAAAAATCTGTTCCCCATTTTTCTGGGAAAGAAATCTTTGTATGCATTTATCGGTCTATGTTCTGGTCCGGTGCTAAATTAATTATTGAGCTAGCTCTTTGCCGTCTCATCTTTTGAAGCTTGATATTTCAGGGAAATTCCTTCGCTCATGCACGCTGGAATGGGTCTTATTGCTTTTCGTAAGCTGGGACTTTGTCCTTGGACAAACTTGTTCCTGTGCCTTACAGCAGCGGCGCGAGGAACCCGAGCACAGTCTCGCTACAGGACATGGACACGGGTACCAGCATGTACTCACGGGGCACGGGGGCCGAGCCGGGCGGCTCCGGCCCTGGCCTGCAGCGGATCCCCACCATCCCCAACATCCGCAAACCCAAACCCGTGAGCACCGGAAGGCCACAGTACGCGGGCATCTGTCTCCCCGTCGACGTCAACATGGTGTTCCAGGTAAACTCCTTCCGTCTGTCCATCTCGTCCGTTTCTCTTCGCTGCATCAAAACTCTCCTTGCTGACATTAAAGCTTCCTCATAATAAGTTATAAAGCCAGCTGGGCTACTTTTGAGCTGTTGGCTAGTTCAGGACATTGTCCCTAGACTGCGGTTATTGGCGCGTATTGCCGCGTTTGGTGTGGAGGGCGGGTAATCCTGTTTTAGCAAGGTAGAACAAAATAATACAATGTAAGACAGGTAAAAGAATCGTAGTGTTGTATTTTGTATTTTCAAAAGTCAAGATAAAAGTAAGCGTTTTACTGCTTACTTCGGACTCGACTCCGGAGTCGACTCCTGAACTACAGGACAGGGCAAATGCTGTAATCTGATTGGTTGATTTCCGGGCCAATAATTTTGCAGTGTTGACTAGAACTTAAAAGTCGATGGAGATTATTGACCAGATATGAAAATGTTAACCCAAAGGTCAATACTAGGTCATGTTGATTCAAAATGAGTCAATATCTGCTAATTGTAGATCAAATTGCAATTTTAGGAAAGAGGTGGCTGTGCTTGTCATAAGCAAATTGCAATTGCAGTTGTAGTAGAAATTTTTAATTAATTCTTAAATTACAGTAAAATTGCTAAAAATGTAACGAAAGGGGCCGGGGGGATTGATGGCGAGGGGAATTTTCCAGAGGGCGGGGTGGGGGGAGGGAGAGTTTTCTAAGCGAATTTTCGTGTTCCTGTGCGAAATATGCCTGATTGAAAAAACAATGACATTAATGCTATTTCTCGGTGACCAGGTGAACGAAGGCGAAGATCTACGATCTGTGCGCCGCCTGAGAGAGCGAGTCGACAACCGGCGGAAAAGTAAGTCAAGCATGCGCTCTCTGTCACCTCACGTATCCCACAATGCCCCGCGGGTTATTGTGGAATAACTGCAAAAGGGAAAAGTAAGTCACGCATGCGCTCTCTGTCATCTTACGTATCCCACAATGCACCGCGGGTTATTGTGGTATAACTGCAAAAGGGAAAAGTAAGTCACGCATGCGCTCTCTGTCATCTTACGTATCCCAGAATGCACCGCGGGCTATTGCGGAATAACTGCAAAAGGAAATCGTTTTTTTTTTTTTTTTGCAATGTAGAAAGTGACGAAAAAAGGAGAAATTGTTATCCGAAGTCATGGTGATATCGGTTAATCTTTGAGAACTGGAAGGCAGCATTCGGATAATCGACATATATTTTGATGAACCTTTGTTCTAATTTAGTTCATGTTAATATGATATCGGATTCATAAGAACGTCGACAAATGTTGAACTTGTACAGAGTCGAGGGTGACCATGGAGTCCGAGGCGGGCGCGGAGCCGCTGGATGACGGCTTGGAGCACCACACGGCCGACATCTGCCTCGCCTGCTACAAGTCGCGCGGCGTGAGGGCCGAGAGTGGCGATGACTCCGACTACGGTAGGTGTCGCCCGAACGGATTTTCTATCTCCTCTTCTCCCTCCTTCCCGCCTTGCCCTCTCATCCTTCCATACCCCCAATAGTATTTCCTCCCCTCGTTTCCCTCCACCCCACCCTCCCCTTCTATCCTTTATCCCCTCCACCCCGCCCTACCCTCCTCTCCCTCCACCCCGCCCTCCCCTCCTCTCCCTCCACCCCGCCCTCCCCTCCTCTTCTTCTACCCAGTGCGAGTAGTACCTGAATTTGTGGCGTGGAAAATGTATTTTGCTTTTTCATCTTATTTTCATTAATTATTCATTTGTTGGTTGCTCACCAGAGGAGGCGTTTCCGTCGCTGGGCCAGTCGTCGCCGGCACTGACGACGGACGGGGGCGGCGCGGGCGCGACGGAGGAGCGACACCCGCGCCGGGGCATCGAGACGCGCCACACGAGCCTGAGCGAGCTAGTCGACAGCGTGACCCGCGCCGAGGCCGCTGGTAGGGATCCGGGTCCCATTCGGTGGCGATTTTCAGTGCTAAGTGTTGAGCGCCATTTTTAAGAAATTCTGCAAAATTTCTGAAGAGTTTATAAATTAATCTTATATTTTAAATTGTTTGTTCCACGAATGCATATTGATTCAGTTGAGAAAAACACGTTATGGACGATTAATTGAGAAAAAGTGTGTAATGGAAAGAGTAGTATTTTCCTGATAATCGTAAGTAGTCCATAAACGCCAGGTTTAAGTTTTTGATGGTCTTTTAAAACATTTTTTTTTTCAGGCCGGTCACCCATGAGCGAGGACACGTTCGCGGGCCAGGTGCTGGTGAGGAAAGAAATCCTGCGCCTGGTCGTCAACTGTAGCAGCTCGGTGAGCACGGAGAGCACAGAGCAGGCTCTGCTCATGTAAGTCACTGTGGTGTGTGTGAGGAGGGGAGAGCACAGAGCAAGCGCTGCTCATATATGACACTGTAGTGTGTGTGAGCAGAGGAGAGCACAGAGCAAGTGCTGCTCCTATATAAGACACTGTAGCGTGTGTGAGCAGGGGAGAGCTCAGAGCAAGTGCTGCTCACATATAAGACACTGTAGTGTGTGTGAGCAGGGGAGAGCACAGAGCAAGTGCTGCTTCTGTATAAGACACTGTAGTGTGTGTGAGCAGGGGAGAGCACAGAGCAAGTGCTGCTCACATATAAGACACTGTAGTGTGTGTGAGCAGGGGAGAGCACAGAGCAAGTGCTGCTTCTGTATAAGACACTGTAGTGTGTGTGAGCAGGGGAGAGCACAGAGCAAGTGCTGCTTCTGTATAAGACACTGTAGTGTGTGTGAGCAGGGATAAATCACAGTTTACAAATCATCAAGTCACCAACAGTTGAGGTTTCGTTTGACCGTTTTAATGTTTTACATTTTATTAAATGTAAGACATTTTCAAGGAGTGGGAAGTAGTGGGTTGGAAGTCTTTTTAGTACTCTCTGCTATTTTCTTCGACGCAAATATATGTTTTCTGTTTTATTTCTTCGTCCTGATTTGCTTGTAGCTGGTCAGTTTTCAGCACCCACTTGGCAAATTTTGCAGAACTTACAGCGAGAACCGAATTCCCTCTCAACTCGTTTATTTATTTATTTTTTTTTTATTTTCATATATCAGACTAAAGCAGAAGTTTCCAAAGACCTTCCAGGATGTGTGTTTGTACTCTGAGATTGCTTACATCCTGGCCACGTACAACTACCGCCTGAAGGCCAGGAAGTTCATCCAGGAACTCTTCCAAGACATGACATTCGAGAAGGTAAAAAGTGGTCAAAGAGAAGGCCAAAAAAAGAAGAAAAAAAAAAAAAAAAAAAAAGGAAAAGAAAGAAAGAAAAAGAGACTGAGATAATGAATGAGGTGGTGAAAAACAGAGGGGTAAACGTGTGCTCACTTAAAGCGGTAAAAGTGGGTCCGCCAAAAAAAAAAAAAAAACTAATTAAGTGGTAACAGAGAAGGCAAAAAAAAAAAAAAAAGAGACTGAGATAATTAATATAATTAATGAGGTGGTGAAAAACAGAGGCGTTAAACGTGTGCTCACTGCAAGTTCGTGTAAAAGCGAAGTGGCAAAAGTGGGTCAGCCAAAAAAAAAATAAATAAATAAATAAAAATAAAAATAAAAAAAAAGAATAAAAACTTCTAGTTCCTGTCAGCTTTTGTGTTCTCTCGTTCTCTGTTGCGCCGTCGTTACGGAGGTGTTTTCTAGATTTTATTATCTGTTAACAACGGTTGCTTACGCCATGTCTACTGTCAGTTTATAAAAGAAAACATGCAGTTTTTAGTGAGATTGAGTCTCATTTTGAAAATGTGTACTGTAAGTGAAGGACGTGTATGTTATTTTAAAAAAATTACATACTAAATAATAATAATAAATGTTGACTGTATAATTGGCAACGCCAGGTGTCCTTGACATGGTTTCTGTGCGCCTGTGTTACAGCTGTACGAAGGCGCGGCGGAGATTGCCGAAGTGCTCCGAGTCCAGCTCCGCATCACCGAGCCATCCTCGGCCCAGCTCGACCTCAAGCTCGACGAGCACGACGACGACGCGGATCCGTTCCGAGGATTCGACGAGTCGATCCAGGACAGGACCCCGGATGTATGCGAGGCGTGAACACTTCCGCTCCTCCCTGCCCCCTTCCACCCCTGCCCCCTCTCACCGCCGGAGTTTCTATCACATTTTTGTGTGTGTGTGTGTTTGCCTGTTAGGAAGTGCTTGAAATAGAATACATTTGAGTAGAACAGTAAATAGTGTTCATCTATGATTGGTAAACACTATGGATTATAGTGATCGGAGTGGGTAGCGGTATGAACTCCGGCCTAAGCCGAAAAGCCAAAGCGGATGTGACTGGAATAATTGTCAGTATACTGAAGTGATTTATTTAAAGTTCTGTCTCCATCGAAACCCATTTTGTGTTAATGCCTTTGCACACGATGTGGTGGTGGGCGGGGGGGGGGGGGGGGGGGGGGAAGGGTGGGGAGGGGGAGGGGGGCGCCGGCCTTACTGCCAACTCCCCCCCCCCCCCCCCCCCCACTGTCCACCCCCTGCCATTCTGCGACGTAAAGAACAGAAGGCAGATTGATGAGTCACGGACGAGACTATATATCTTGGCAAGCCTGGTGTTTGCCTTTGAGTTTTTGAAGTGAGAGCACCTGCAGTGTTTGGAGTGTCAGTGCCAGCTTTAGAGTGTCAGCTTTATAGAGTGTCAAGGTCACAAGTCTTTCTCGTTCGATTTCAGTGAACAACCTGTCGTAGTGTAGAAATCAGAGTGACCAGTTTAGTCGGATTGCTAGGCAGAGCTTGACTTAGTCAGCTCATGTAGTCAGTAGTGACTGGGGTAGTCAGCCGCAGCTGTTATCATAAATGCATTTTTTGCACACGTTTTTCATTTTGTTTTGTTTTGTTTTTTTGAACAGGGTAAAAATTGTGCTCTCTCACTCTCTCACTTGCTAGCAGGCGCGTGTACACAGAAGCCGTTGCGATGTGGTGCGTTGTCGTTTGTCCCATAGCAACGGCACCTAGCAACCGGCAACATCTCTCGTGTTATCTATTGTACTGACACTAGGAGGCAATTTTAAGAGACATTTGCGTGAGTTTTATTACTGAACTGTACAAAAGCAGAATGTCTGTGGGGTGAATAATAGTGCACTTGCACCGGAAGTAAACAATGGGGAGTCACGAACGAGAATTGGCAACAGGTTATTGCATTGTATCAAACATCATGGAGCACCCATCGTATTGCTTTTTTTTTCTCGGCTGTTTCCGTGTTTTTCCGTGGCAAGCATGGAGTCCCGACAACAAGCTGGGCAGTACAAAGGTGTGTTAGAGAAGAGAATCAGTAAAACAAGAAAGTGCTTTCATTATCCATTTGTTTGCTTTCTTTTTTGTAAAATACATTTTTAATTTATTACTAGGAAAGTGGCCAAAGTGTATGTGCTAACTTATTCGTTGTTTTGATTTATGAGTAGGCTGTATTATAACCGTAGATTATGATCCATAGCTTATAATCAATAGATTATAATCCATAGCTTATAATCAATAGATTATAACCATAGCTTATAATCCATAGATATGTTAAAATAATCTAGTCACTGTACAGGAATAAATGTAGAGAGGAAACAAATTGATATCAGTAGCTGTGATGACGTAGGATTACTATTTTTAACCCAGAGTGTACATTTGAACAGGACCGTGCGTACACACTTGTAATTAAGAACAGGATAATTCTAGCAGACATGTCTATCGTATTCAATATATGTTACTTTGAAAAGTGTTGTTTTTTTTTCTCTGCTACAAAACAATGCCTTCTGTATAGAAATGCGTGGTGCCACTGAGGGTTTCACTGTCGCCATATTATATGTAGCTAACGGATGCAGTTTGAAGCCAGAAAAACTTGGATTTAATCAAAGAAGAGCGTGATGGCGTTGTTGTCCAACAACCAACCTCTGCCGCGGTTTGGTTTGCTGTGCGTTGTTGTCCAACTGCCAGCCTCTGCGGTGGTTCGGTCTGCGGTGCGTTGTTGTCCAACAGCCAGCCTCTGCGGTGGTTCGGTCTGCTGTGCGTTGTTGTCCAGCAACGAGCCTCTGCGGCGATTCGGTCCTGTTGCGTATACCACCTTTTTACTCCACCCACCGAAGATTCCGCGAGAAGAAGCATTCTTACTGAAAGGCCAGAATTACTTTTTAATCGTATCCTCTTTGTTTTTGTACACAACAGATTGATCTGCAAAAGAGGTCAGTTGTTATTTAATAACGTATCGTTGTCCGGGACTACTTTTTATGTGCCTCACTTATTCTTCAGTATAAACCAGTCTGTAAGGACTTGCGTGAAGAGTAAAGTACCAGTGTTGGGTATTTGAGCTAGTAGCAGTATTAGCTAGTATATTAGCTAGTATTTTATGAGTACAGGCACAGTGCTGAATAAAAGTGAAAATCGATCGGTGCCAATTTAAACGTCAGCATGCAAAATGTCGCATTTTTCGGCCCGCGCAAAGTGGAGAAATTGTGTGATAAAGAGCAACATATGCCTTTTTCGTCACTAATAAATACTTCTAAGTGTTTATAAGGAAAGGTTGGAGTTCTCATATTAAATGTGTTTCACAACTTGAAAGCAAATGGTATAAAACCTACCAATAGTTTTTTTTTCCATTAATTTTTGTGATGTGTTCATACAAAAAAATGAAAAGAGGAAGAAAAAAAAATCCAAGTGTCATTACGGAGTATTTGCCAATTCTTACAAAAATTAGATATGTGGATTCTGTAGGGTTTAAAAAAAGGGCATTTTAGAAAATTACAGTGTGTATGGATGTAAAGAACTGAGTGTGCTTGGAAGTAGAGCTTGGGAGTTTTAAAAGAGGACAAAACAATCGATTACTGATTATGTTATTGGTGCTATAAATCACTTTGAAAAAGTTTCAAAATAAAAGAATCAAAAGCAGGAATAGTTCATTTATTTAATAAATTAATATATATCTGTTCATTGATTTATCGCCATCGGGGTACAAAACGTGGTGGGATCTACGGTCTTACGAACGCATAAAGACCATTATTGTGAGTACACTGTATGTGTTTATTGATTGGTGGTGTGGGTCGGGAGAGAAGGGGGGAGGGTGGAGAGAAGTGAGAGATAACATATGGACATTTCTGTGGACAGCTGGGTTACGTCTGGAGGGGGAGGGGGGAGATTAGGGGGGGGGGGTGGGTTAGTTTAGGCGTGAAGAACGCCGGTCCAAGTACTTTTTGAATGGCCCTTCGTTCTAGATATGTGGAGGACGAAAATTTAACAGTATATTTGAGTTGGATAAATTCTGTAATGGAATCGGTCGATTCCCAAGTCGACATTTTTCAATGTTGATCGGAATGTGAATATCGATATCACTAATCAATAATACTTTTATGCCGAGTCGAAATATGTCAATATGTGTTAAATATCTAGAGATAGATTTTCCTAGCTGACAGCACTGCAGAGAGTGGGACGTGCCCCTAAGTTCCTACAAAGAACCGACACGCGCAGTTGTAAGGCCTCATTCCACAAGAACACGCTTTTCGCAATATCCCCTTTATTGGCAGACTAACCACACATGTTTTGAGGAAAACTTCCTTACGTTCTTTAGCGAAACGAAATCACCTTAGGATATATTGTTTTCAAAGAAATTACAAGACAAACAAGTTGTTAAAATTTTATTGTGCTTCATGTGCCCCTTCTGTAACAGCAAAATTTCTCGATTCAAACCATTAAACCACAGTCCTATCTTTGGACTTGTAGGTATTTTAAGGAATGAAACAAAGCATGTAAAACGACTTACTTACAAGAAATTATCTATAAAAATGTTTTATGTATTTATAATAATCCGAACTCGCCAAAAAATTAAATTGAAATTTTTAGAGATCACACGGTTTGCAAGGCCGTTTCCATTTTTGATGCAATTTTGATTTTAGAAAACCCATTGGGTTCAAGTTCAAGTAAATATTGCTTTATATACTGTCATACAATAATTATTTTCAACCCAACAAAATATCCATGGAATATTCAAGGATTCTGGCACATATCTAAACATCGAAATGTGTTGCACTTGGCAGCAAAAAAAAAAAAAAAAGAAAAAAAGAAAGAATTCCAACATGCCAATTTTTTAAAATAAAACCCTTGGGGGAACCCTTGTAACTGCTAATTCATCCAATACGCATTTAAAATTTGTTTTATTTCTGCATAAAACACATAGGTGACCACCCCCCCCCCCTCCAACTCCCTTCCCCGCACCACCACAGCGTTCATTGCTTGCTTGGGACGACACAAACTTTCCTCGCTCTTTTGTCAGCTACTTATTAGCAAACTGAGAAGAAACCCAGGCCAATCCCCACTTCAAATTAGTCAACATAAATTTGAGGGCTTTCGTCCACTGTTCCTCCGAATTGAACTGGGTTTTGATCGAGAAGGTTGAGCCGGTGCTGCTATCTTCAATCCGTCCCTTTTCCATTTTATAGGGTAGTGAGAACCCCGTATCCCCCCGTTCCACGGCGTCCTTGAACTGCTGTAAACAATCGAGGAATGCCACCATTGCGTGGTCAAATTTAGTGTCCCAGAAAAACTTGATACCCCCCGAGCCATGGAGGGGTAACTCTCTTGCCTTGTCTCCAAGTGCCTCGATGTACGAGTGGTTACCGTACGGGACGAGGCGGTAGCGTTCGAACTTCAGGTTCATCTTATTGGCGAGTGAATGTAGCAGTAGAACGGTCTGGCCCCACGCTGCATTGATTTCGTTCCATTCCACTGGCTCGTTCGGAAGTCTACCTAATCGGAAATTGTTAATCGTTCCAAAATGGCCGCTGTGCCAAATATGAAATGTGGCATTGAAGACGTTGGTTTTCTTCAGTTTGTCGAGCTGACTCTTGGCATAGCGGAGTTGATTATCCACGCTTCTCTGCGCGTCCTCGTACTCGAGCAGCTGCCGCTTATAGTCATTATACTCCTTGAAATACCTCGCCTCTTCTTCATCCAACTGCTTCGATTTTTCCTTTTCTTTCACTGTCTGTTCTTTAACCTGGTTGCGCTCATTTTCAATACTGTTTAACTGCTGGCGTAGTAAGGACTCTTCTTCCTCAAGTTCTTTCAGTTCTTGGTCATACGTCTTTTGATTTTCAGCAGCGCTTTCTTTCTCAAAATCGTCGAGAAAACGCTGATAGTCCTTGCATTCGTCTTCTGTGATTCGGAGTTGCTGATCGAGCAAGTCTAATAAATTGTCCGTGCATTCTTCGCACAGAGGGTGGTCGATCTCCGACTGGCCGGAGAGTATGTCAAACAGTTCGCTGGTAACACGCAGCTGGCGGCTCAGGCTTTCTCCGTGGGGTGCTTCCGACTCTCCCAGCAGCGTGAAACCATTGCCACTCTCAGTGGAAAGAAGTCGGGCTGGCGGGACATGTCTTAAAATAAAAAAAAAATCCTTTTATTTTATGTACAAGTTTCAATGACATCCCATATCATAACTACATAATTCTGGCTACAAAACTACCTCGTTTTATCAAAAATTTGATGCGCTCGACCTCGGGCGATCTTATTTTTTTTTCGCATTTAAGCGATTTTTTTTAAACTGCCGATTGTTAGCAACGCATTGTATGATCATTTACTAATACCGTCATATAGAATAATGCATCCATATCTTCTTACATTAAATTACAAAGGTGCGCGCGCAAAGCCTTCAAGATTTGTTTACACCCGGCCGTCTTTTTGTTTCCAAGTGTAAGTCTAGTCAATCTTTTTTTTTTTTTCGAAGCAGACTAGGTAAGATATTCTTGAATGGGGAACATTCTATCAAGCACATCTGTTGCCATTCATGATAGATCCAGGGTTCGCGCTGGGTTCTCAGGAAAGTGAGTCAAAAAGGGAAAGTGTGACTCAATTTGGTCTAGCTAGAAAGACTCGGTGGGTTCCGAAAAAGTGAGTCATTTCCTAGAAAATGCCCAAAAAGTGGACAAAAACCCCGCCAACGCGAACCCTGAGATCACAATAACAATTCAACCTTTTCACTGCCTTCATTTAGCTTTATTTTTGGAGAATGACATACTCCTAAAAAAACCACACGATCCTAGTCAAATGATTTCCGTTCAAGAAAAGTGTGGCGAAAATGACGAAACTTTCCCAAAAGGACGCGTTTTTATTTCTTATAAAACCAGAATATAAAGCCCCCAATGCTTGACTCAAGCATCAAAAGAAGCATAGTATAGGCGTCATGATCTGAGAATTTTGCAATAATCGTACTTGGAAATGACATCTAAGAAATTTTATAACTTTTTCTATTTTAGCGCTTGCTGTACATAAAAAACGGCTAACTGGGACAAAAAATGAGATATCTTGCTCCTGTAATTTAGGACTGTTTTTCCCAGGAATGCCAATTATGGAGTGTTGCTTTTCCAAACAATGTCATCACATTTGATGTGGATTACTTCGGTCGTTCTCGGGAATCCCATACCCGGCCCAAATTAATTTTAATTGACTGTGACAGGGTTCGCGCTTGATTCTCAGGAAAGTGAGTCAAAAAAGGAAAGTGTGACCCAGTTGGGTCCAGAAAAACTCGGTGGGATCCGAAGAAGTGAGTCATTTCGTAAAAAATGCCCAAAAGTGGACACAAACCCCGCCAACGCGAACCCTGTTCCTAGCTGACAGTACTGCAGAGAGTGGGACGTGCCCCTAAGTTCCTGGCTGACAGCACTGCACAGTGGGACGTGCCCCTAAGTTCCTAGCTGACAGTACTGCAGAGTGGGACGTGCCCCTAAGTTCCTGGTTGACAGCACTGCACAGTGGGACGTGCCCCTAAGTTCCTAGCTGACAGTAATGCAGAGTGGGACGTGCCCCTAAGTTCCTGGTTGGCAGCACTGCAGAGTGGGACGTGCCCCTAAGTTCCTAGCTGACAGTACTGCAGAGTGGGACGTGCCCCTAAGTTTCTGGCTATAATAATATATAATATGAGACTATAATAAGAGGCACAGGAATGATCAGACTCGTGCAGGTAAAATCAGTTTGCTAATCTCGGCATGTGACACGGCCAATATGGTTATTTATATTGTTAAAAATATTGATAGAAGGGGTGCATCACATTAATGACTCCATTAAAAAGTATGGAGCACAATTTTTATGCTCCATAATAATTTTTGTACAACCATAGCTATTGCACTGCAAAACTACTCTTCATTTCAATTTAGGAGTGTCGAGTAAGTCGAAAATAATGCGTCATGATTCTTCTAGTTTAAACCACGGTATCCTGAAACGTGCGCGAAAAAACTTACAGCCTTTAAAGTTTACATCCAAGTTTACTTCAGTTGGCGGATTTGTGACCCTTTCTGTCCTAGGAAGATAAGAAAGGTCCACTGGGACTACTAGCTCAGGAAGCGGTGCGCTAAAAAGTTTCCAGGCACCGCTTCAAAGCCTCGCTATATAACGATAAGCAAGTAAACTGCGCTCGCTTTGAGGCACCCCTGTGGCTACTTTGTGCGAGATTCAACGACCCATAAGTTTTTATTAGCATTTGCTAAAAGTACAAAGTACAACGGTACAAAGTACAACGGTAATTATATATAACTTCTGTGTTACGCTTTCTTTAAAAGAAATAGTACGGAAATAACCCCAAATATCCCGCAATAAATGACCTTTGTTTGTATACAAGGAGCATACTTAATTACGTGAAATAGTAACAATATTTTTTTGCCATTATCCACCAAAAAACTTTTAAATTGATATTTCAAAAAAGAATGTAAACATAAAAGTCAAATATTGTGGGTGCACCAAATAAATTTATACGTAATTCTGCATCTATCAACTATTTAATATATATTGTCCAAATAAACTATAACCCCTTTATTTAAATTTTCGGTCCCTTGACTTTGGTCACGTGACATTTGAAGGCCAGAATGTAAACAAATATTTGACAGGTGGATGCGCTAGCTAACTTTTCTGCACTTTTATGAACAAATAAAAGATATACAGCTCACTAAAAACTGTGCCAGTTTTACAAAAAGAGCATAGGGCATGAACTTTCTGTAGATGTTTGAATAATAGTGGCTGGTATGCAGGATTCGTGCCTCAGAACATACGAAATTAACCCCTATTAGTGGAGCAATGGAAGGCTTCGTAGCTCATACAGAGAGAGACATACGATGTTATACAAGTCAGAGCTACTCGGAGCTATGGGACTACAAGTACCCGTACCTTCGAGAAACCACTTCGTCGCCAACGGCACTATCGCCACTTTCTCCTGTGTTTTCTTCTGGCAGAACAGTTACTGGGGAGGTCAAGTCTGCGTAAGTCCGTTGGCTGATATTCTCGAAGGAGCCATCTAGTTTAAGAGGCTGGTAGCATCGCTGGCAAACAAAATTTACTTCTGTTGTTGTGATTTTTGATGATTCAGGGTGTGAAATGGCACTTTCGGATCCTTCCATTAAACAGGATTCGAGTTGTCACAAGTAAATAATAGTTTTCTCTCAGATCATGCGACCTCTCTCTCTTAATAACACTTACTAACAAGTAAATGGCTGAGAAAAACGATTTGACAGGAGAAACTGAAAGACGGAAGTATATCCCGCAGCAGGCAACGAAACATTGCCTGCGTTTTATTGGGCAAGGATAATGTCTCGAAAATGTTTCGGAAATTAGAAAATGTTTCTTGGTTTTTCGATAATGTCTCGAAACATTTTCGAGTGTATCGAGCTTTGCATTCAGATAATCTTCCCATAATCCTTTTCTGCGCACATTTGCGCCATTATCGCCCAAAAGTGAAACAGTTTTGCTTTACTTACGTCGATTCAGAACTGAAATGCGACAACTTACATTAAATCCAGTAGAAATACAACTATTTACAATAGCAATTCGCAATTTGGATTGAGAAAAAAGCACCAAAGCTCCCGGCAGCCATTTTTATTCTCGAAACATTATCTGAAGTGTTTTATTGGGACATTTTCGAAACATTATCTGGATTTATTATTTTTTTTCAGATACGTCCAATAAAATGCGGTCACCATTTTCATGAATCGCATCCCGAATTAAACAACATTCTTTGGCACCGAATCGGATTCCAATGCCGAAATCAAGAGTGAAGGCCTAAACACTGAATAAATAAATAAAGCTGCTTACCCTTATGGCGACTGGAACATGTATTTGCTTGCATTTCCCCAGTTTTTTAAATAATAGAATAATAATAATAATAATAATAATAATAATAATAATAATAATAATAATAATAATAATAATAATAATAATAATAATAATAATAGGAAAACCTCGGTTCTGGCTCAGTCAATCATCGTGACGTCATTAATCACGTGATCAATTAAGTTAATTAAGTCCCGCCAACTTTCACCTGTCAATCATTGTGACATGAGACACCATAATGACGTCATAGGCGTTGCCATGGTAACCAAGTGATGACCTCCCCACCCCCAGGCGGCAGTCGGGACAGACCCTATGGTAAAAAATGAGGACCTCCCCCCCCCTAGGACATACTATGTACCGACCCCCCCCCCCCCCCCCTAGGCAGCAGTCGGGACGGACCCTATGGTAAAAAAGTGTGGACCCCCCCCCAACTATCGTGATATGGCTAACTTCAAGAGTGTCTAACTTTCGTTATGCTTGGCCGATTTAAATGAAAATTTCATTGTTTGATTCAGTTTTATATCTAGTTTTGTTATAAAGTGGTCACAGGCTATTTGCTGGCTGTGTGCATTTTTGTGACATGCCGCCATTTTAACTTTGTGAAAAGTGAAAAAATGAGATAACTTAAGCTATAGTGGACCGATTTACCTGAAAATTTCACTGTTTGATTCGGTTTTATATAAAGTTTTGTTATAAAGTGATCACAGGCTATGTGCATATGTGGCTGCATGCATATTTGTGACATGCCGCCATTTTAACTTTGCGAAAAGTGAAAAATTGGGATAACTTCCGTTATAGTGGACCGATTAGCACGAACATTTCACTGTTTGATTCAGTTTTATATTTAGTTTTGATATAGTCATGGGCTATTTGCACCGATAGCTGTATGCATAATTCTAACATGCAGCCATTTTAACTTAAAAGTGAGATAACTTTCGCTATAGTTGACCGATTGGCCTGAAAATTTCACTGTTTGATTTAGTTTTATATCTAGTTTACAGTTTCGCGGATGAATACCATGTTGGCGGATGAATACACATATCCAGAAATTCTGCTGAGTCAACAATTTGAGCAATTTTTGAACAAGTTTGAACAAGTTACACATCGAAGTGGTATAAATGCATGTGTGAGGAGGAAAAACCCCATTTACAATGTCAACATTACTTCTTCACCGATGTGCAGAGACCATGGATGACGTCTTCAAAGTGAATTATGCTGACTATGTGTTTTCTAAGCTTCCTGCTTTTGAATCGGATTGAATTTTGCAAGTGAAGAATTTTCATCAGCATTTGGAAGCTGTTGGAAAGACCATTCCAAGAGATTGTTTCATCCACTCGTTTCTGCATGAATGTGAAGAACTACATTTATCATTAACTTATGACATTGATTCAGCATTTATCAACGCGAATGCAATTTGGGCAGTTGAGCTCATGTTAGATGTAGCTACAAGAATCATTTTACATTATGATGATAATGACATTCCATTGACGTCGAATGTATCAGAACTTGTTCGATTCAACCATGGACGAGTTGAAGTGAATTCAAAACTTTGCAAGATGTTGGATGACTCAGCAGATAGCTGGGTATAAAAGGGAGAGGACAGCAAGGTATCATTACATTGTGCAGCCATGGAGAAGAAGCCAACAGTTTTAAAATTAGTGCCAACTTAACCATTACTGTGGAGCATTGGGAATTTGGACCATTTCTACGCATTTCTACGTCTTTGTGGAAGATTGTATGTCAGAGCTTGAAAAATTTACGTGACATTGGCTTCAAACTGTACTTAACGCAAACGAAGTGGCTTGAAGTCATTTCATACTTGGATATGCGTTATGTGAGTTTTGTGCGCACATCACGGTTTCAAGGGAAAGAATACACGCATCACATCAACACCAATGATGCTGAATGGGAGACACTGCTTCAGGACATGGACAACATTAACTCAGCCTTGTTACCATGTACGGAACGTCATGGTGAGAAAACTATCGTCAAGCTGCAAAAGGATGGTCGGATGAAAGTGTCAAAGCTATCCAAGAAAAGAGTAGCAAGGGCGTTAATACAGATCCGTAGGCCCCATAGTTAACGGATCTCGGCTCAGCGGAGGGAAAATAGCTGACGTAATACAGTGACGTCATGATCTATTTATAACAGCACATACATGAATTTATGTTGACGGGTTGTGCGTAGTGGGTAAGGGGTAAAGTGGTGGTATTTAAATGCACTGAAGCATGTTAATCAGTAAGCATTTCGAGGGAGGGGGTATTGCCTGCAATGCAACAGTATACTAATATGTTCCCCATAGGTGTATATTGGTTTATGTGGTGATAAAAAGCAATAATATGTGCTTACCTGATCACTTTGCCGTTAATCGTATACGCTACTGATGTTTGACAGCGTACCGGTATTTTCATAGAAAGAATTATCCATAAAAATGTCTATCATCATATTGCCCTATTTGTTATCTGACTTGGCTTAAGTGTTGGTGTGGGGAAAATAGAGAGGTGGAAAGGGGTTTAATAAGCACTTGGAGGGTACAATTGAACAATAGCGCACTGTTCAAAGAGAGGTGAGTTTTGAATGTAAACTGTGAGATAGCTAGAACTGTTCAATGACCTCGGACGCGAATGGGGTACATAAGGGGAAGCAAGAAAAACACATTTTCTTTTTTATTATTATTATTTTATTGACACATAAATACAACATATTTACAATCTATACATAATATACACGCACCCATAACACATCCCGTCCATTATTAATCACATTTGCTTTTTATACCAAAAAGCAGAGTTTTTTGGCAGCATATTTTTTGCAAACACACAAATGACCTGACTCTTCGGCCCAACCAATTGCATGAATATGCTTGTAATGAACGGTTTACGGGTAAATTAACACCGCGCCAGCGACCAGTATTACAATCAATTGGTTAGATTGATAGGTTTGCGGGCGAATTAACACCGCGCCAGTGACCGGTATTACAATCAATTGGTTATAATGATAGGTTTACGATAAATTAACGATAAATAAACATTAACATGACCATGCACAGCGTTAAATACACAAACGGCCTGACTTTATAATCTGATCGTTTGCATGCCTGGTTTGCTGTGTTTTCTACTTTAAGGTATATTTACAAATATGAAGAATAACCCCCATCTATATACTAATTACAATTAATATGCACATTATATATACAATTATTTTTGTCTCATCTGATATTTAATCGTTATTATAGTCTTTGAGTCTATAAATAGGCACTTGCCCTCTTCTGAACCGCTGAGCTATGGTGAAGACCTCCCCTGTCCTTCTTTGGTCGTATTCACGGGTAAACCTGTTTCTTTGATGTATAATGCGGACGCGGTTACCGGGCTTGAATTTATATCTTCTAATTTTATGTTTGCCACCCAGCTCGCGTTGTGCAGTTCTAGTGAAATATGTCGCTATGCGGACATCTTCGTTATTTTCTGTCACGTCGTTGGGAGCAGTGTCTGTGGTACTGTGAACTGTTGCATTATATCCATCGGCAAAGTTCTGGATCTGGTCAATGTATGTGAATGCATTTTTGTAGGTGAAATACCGGTTTGTCTTAGAATTGATGGTTTTGATTGCCCTTTCACTGATGGATGCCTTGTTTTCATTTTGAGCAAACAACTGGCGAATATCTCTGGATTTCAAAAGAGACTTGACGGCATTGGCGCAAAATTCCTGGCCCTTGTCACTGTGTATTCTATTCGGTATTCTCCCCTCATTAAAGATGTCTTTGAAGGTTTTAGCCACAGACATTCCTGTTTTGTCCTTCAATGGGCGCAGCAATAGATATTTTGAGAATGTGTCTACTACGACGAGTATATATTTGAATCCTTTGTTATCCTTTGAAAATTTCACCATGTCCATTAAAACTGCAGACCACTGGTCATCTTTTCCTGCAACAATAATGGAGGTTCGTTTAAAATGAAGCCTGTTTGGTCTCTGCAAACTGTATGGTTCTTGCTGCTGAAGCCATTTCCGTATTCATATTTACTGATATCATATTTTTAATCCTTCTTTACAAAGTGATATAGTTTATCCGGTGCTGAAAAACTTGCAGGCTTTGAAGGGTAAAAATATATGTCTTTTAAATATTCCTCTCAAGATGTCATCCTGTCAACGGTGCATTAACAAATGAATAAGGAATAAACTAGTACTTACTTATATATCTTCTTCATCCTCCTCCTTCTCACTGTCTGACTCTTCCTCCTCACTCTCTGAATCGTCGTCGTCGTCGTCCTTCTGACTCTCGGAATCATCTTCCTCCTCGTCGCTGCCGCCATCATCGGACTCGTCGTTCTCATTATTTAGAAGATTATCTAGATGGCTTTCAAACTGTTTCACAGCCATAGGTACTGCATTTTTCTCACCGTATCCCTTCTTTTGTAAGTTGTCTATCTCTTGCATGATTTGATTGTGTGCTACACCATTAGTCAAATGCAGCATATTCTTAATAAGCCCACTATAGGTTTTTAAGAACACAGCCATATCTAAGGGTTTTAGCTTTGACTCGGCTTTTTCTTCTGCATCTTCTTCCTCCATTCCCTGGTCAATGTATTTGTCAACTTTTCTCTGCCATTTTTTCTCATTTTGTTCTCGTGCCGTTCTCATTAAATTTTGAAAAACTGGAAGTTCGTCAGCTGTAGTGAATTTGGGTTAACTCGTTTTCCTCTCTTTTGACCTTTTTAGCAGGTGGTTGGCTTTCAGGACACCAGTTCTTGACATGTCTTTGCATATCATGAACATTTTCAAACATAAGTCCACAGTCGTCACAAGAAGGCATGCTGTCTGTTGAGTTGTAATCCGGTTGAGTACAAAAATTTGTTGTGTTGTTTGTCTCTTTAGGAATGAAATATCCTGATATTTCTTCGTTTGTATCTTCTGGATTAGCAGCTGAGATGTTTTCACTTTGACGTTCAGTCATCAAATGACTAGGTGGGCATTTTTCTTTTCCTTTTATAGATTTTGGTGCTGAAGTAAATATGTTTGTTTTGAATCGTTCAGCTTCAAGAGTTGATTGCTTAGCGTCGATCATCAGATAGCTGTATGGCTTCTTTGTAGCTTCATGATAAACATTCATAAACTGCTGGAGGCGACCGGGAAACATAAAACGCCCGAGAGTTTGTACTTGGTCTTGGCCCATGATAGATTTGAAAATAATCAAGTACTGCGTATTGCGTCTCTGAGTAACGGCCCCTTTGCCTTGAGGAAACAAGGACTGGGTGATGTTTATACAGCTGAGTGATCTATGGTGGCTGCCTTCAGTAAACAAATCAGCTATACGCTGGTCTTGGACTGTACTGGACATCATGTCGTCAATTATAATCACATTGGTCTTCTGATTATCCAAAAAATCGTCATCATTCAGATTGCGTGTAATGCCTTGTATAAACTCGATATTGGGAATTGTGTGCTGCATTTCTGTAAATAATGGCTGCCATCGCTTGCATAGGTAAACGATCCTGTCTCGTTTTGGCAAAATCTTGTCCTGCTGCAATATATTTTTTACGAGATAACTCTTCCCGCTCTGGCTCGGTCCGGAAATATTCATGGTGAATGGGTGCTTGAGTGTGACCGGAACTGTTGAGATTTTTAGCATATCAAATCTTGGTTCTACATCCGGCTTCACTTCTTGATCGGGGTTCCGGAGGTTGAGAAGTATTGCGGTTGATGATTTCACATTAGGGCTTGGTTTTTTTAATGTATCGGAGCTCCGGAGCTCCGGAGCTCCGGTGCTCCGGAGCTCCGACTGATGATTCTTCAAAACTCTGTTGTTTCTTTAATAACTGGGAGCTTCGGAGCTCCAGTGCTCTAGCATCGTTATGATATCTTTGTATATGTCTTTTTAAATTAAACGGTGTGCTTGTTGTTTTGTCACAAATGGTACAACAATACATCCTAACTGTTCAATGTCTTTCGATCCAATGGGGCTATATCATGTTTCTGTTCTTATTTATACTAAAATCCGTATGGCAGGGTGTTGTAGTCTTCAGTGAAGACGCGCTTGTTAAAAACCATCTTGTTATTCTTTTGTCTCATCTGATGTTAACAGCACCCTGTCTCTTTTCTGCCTCGGTTATTAGGAGGCAGAAAAGAGACAGGGTGCTGTTAACATCAGATGAGACAAAAGAATAACAAGATGGTTTTTAACAAGCGCGTCATCACTGAAGACTACAACACCCTGCCATACGGATTTTAGTATAAATAAGAACAGAAACATGATATAGCCCCATTGGATCGAAAGACATTGAACAGTTAGGATGTATTGTTGTACCATTTGTGACAAAACAACAAGCACACCGTTTAATTTAAAAAGACATATACAAAGATATCATAACGATGCTAGAGCACTGGAGCTCCGAAGCTCCCAGTTATTAAAGAAACAACAGAGTTTTGAAGAATCATCAGTCGGAGCTCCGGAGCACCGGAGCTCCGGAGCTCCGGAGCTCCGATACATTAAAAAAGCCAAGCCCTAATGTGAAATCATCAACCGCAATACTTCTCAACCTCCGGAACCCCGATCAAGAAGTGAAGCCGGATGTAGAACCAAGATTTGATATGCTAAAAATCTCAACAGTTCCGGTCACACTCAAGCACCCATTCACCATGAATATTTCCGGACCGAGCCAGAGCGGGAAGAGTTATCTCGTAAAAAATATATTGCAGCAGGACAAGATTTTGCCAAAACGAGACAGGATCGTTTACCTATGCAAGCGATGGCAGCCATTATTTACAGAAATGCAGCACACAATTCCCAATATCGAGTTTATACAAGGCATTACACGCAATCTGAATGATGACGATTTTTTGGATAATCAGAAGACCAATGTGATTATAATTGACGACATGATGTCCAGTACAGTCCAAGACCAGCGTATAGCTGATTTGTTTACTGAAGGCAGCCACCATAGATCACTCAGCTGTATAAACATCACCCAGTCCTTGTTTCCTCAAGGCAAAGGGGCCGTTACTCAGAGACGCAATACGCAGTACTTGATTATTTTCAAATCTATCATGGGCCAAGACCAAGTACAAACTCTCGGGCGTTTTATGTTTCCCGGTCGCCTCCAGCAGTTTATGAATGTTTATCATGAAGCTACAAAGGAGCCATACAGCTATCTGATGATCGACGCTAAGCAATCAACTCTTGAAGCTGAACGATTCAAAACAAACATATTTACTTCAGCACCAAAATCTATAAAAGGAAAAGAAAAATGCCCACCTAGTCATTTGATGACTGAACGTCAAAGTGAAAACATCTCAGCTGCTAATCCAGAAGATACAAACGAAGAAATATCAGGATATTTCATTCCTAAAGAGACAAACAACACAACAAATTTTTGTACTCAACCGGATTACAACTCAACAGACAGCATGCCTTCTTGTGACGACTGTGGACTTATGTTTGAAAATGTTCATGATATGCAAAGACATGTCAAGAACTGGTGTCCTGAAAGCCAACCACCTGCTAAAAAGGTCAAAAGAGAGGAAAACGAGTTAACCCAAATTCACTACAGCTGACGAACTTCCAGTTTTTCAAAATTTAATGAGAACGGCACGAGAACAAAATGAGAAAAAATGGCAGAGAAAAGTTGACAAATACATTGACCAGGGAATGGAGGAAGAAGATGCAGAAGAAAAAGCCGAGTCAAAGCTAAAACCCTTAGATATGGCTGTGTTCTTAAAAACCTATAGTGGGCTTATTAAGAATATGCTGCATTTGACTAATGGTGTAACACACAATCAAATCATGCAAGAGATAGACAACTTACAAAAGAAGGGATACGGTGAGAAAAATGCAGTACCTATGGCTGTGAAACAGTTTGAAAGCCATCTAGATAATCTTCTAAATAATGAGAACGACGAGTCCGATGATGGCGGCAGCGACGAGGAGGAAGATGATTCCGAGAGTCAGAAGGACGACGACGACGACGATTCAGAGAGTGAGGAGGAAGAGTCAGACAGTGAGAAGGAGGAGGATGAAGAAGATATATAAGTAAGTACTAGTTTATTCCTTATTCATTTGTTAATGCACCGTTGACAGGATGACATCTTGAGAGGAATATTTAAAAGACATATATTTTTACCCTTCAAAGCCTGCAAGTTTTTCAGCACCGGATAAACTATATCACTTTGTAAAGAAGGATTAAAAATATGATATCAGTAAATATGAATACGGAAATGGCTTCAGCAGCAAGAACCATACAGTTTGCAGAGACCAAACAGGCTTCATTTTAAACGAACCTCCATTATTGTTGCAGGAAAAGATGACCAGTGGTCTGCAGTTTTAATGGACATGGTGAAATTTTCAAAGGATAACAAAGGATTCAAATATATACTCGTCGTAGTAGACACATTCTCAAAATATCTATTGCTGCGCCCATTGAAGGACAAAACAGGAATGTCTGTGGCTAAAACCTTCAAAGACATCTTTAATGAGGGGAGAATACCGAATAGAATACACAGTGACAAGGGCCAGGAATTTTGCGCCAATGCCGTCAAGTCTCTTTTGAAATCCAGAGATATTCGCCAGTTGTTTGCTCAAAATGAAAACAAGGCATCCATCAGTGAAAGGGCAATCAAAACCATCAATTCTAAGACAAACCGGTATTTCACCTACAAAAATGCATTCACATACATTGACCAGATCCAGAACTTTGCCGATGGATATAATGCAACAGTTCACAGTACCACAGACACTGCTCCCAACGACGTGACAGAAAATAACGAAGATGTCCGCATAGCGACATATTTCACTAGAACTGCACAACGCGAGCTGGGTGGCAAACATAAAATTAGAAGATATAAATTCAAGCCCGGTAACCGCGTCCGCATTATACATCAAAGAAACAGGTTTACCCGTGAATACGACCAAAGAAGGACAGGGGAGGTCTTCACCATAGCTCAGCGGTTCAGAAGAGGGCAAGTGCCTATTTATAGACTCAAAGACTATAATAACGATTAAATATCAGATGAGACAAAAATAATTGTATATATAATGTGCATATTAATTGTAATTAGTATATAGATGGGGGTTATTCTTCATATTTGTAAATATACCTTAAAGTAGAAAACACAGCAAACCAGGCATGCAAACGATCAGATTATAAAGTCAGGCCGTTTGTGTATTTAACGCTGTGCATGGTCATGTTAATGTTTATTTATCGTTAATTTATCGTAAACCTATCATTATAACCAATTGATTGTAATACCGGTCACTGGCGCGGTGTTAATTCGCCCGCAAACCTATCAATCTAACCAATTGATTGTAATACTGGTCGCTGGCGCGGTGTTAATTTACCCGTAAACCGTTCATTACAAGCATATTCATGCAATTGGTTGGGCCGAAGAGTCAGGTCATTTGTGTGTTTGCAAAAAATATGCTGCCAAAAAACTCTGCTTTTTGGTATAAAAAGCAAATGTGATTAATAATGGACGGGATGTGTTATGGGTGCGTGTATATTATGTATAGATTGTAAATATGTTGTATTTATGTGTCAATAAAATAATAATAATAAAAAAGAAAATGTGTTTTTCTTGCTTCCCCTTATGTACCCCATTCGCGTCCGAGGTCATTGAACAGTTCTAGCTATCTCACAGTTTACATTCAAAACTCACCTCTCTTTGAACAGTGCGCTATTGTTCAATTGTACCCTCCAAGTGCTTATTAAACCCCTTTCCACCTCTCTATTTTCCCCACACCAACACTTAAGCCAAGTCAGATAACAAATAGGGCAATATGATGATAGACATTTTTATGGATAATTCTTTCTATGAAAATACCGGTACGCTGTCAAACATCAGTAGCGTATACGATTAACGGCAAAGTGATCAGGTAAGCACATATTATTGCTTTTTATCACCACATAAACCAATATACACCTATGGGGAACATATTAGTATACTGTTGCATTGCAGGCAATACCCCCTCCCTCGAAATGCTTACTGATTAACATGCTTCAGTGCATTTAAATACCACCACTTTACCCCTTACCCACTACGCACAACCCGTCAACATAAATTCATGTATGTGCTGTTATAAATAGATCATGACGTCACTGTATTACGTCAGCTATTTTCCCTCCGCTGAGCCGAGATCCGTTAACTATGGGGCCTACGGATCTGTATTAACGCCCTTGCTACTGAAAAGGCTGGCTGAAGTTCAATTGGAGAATATAAACGTGCAAAATCAACTTGGACTTACTTGCGACTATTGTGGTGCTTGTGGATATATGGAGGAGTATAATGGCTATGCCACAAGTACAATTGCAAATTGTGTGAACCAAGCAACTTCTGCGACAAGTGTGGAGTACTTAAAGTCTGTGAAGCATAGTAGAAGCCTACAAGACAAGTGACAAGATGGACGCATGTTTTAAAAAGGCTTATGTTGACTTGATTATTGCTAAACTTGCTTGCTGTGGCACTCCAGAAAAAATTGGAAAAGAAGAAGATCCTCACTTTGACTTTGATTTTGCGCTTTATTCTGCTCGCACTGATGTGAAAGTATATTTCACCGTGGTTGACTATTTGAGAGATTGCCGCAAAGAATAGGAAATGAAACAGCTTTGTCAGGTAAGAGAACAACCTTTTAACATCTTTGTGACAACATAACGAGTTGTTTTAAAGACATGACGATGTTTTTCTTACTAGCAAATTTAATTTTATGTGAGTGGTTTCAAAGTAAACAAAGAAAGAATATGATAGAAGAGGTTGCAGTCATCTTAAAAGATATTTTATTACAGGAAGAAACCGAAATGTCAGAATAAACAACAGAAACAAAGTCAACATGGAGAATCTTGTACTATTTAGCGGTCACAAGGACGTTCTTTCAAATATATTTCCAACACGACTTGAAAAGTATGGACTTGTGTTCAACTCAAGTGAAGCTTTGTATCAATATGAGAAAGCAGTTTTTAATCAACGCCAAGATATTGCTTCAGCTATTGTTTCATGTAGAAATGGATATGAAGCAAAACGTATTGCTAAAGTGATAAAGCCATGTCCTTTATGACATACAGTGAAGAGAAATAAAATGCAAGATGTTTTAAATGTCAAATTGAATCAGTGTGTATTGTTTCGCAAAAAGTTAAAAGAATGTGAAGACTTTAGTTGAAGCAACGTATGATCATTGGTGGGGAGCTGGTGTGAAACATGTGTCATCTCCTTCATAGCCTGGTCGGATTATTATGGGAAAGTTGTTAGAAATGTTGTGTGAGGGAGTATAAAAGTGGTGAGACTTTTCATTATCTTGCCAACCGTCATGGTGTGCAGACGTGTTTTTAACAAATATATGAACATGTAAAAACATGGAGAAGTATGTTCGACTACATGATAAGTGAACAGCAACTTGACAGACTTGTGTGATACCATTGATTCGAGACTGTACAATGGCAGACATTACACTGAGGCAATATATTGTGCAAAAAGCCTATTGTGAAGAAATGTTATTAGCTGTAAAAAAGTTTGCATGTTTATTATGTCCTGCTTGTCAACATGAAGAGTGTCAAGAACATACTTGTCATTTTGCATGACCCTCTATCTTTGTGCTAAATTTCATCGTCCTACGTCAAATAGCGTAGGAGGAGTTTTCTGGAAACCTCCGTGACGGAAAGAGAAAAAAGGAAGGAATAAACAGCCAGAATTTTTTGCAAAGCATACCCATTTGCAAGTGGGAACTAGCATAACACTGTCCATTGTTAAACTTTATCATTTTAACATCTTCATGTTCAGACAGTTTCAGTTCATATCCATGTTCATTCATGTCTATTTCCATCACCATAACACACATGGGATGCGTCAGCTCAATGGACTTGGTGCCCCGCATGAGTTGCACTCCTTCTTTGAATTCAAGCGTCAGGTTTTTTCCAATCCAATGCTTGCAACAGAGCGTACCATTCCACTGTGTTGGTGGTGTCTCCACTTTCAATTTCTTGATGGTAGTGGTAGGATTTTTAACTTTTAAGTCCTTGACTGTATCAGCAAGAGTATCCATATCAGTTACAGTTCTCTTACGACTTCCAAGTTCCATGTTAAAGCTTCAATGTTCACACCCCAAATAACTCTTACGTTGGAGGCGCGATGTATTTTAGTGACTTTCAACCCCAGCGAGACATATTGTTGTAAATTCCTATAATGAAGCACATATTTCTTCTTATCACGTAAGTTAGGAATGAGCTTTTCACTAGATTCATCTTTCATATTCAGATCTTCCCGTCGCTTCTGACTGTACTCTGACAATTCTTCAACTTTGACACATTTCCGTTCTGGAGCCACTGGGGTAGTGTTTATGACGATCATGGATTGAATGTGGGTATTCTAAATCCACTTCCAAAATGAATCCAATGTCATCATCTTTAGCTACATCCATGAAGTCGAGTCACCCACATAAATCCTCTTTGTGGCATGCTTTGTGACATGGCCCAGCCATACAAGCTGTTTGCGTCGAGGTACATCAGGTAGTTGTTTGGTATCTCAGAATTGTAATCTGCTACGTAGGGATTATTTGCTTTCGCATACTTGTGTGTGATCACAGATATTCCTCCACATATGCCTTACTCAACCATTTGGTACATGTCAATGTCATTGATCAATTCCAACTTCACCTTTGTCGCTTTTAACATAGCATCCTACGACAGTCCTGGAGCTCTATAGTAATGTGCAGGATCCAATTCATACGTGTTGAGGCATACTTGCCGAAAATTGTCAAACACATCAGCTAGCAGTAGCACATCTGATTTCAGGTACAGGTCGTGGTATTCGCCGAATGTGGTACATTTGAATGTATCCCACACCTTCTGCACATGAGCATAATAATCATCACTAATGCCCTCTTCACTAAGCTGACTATAAAACTTGTCCTTTGATGGTAGCTGCGTTTCAGCACACTTGGATGGCTCGTCCATGTAATCGTAGGGGTACACTCCCTTTCTCAACAACAAATCTTGCTGGTTACTGTCGTGAATGTGAGAAGTCATGTTGTAGAAGTTATCTTTCCCTTCGCATCGCACAGTACTGGGAGTGTGTACTTAACATTGCGATAACAAAGAAACTAGTCGACAAAAAAGAGGAGTGTAAGCCATGCTTAATATAAAAGGCATTATATATGCACAAAAAATTATGAAATAAAAACAAAGCCACACGTGCGTTTCGACTTATCCAACACCTCTGCTTCAGAACTGTTAGCACTCACCTTTCAGTCTAGTTTTACCAATGCTAGGACTGAGTTTTTTCTCTGGTACTGGTCTCTGGTACTATAATTACATTAACGTCCAAACGGGGTTCACGAACAAAATTATCAATATAATGAACGGAAGGTTTCGTATCAACTTAGGTGAATGCTAACGTGCATGAAACCATACTGAAATTCCGTACAAAATTTAGTAATTATAATATCTAAAAATCTTCTGTGTCATCAATCTTTTTGCTACATTTCAGTACAAGCTCGGTACAGACTTTGGATTGCAGTTTGCAAAGCCTCTTTTAGAAGATATCAAGAATGTGACCATTAAGAACAAACGCTTCAAGGGCTCACATTGTTTCAAATCAATCTACTTTTTTCTTAGAAATATATTGCGTTTTGCGAATCAAAATTCTGTAGAAAGACCTTTCTTTGAAATGAAACTTATTGAGAACTTACAACAGAGCAATATTGACCTAGTTCCAAATGTTTCTTATTACTTATAAACACAAATAAAAGAGCTGGCTCACATTACAGAACTAATAACTTTCTCGTTTTTATAAATTCTATCTCTCTCGTTTTTATAAATTCTGTCTCTTTTACGCCTAATCCATTTGCAAAGCTTCATTATTCGAGAAACCACAGAGTTAATTTACAAAAATGACAATCCAGTGACCTCTTGCGTATATAGCTATAGTTTGTCTTGTGATATCGTCATTATAACTCATTAATCGTATGTCCAAGATATTTAAGCGATCTACAATGACTGAGCAATTTATTACTAAGTTATATAGATTGAAATTCAAAATTTTTAAAGCCTTTTGAGTTGATTAAATTTAATATAACCCAATTCCTATATCTTTAAATAGGTCTAGCAATTTCGGAAGTGTATCGAATAACTGCTCTTTCTGTATAACAAATGGACGTATAACAAAACCGTTCTTGGTCGAAGACCAAACTTAATCTCTTTAACACATGTGTTAAAGATGTCAATATTTAACGCTTATGTAAATCGGTTCATGCTTGAATTTACGTATTTAGTTAAGAGTTTACTACATTTTTTTATATTCAGGATCACTCTGATAATGCAGTTTATGGAACTTGGGCGAGGCTTAGTTGATAAATGGTGTGCTTTTCTATTTACTTTTAAACTAATAGATAAAATGTGAAGCATTAGAGGTTTTAAGGGTGTTTCTATAATTGTTGTAAGAGTTGATGTAAGTAGTAGAATATTTAGAGAATTCTTCTTATTTGTTTCTCATTCAGCCTATTCTTGCAATAAAGTGTCTGTAACCGCAACGCCGTCTTTATTCCCCTCTTCCCGTTCATTACAGTGGTTACAATATTGTGGAGGCAGTAGTTATCGGTCTATAAATAATCTGAGGTACTTGGAGTATGACTCAGAATCAGATTTTATTTCTGTGAAAACTGGTGATGAAAGATAAAATACCTCCCGGTACTAATCCGGAAAACATTGAAAAGTGAAAACAGGGCTAGTTTCCTGTAATGTTAAGGAAGTAGACAATTTCTAGGATTTATCAATTTGTGACCACTTTATACATGGGTGTATTTTCTCAGAGTGCGTATTATAACACACAGTTACGTGCTCCATGTAATAATGCATTATACTACAGATTAATTGTTGTGTGCAAAAGCAGTAATAGCCCTTGAATGGTGAATGGTACGTCATGGTGTACACACAGTACAATACAAACACGTGTAACAAGCAATTTCTCAGCATAAACAGTGTTTAAGATGTTATCTACTGTGATCTTTTCACCTTAGTGAGTACAAATACCGTTACTTTGCAAAGCAGAACAATTAGTAAGAATAGCAGAAGGCTTAGCGATCAGTATTGCTAAGATGAAATGGTACAAAACAGGATGCTTACCTATTGATTGATTGATTGATTACCTATTGATTGATTGATTAATTGTCATTGCATAATGTGCCTTTCAGAGTACACTATAAGGTCCCAGTTATAAATATGGAGAGTGTAGGGAGCTTGTAATTCAGTTAGATTCAGTTGATTGGACACCGCTTGGGCCATTCACTTATAGCCAGTTACCAAGCCCGTCCAAATGTTCAAAATGAGCCCTAACCCTGAGTGCTAATTTAAAATAATACTAGATTTTTAAGCAAATTCGGAGAGAAGTTATGCAAGAAGGGGCCTTTTTGCAGAAATTAAGGAACTTACACTTTTTAGCAACATTAGCACTCAGACCGGACCGCGCTGGCTTCAATATTATCAGCTTCTGCGATGTTTTGGCGTAAACGCATGGTAACACAAGTGTTGCTAGGTGACAACCCCCATCAAGGACCTGGACGCAAAAATGTAAACATGTAAATTCTATCTTAGAGCGGCGTCGTCTCATACTTTTAGAAAAACACAAGAATTTTTTTTATATTCTTAACGTTTAACATAAGAGGTTTTTGGACCAACCAGATAGATCTTTTAACTCTGAGCCAACAATGTAACCCGTCTGTCTTTTGCCTCCAAGAAACATACGGTACTGATATCTACCCACCAAATTTAATCGGTTACACTTCCTATAACAAGAACGCCAATAACAACCGCGCCTCGGGCGGAATCACTACCTTAATCCGAAACAACGTTATTCAAAGTGAACTCAAATTAAATACAAGCCTGCAAGCAACAGCAGTTCGTGTTACAATCAAGAAAACTTTTTCCATTTGTAACATATACCTACCACCACCCTCCAAACCTCAACCGGAAGAACTCAACGACTTGATTTGCCAAATACCAAAACCTATTCTGTTTTTAGGCGACTTCAATGCACATAGCGACCTATGGGGTAATACAAGCACCGACCACAAAGGTAAACTAATTGAAAACCTGCTAAATTTCCACAATCTCTCACTTTACAATGATAAATCTCCTACATACCTACATCCTGGCACTGGTTCAAAAACCTCTATCGACCTTGCAATGGCATCTAGTATTTGTTTTTAGATTTTGAATGGGAAGTCTTGGACGACACTTATGGCAGCGACCACTTCCCCATTTTATTAAAACCACCAGATCCACAGCAACAAAAAGGAATACCAAAGTGGAAATTCCACAAAGCAGATTGGTCACTGTTCCAGGAACTCTGCAAAAAGGCCATTAAAATCAACCAGTTTACACACGACGACGACCCGATTTTATTTTTTACGGCTCTAATCCAGGCAATCATGGAAAAAACCATACCTTTAACTTCCGGAAATCCTAAAAAAACAACAAAAACCTTGGTTTAACGACGATTGCAAAAAAGCAATAGCCATGCGGAAAACAGCTCTGCGCCAATTCTACATCAGCCCGGACAATAGTACCCAACTTGAATACAAAAGGCTACGTGCCGAAGCACGCAGAACCATCAAAGCAAGCAAAAAGCAAACCTGGGCGGAATATATCTCCAAATTGAACAAACACAATTCAACCAAAAAAGTATGGGAGATAATTCGAACAATATCTGGTAAAAACATCTCAAAACCCATAAACCACCTCAATACAAACAACCAAGCTATCACAAAACCCGATGAAATAGCAAATACCTTTGGTAAAACCTTTCAGTTCAACTCTTCATCTGAAAATTACTCTCTTGCGTTCCGTCAAATAAAAGAAATTAAAGAACAAATACCAATAGACTTTACCTCAAATAATTTGGAAGAGTACAATAGCACCTTTACCCTGCCTGAGTTGAAAAACGCTATACATAACTCACATGACTCAGCTGCCGGATGAGACGACCTGCACTACCAGGTTTTAAAACACCTACCTGAGGAAACCCTTGATGTCCTCCTAGAACTACTCAACCAGGTTTGGACTACAGGACATTTTCCTGAAATATGGAGAAGCCATTATCATACCAATCCCAAAACCCAATAAGGATTCTACTAATCCCCAAAATTACCGCCCAATATCTCTGACAAGTTCATTGTGCAAAACACTAGAGTGAATGATAGCCGCAAGACTAATTTGGTATTTAGAAAAAAATCATCTGCTAACTGACATCTAAAGCGGCTTCAGAAAAGAAAGAAGTACCATAGATCACCTGGTTAGACTCGAATCATTTATTAGAAAAGGTTTTATCAATAACAAACATGTCGTCACTGTTTTCTTCGATTTAGAAAAAGCCTACGACACGGCTTGGAAACACGGTGTCACGCAAGACCTCTACGACCTTGGTGTACGAGGTCGCCTTCCTGAGTTCATTGAAGCGTTTTTAAATGAGAGGCGGTTTAAAGTCCGTCTGGGTTCCATTTTCTCGGACTATTTTGAGCAAGAAGAGGGCTACCCTCAAGGATGCATTCTATCAATTCTGTTGTTTCTAATCAAAATCAATAGTATCAAAGGGGCAACTAAGCAGGGAATAGAGAGCTCACTCCTTGTAGACGACTTTGCGATGTCTGCCAAGGGTAAGAATATGAATCTTATCGAGCGTTGCCTCCAGCAAAATATAAACTCTCTTCAAAAATGGGCTGACCAAAATGGTTTCAAGTTCTCGCAAACCAAAACAGTCTGCATGCACTTTTGCAACAAACGAAAGCCACACGACGACCCTGTTTTATACTTATCAAGCACTCAGATTCCTGGAGTAAAGGCAAACAAATTCCTTGGTCTAATTCTGGACTCGAAGCTAAATTTTATTCCCCATATAAAAGACGTGAAGAGGAAATGTCAAAAGGCACTCAACCTACTACAAGTCGTCTCCGCCCAAGACTGGGGAGCAGATACCAGTACTAAATTAAAACTGTATAGATCATTAATAAGATCTAGAATAGTCTACGGGTCAGCAAGGCCTTCTTACTTAAAGATGCTGAACCCAATACAAAACCAAGGCCTTCGCGTCTGCCTTAACGCTTTCAGAGCGTCACCTGCGGAAAGCCTTCAGGTTGAATCAAATGAACAACCATTAGATATCCAACGAATCAAACTTTCAATGCAATATGCAATTAAACTATACGCAAATAAGGAAAACCCGACCCATAAGGCAGTGTTCGAAAAAGACCATTCAGAACTCTTAAGCACACGCCCTAGGGTTATCGTACCCTTTGGCACTAGAATCCGTAACCATCTTAATAATGCTGGAATCAAAGTTGAGCAAATTGCAAACCTAAAAGTTTCAAAATACCCAACATGGAAAATACAAAGGCCAACCATAAACAAAACTCTGACAAACTTTTCCAAAGACACAACAAATGCTGAAGAGTTCAAAGTTAGGTTTGCTGAGATAAGGGAAACTTACCCTCATCACCATTTCATATACACTGACGGATCTAAACTCGATAACAAAGTTGCTGCCTCAATAGTTACAAAATCGAATACCCTGAAAACAAGATTACCAAACGGCTCCTCCATCTTTTCCGCGGAGGTTCGGGCACTCCAACTAGCCATGGAAATCGTCAAGATTAGTAGGTACAAAAACTTCCTTATCTGTGTCGATTCCTTATCGGTCTTACAATCACTAGAAAATCTGCACGATGATTTTAGACCTAATAGAACGTTATGAAAGGGCAATCAAACAAGGCAAATCCGTAGTGTTTTGCTGGGTGCCAAGCCACGTCGGCATATCGGGTAATGAAGCTGCGGACCAGGCAGCAAAAGAGGCGCTAAACTACAACATATCCGACCCTCTCATACCATACTCCGACTTTAAACCCCATATCTCAAGCTATGTAAAAAACCTTTGGCAACAAAAGTGGAACGAACGAACAAACTGTTACAAATCCAACCAACAGTTGGACAAAAGCAGCTAGCTTTTGGCAATATTCGCGACACAACGGTTATGCATGGAGCCCGAATCGGGCATACATACATCACCCACAGATATCTATTGAGAGGCGATGCGCCGCCAGAATGTATTGGTTGTCAAGAACGTTTGACTGTAAAACATATTCTACTCAATTGCGTAGATTTTCAGAACATTCGTTCACGCTACTACAGTGTGAATTCCATGAAAGACCTTTTTACAAAGGTAATACCAAGCAAAATTATTTCTTTTTTGAAAGAAATACACCTGTACAGCAAGTTTTAAATTAAATTAGTTGGTTTTATATTATACACTACTTTTTTTGTCTATTTTAATTGATCTTAGTTTCAAATGAGTTTTCCAATAGCAACAGAACTGACACAATATAACCCTAACGGGTTGCTCGTGTCGCTAAACCAATCAATAAATCAATCAATCAATCTTAACGTTTTTTAACGGATATGTTAATAATCAACAATTCAATCCGTCATTTAATTAATCAATTATTCTTTTTGTGAAAAATGACAACAAAAATGAACAATACACAAGTTTACAGCTAACTGAGACAAGCTCAGAAAACTGAGAAACAAAGCAAAAACGCTTGTTTCTTGCTGTAATAAACTACTGACGCTGAGAACACATCCATTTTATTTCTATTGACTTATATAAAAAAAAACTTTGCATGTTTGCATATACATGACTTATATTTATATATATAATAGCCACAGACAAACTCACAATAAAGATTTTTTCAAAACAATTAACTTTCTCAAAAATACTGTGGTGAAGACTTTCTGTTTAAAACAATCGAATTATAACATTTATGTTTTAGATCTAAAAGTTGGCCTCCTATATGTTCAGGAGGTCATATTAAAACGGATCAATACAAGGAAAGACTCAGGAAAGTGTCAGGAAACAAGCTGTTCTTTGAAAAAATTAGTGGAACAAGAGTTATAACAAAAATGTCTAAAATGCGCATCGGACAAATGTTGTACCGTGTTTAAACAGTGCTTCGAAAGTGAATAAATGATTGCCAAAAATTGAGTAAATTTTTTGCTATTATTTCTCAAGCACGCTATGTCTCGCATATTGTTTCCCATAGCATCTATATATTGTATGTATATACATTGTATTATATTTATGTATTGTATGTATTGTATTATATATACATGCAAATTTTAGTGAAACTAACCAGATAGAATTTATGCTTGTCTTCAAAAATTCTTGAGCTTAACGTTGAAACTTTATTTAACACTTACAATATTTCCACAAGACTTTTAACTAGAAATAAGGGATTTATCCTTGTTTATGCAACCAGTTTTATTGCCAAATGGGGGGTATATATTCTAGAAGAGGTTGCTTACATAAAACTTGAAAATTTTCATGGTACTTACCACACCAATCGGTCATTTAGTTGTAGCTTAGAAACAAGATATTTAAGGTATCTGTAAAATTTGAAACTTCATTTTACAAAAAAAAAAAAAAAAAAAAATAGAAAAAGACCAGTCATGATTAGGCAACCAATGTACATTACAAGATTCTAAATGGATATAAAATGAGAGGACTAAAACCCAAATGCTAATGCTAACAGCAAAATTGTAACGTCTGACCTTTTAACCATTCCAAACAATTTAACTACAGATAGAGGTGTCAAAAAAATCCAAAAATACAAATTTGAAAAGAGGAAAAGTTGAAATGTCTGGGCTTTTCAACTTTCCAAACAATTTAACTACAGATAGAGGTGTCAAAAAAAATCCAAAAAATACAAATTTGAAAAGAGGAAAAATTCAAATGTCTGGGCTTTTAATTTTTCCAAACAATTTAACTTCAGAACAAGGTGTAAAAGATAACCAGAAATATATTCGTCACTTATGCCATGTCATTTATCCGTGCCATTTATGCTGTGCTTTGTTTGATTAATCCATACACACAGAAGGCCAAGTTATGTGATGCATGCTGTGGTGTCTTTTATTAATTGATTATATATACACAGAAGGTCAAATTTTGTTATGCAAGCCGTGGTTTCTTTCATTATTTCACAACCACAACGTTTTGGTTGCTGCAAAGCTAAGCCTGTTCCTGCAAAAAAGGAGTCAATAGAGCAATTCAAGTGAAATAAAAACTTCAAAAGAATTAACAACTCTTAAAGGACATTACTGAACAATAAAAGCATAATTAGAACATAATAGGTTGACTAGTTCACATTCTTCCATGTCTGGCTTCTGATAAAAAACGTTTTTGAGTGCAAGATATATTTCAGTATTTCTGAGTATGAGAGTACAAGTTCTACATGACAACAACGGGAATCCCTGTTTGTATAAGCAACTGGCAATGAGAAAACAGGTGTGTTATGCCAAAGTGTGAGCGATGTCGTATTGTAGTGCTAACAGTTTAGCTAATCGATTTGACCTTGTAATGGTATTGACAAATCCTTTTTTGCCCAAGGTAACTTAGGTTATAGCAGCCAATATAAATCGAAACAATACGCATGTAGTTTACATAGTGCCCGTTTAATTAAGGAAAAATAATAACTGGGTATAGTTTTCTGGATGCCCACTGAGCGGAGGCAGTGGGGGGGAGGGGGCTCTCACGTGCAAAGTATTACATGCGTATCTATAACTTTTAAAAGCAACCCTTGAAAGAGGAGTGCTATACATGAAAAGCATCCGTTTCTTTTCCAAACACAGCAAATTGTCCGCATTGAAATGCGGAGGATTTACCGTGTTTGATTTTTACATTTAATTAAGAATAACTGCTGCACCAAATCGCTCAATTTTGGTAAAGAGGCAGCTATAACACATGCTACTGCAACAAAGGAACTAAGAACTGTTGGACGCAAAGCACAGTCCCAAAAGAATCCCTTTTCCGACACATGTGGTATATTGGATGAAATTTACCTTCAGAATTAAAAATTTGGCTTTAGAATTATCTCATTTCTCTTTGGACACACATTCTTAATTTGTGATTATTTAACATCAATTACATTGCGAATTGAAATTTCAGAAGTACCCCCCCGCCACTGTTTTATTCACCAGAGCAAAAGAAATACGCATGTAGGCGGATGAATGTATTTTACACATAAACTGCTTAGAAAAAACTTATATTGTGGTCATTTATATATTAATTATATGAAGCAAAATTTATGAACTCGACAAAAAACAATGTGCCGTTATAGCTGGCGCCGCTTTATACTGGTCATTTTTGTAAGTTTTCTTTGCTTTCTTATTTCGATACAATTAATATTTTCTCAATATGGAATCGAAAAATTTAGAAAATATTCGATTTACAGCGGATTCAAAGCATTCAGTTTGAGAGGTAAGTGAAGTTATTTTACTTTCTAAAAGGTAAATATTGCGTATTGTGTCCAATTTCATTTGTGTATAAATACTCTTTATTTTAGGAATTTTATCTATAAATTTCCAATTTTCCCATTTTTAGGTTGTTTTAATAAGTTTAGTTACTTCTATTTCGTTAATACAGACTCTTGTTTGTGAATATTAAAATAAAATTATAAAAGTCACAGTCGGAAAATGGTCAAAGCTAGAACAAATCCCTCCCAAAACCTGGCCTCGCTCAACCATCAGTTATAGAGTAAGGCAGAGAATAGTTTAATCGTTTCCCATAAAATACAATTATTTATAATTTATTATGGTTTAGTATGATTTATTGAGAGTTTGTTATTCAAAATCCAAGCCCCGTTCTCCCCGTTCTTCGTTGAAAAATCCTTTATTGTTGTTATCATTATAATCTTAAAATTTGCCTTTATAGGTCAGTGACTTCTTTGTCTGAAAAACAGTGACATATGGCTTTGATTGCATTTTTTGCAAGGTGTGCAAGGTCTCATGTAACAAGATATTGTTATCTTATGCTCTGAGTGTAGTTTTCATGTAACAAGATGATAAGATAAGGTCACTGACTTACTTTTTCTGAAAACTATGATATATGAGTTTGATTTCATTCGTTGTAAGGTCTGCAAGGTCTGAAAGCATATGCTTCGCATCGTACTAGGCATCTTTACAATCTAGGTGACAAAGTTAAGTTTTAAAATAATGTAACCATTGTATCTTTACAGCAGATACACATTTCGTTTCATCCGATTTTCTGACTTGGCATACAATATTGCTTACAAAGAAGCTTAGTGAATCTTCTTAGCATAGCGTTGTCATGTGACTCAGACAATTTTTGGACAACAAAAAAAAACATACACGCAATTGTCAATTCCAGCGACTATTACGCGTAAAGGACCTAAGCGATAATCTCATCTTGTAAGACTGAAGGTGACACGACTTTGATGTATTTAATATAACAAGTGATACTGAATATTTTTATGATTTAATCCATAGTAACTCAAAACACAACTAAATGACATCGGAAAATTGTGAAATTTAGCATGACCAATCAACGTCAAATAGGGTACGGTACGGAATGTGGCAAATTCATTATATTTGGTATTATAAGATCGTCTTTTAAGGGCCCTGGATAACTCGAACCGTGGAGCGAGGTTTAGGTAGTGTGTTCTACGCCCTGGGGCAGACAGTGAAGCTCCCCTAACTGATGGAGCCGTGAATTGGGGAGTGTTGGGGAAAATATGGACCATTTTGTGTTTTTATGGCACTATCTCGAGCCAACAGAAATACACTAAATTCGGCCTCATATCTGTCCTTTTGTAAATGACCTCTAAACAATAGCGTTTCATGGAACCAAATCAAACAATAACTTCACCTCAATGACGGTGAAAAACACATCATTGTAACTCCTATGGATTTTTTATCCCACAAAAGATATATGACATGGTATAATTCACGCGATCAATTTATAGTGTTTGTTCTTCAATGAAACTATATATCCTGTTGTATTGGCCAGATCCATTAGACCTATGCAATTTTTGTTAGAATGAAACTGTGTTAATTTTATTTTCTACTATTTTTTTTCAGAACGCTGAATTTTGATGAAAGGTGCTTATAAAGAAATCCGTTTTATATAAAGAAACCCATTTTATATAAAGAAACCCATTTTATATATAAATGAACTAACTTCTTTGTTTCTTTAATTGTTGGGGAAATGTTATCAAATCTTTTCAAGGTAATCTACGAATAAGTAGATTTCGTTGTATTGAGCAGTGAAAAAAAATGAATCTCTCTATTTCCTCCTTAGACACGTTTTCTAATGAAGTACTTAAAAAATGAAAAGAATGTCCGACGGAAAATGAAATGTATTGTTATTAGAGGTATAATTTTATCATTTATCTGTATATTTTCCAATGGCTCCCATTATATGTTTTTAATCTGTTTTAAATTGCATTCTCTGCGTGCTGCTCCCCTATATAGGCGTATTAAATGATCAAGGTCGCTCGCAAATCCTGTCTGTCCCTTAGGGTTATTTATATAGGTGACAGTTATTGAATTGGTTGATTTTTATATCAGATATTTGGATCGGTTTTAGTTTACTCGATTTGTCAGTCCCTCGTTTTCCAATGCGTTTAGAATGTGATGTACTACTTTAGTCCCTCTGTGTCACACAGGATCCCAAATTGACCCATATCTTGTACTTATAGCAACATAGCAGTAGCTACAGGGGATAAAATGCTGATAATTAGACGTAAAAAGTATTTTTGATTCGGATTTAGCATTTTAAATAGGCATTGTAAAGCAGTCAAAATCTGCTTCAATGACAAATGGAACTGGTTGTTGCTGTTTATATTGCTTAATAATTGCAAATTTTTTATCCATTTTTTTCTGGACGCCTTGGCCGGTGTGGAGATTTACCCCTACAAAGAGGCGTATGCACGTCTAACAAAACTTTTCTAAAAAAACCATGCGAACAATTGAAACAGTAATACGTTTCAGCATTTCGGTATTGTGTGTTGTTCTATCACCCTTACCTCTATTGGCATTATATGTAGTGTCACTTCTATTTTCAACTAAATACAACAGGTTTATTGTCACCGAGTATCTGTGAAGACAACTTTCTAAATGAATTTCGGTTTCTGCGTTTTCACCTAAAATAAATCACATTTTGTTTCGTTTGAAGCGTACTTACTCTAGCATTTTCTCTTTAATTTGTTCCTCCCACCCGACTTTAACTTTTGAATTTTCTTTCGCATAAATTACTGTGTTCTTTAGGTAAGTTTTAGAACCTCTGAGACATTAGTCTGTGACAAATATTGCAGTTCTGACCATTTTTTCCGCAATCACGACAACATTTTCTTACTAGAGCTAATAGTTTTTACCTTGAGGCATCAGTTACACGTTTCATCTCTTGATGTTTTGCTCGTGTACGGTTTTTCTTCACTTACTGCTCTTTTTGTAGTGGCTGTAAACGTGAAACAAACACAGAATTTAGACCTTTTATCTGAAATGAAAAATAAAGAAGTAAAAACAAAACTAAGGGAAACAACTCCAGGTCAATCAGAAGCGTTTTAAATCCATTTAAGTATCTGCGTTTATCGTCAGGACGTCACTGGTGCGCACACATGTTTCGCTAGAGGGTGAAGACGTGTGAACTGCTTCTTACATTTTCACGTTGAAAGCATGCTTCAAATGTACCCTGTTAAATTTCTTCGCAAGTAAATCGCACCCTTACCAGAATCCAAAATTGTTTATCATCATTCAGTGTTTGGCAATTTAATACTTTTGCAGAGGTTCTTTCCTAACTTCTTATTCCACAGTTATTTGACGTGTAAACATTAAATCATCGAATGGATACAAATTTCTTGACAATTGTTTCCAAAGTTGTTCCAGTGTATATTTTTGTCTAGCTATATAAAAAGGAAAAGGTCACATTTATTAATTAATTGTTGAGTTTTTTTTATTATTATTACCATTATTATTACTATTTCTTATCATTATTATTATTATTATTTCTTCTTCTTCTTCTTCTTCTTCTTATTATTATTATTATTATTATTATACCCTACAGTTTTCATAGATTCATATGTGTCTACAATCCCACTGTTATAGCAGCGGCATTCATTGTTCCGTGACAGAGGATTATGTTATTTTACAATATTTCCATTCTATAAATTTTTTTCTCATTCTTTGAAGAAATGTGCCTAACTCATTCAACGTTGATCAAAATCCTCTTTTTTATTTGTAATGTATTGACTTCCTGATATTTCCTTTTCCCTGAAAATATTTATTTATGTCCATTTATACATTTATAAACGGTTACGTATATAAAAAAAAGAGTAAGAAGTAAGAAATAAATAAATAGCGTTTAAATACCAAAATACCGGGACACCGAATTGGAATATATTTCAAACCATACCGCACGTGGACTGGCAATATTAAATTGGAGCACCAATTGGCCGATTAAGATACTAACACACACTGTATATTTAAATTGCAAATAAGTAACAAAAGCAAATTAGAAGAGCGTCAACAGCGATATGTCTCTTCGAAATTTCGTCCTCCTATCTCTCAGATCCTGTGTGGCGGTAAAAACGTAATCAGCTGAAAAAGCATTGTACGAATTAAAAAACAATGAAATCCCTATGTGTCACTCTCTAAATTATATTACTATGCAGATTCAGAAAATATTACAAGGAAAGTGACAAGAAAGCCACAGTCGCGCCACACCTACTGTTCTTTAGGCGGAAATGGAGGTAAGCTTACATATTTGCTAGAAAATGTAGAATCTGTAGGGTAAAGCATCACAGGTACGCAATTTTATTTCGAATTCTTTACGTTTTAAGTTAATTCAAATTTGCTTAATCCGCTAACGTTCTTTGTAAGTATTCTTTATAATTATTTTAAACCTTTTTTAAAAGTGTAAAAATATAAACGTATATGCATCTTTTTCAGAGCATGCATACAACATTGCCATAACGTCATGTGGTAATGTTACATATCGTCTTCATGAAGCGTTCGTTGCCATAAAGTCTTCCCTGTTAATGCTTATCAATGGAACCGTACACTTCCATATATTTTCAACACCAGCAGCACAGTTATACCTGACAAAACAGGTAAATGTGGTACAAGAGTTTAAAGAAATATAACTATTAACAAAAATTACTACTGTTCCATTTTATAATTGTTTACACATGTAATTTTAAATAAAAGGAAAAAAACTTGGTTGTAATTAAAAAGAAGGTAACTTTCACGTTATTTTTCTACCATTTTACAGATAGATGCTCTACCACAGAATATTAAGAAAAGATTGAAATACACGTTCTATGATCCGTACTTCCCTGACGAAACATGGGTGAATTTGTTTAAGAGATGCTCTACACAACGCCTATTTATTGCGGTCTGTAAATACTGCATAGCCTTTTTCAAGCTTTGTAATTATTATAAATCATGTTTTAAATCTAAAGTTGCCTCCTTGCATGTACTCAGCAATACATTTTATGGCATGACAATATATAACAGGACAGAGTAGAGTGTTCTATAATGTTTTATAATGTATTATACTTTACAGGAGAAAATAAAAAATGTGAAGTGCCTGTTATACATGGACACAGACTCTGTACTGTTATCTCCTCTGCATGACGTTTGGAAAGAATTTGACAACTTTGACAAACAACAAATGCTAGCTATGACTTATAACAGTTTGTTCAGAAATGGGTGGTATGACACTCACCCAATACCATCTTTGCCTCCACATGGTACATTTACCATCTTTGCCTCTACATGGTACATTTAAAAGAAAAAAACATGGGAATTCTCAGTAAATTGTTCCTGGAACACTATCTTTTTGCTTTACTTAAAAGCTTTATAAAAATTAATTTTAATAGATTGATTTGGAAATTAAATTTTTAAAATTTAATAAATTAAGTACACTTTTTGCATGAGAGGAATTGTCAGGAAAAAAATGATTTTTTATAATTATTTGTTGTTATGTCGCTATGGTGAAAATTTAAAATTTAAGTAAATTTAATTTCTTGATTTAATATTGTCTCAACACTGTGCTCATGATTATGCTGATCCAGATTTTGTCAAAAAATAATAACAGAAATTTATAAAGTCCCTTGAATCATTATTTCATGGTACATTTGTGTTTTGTTTTTCTTCCGTAAATGATAACCTGAAAGAGTGAATTTCGGAGTGCATTTCTAATCAGATTGATAGATGTATTAACATTTATTTTTGTGTTTGTCTTTGTATTCTATTCATGTGTATAAATTCATATGTATAAAACTGATATATCCCACGTTATAGGACGTAACGCCGGTGTACTACTAATGGATTTAAACAGAATCAAAGAAAGCAACTGGTTAGTAAATCTTACACAAATCATGAAACGCCAGACAGCTGCGAAAGTAAATAGGCTGGGGGATCAAGATATACTCAATGAATATTTCGTCTACTTTCCAGGTAAACAGCATTGTTTAAATGAAAGTGATAAGCAATACAAACACATTTTCTTTTGACTTTTGGCACCACCAGCAAGTATTTCATATACCTTTCCAAATTAAAACTGTGGTATATCAGAAACTAAGGTGATAATTGTTGCTTAGCATATGCTTTACTGATCACCCATAGCCAGTACATCATTCCTCAGCATTATGTATCTCTTTATAATAAATACACTCCACACTAACAGAAACGCCTGGTTGTACGAAATCACACAAAGGTACTCAAAAGTGTGAAAATGACATTTTCATTTCATTATTATTATTATTATTATTATTATTGTTGTTGTTGTTGGTGTTGTTGTTGTTTTTGGTGGTGGTGGTGGTGGTGGTGTTGCTAATGTTGTTTTTGTTATTATTATTATTATTATTATTGTTGTTGTTATTATCATTATTATTATTGTTATTATCATTATTATTATTGCTATTATTGGCATTATTATTATGCTAGAATTAACGTTTATGCATATAGAGGCTAATTCAAATCAACAGGCTAATTATTAGTCTTTTTCTCAAGGTATATATATGGTATAATGGGAAACTGTTAGACAACGTGACTATTCAAAACGCTTTCGTGTAGAAAATTGTTGGCCAACAGTGTCCTTTCTGTTCCAATAGTCTTTTTTCGGCGTCAGTACAAAACATAACAGCTCGGCAGAGTATCTCTAATAATAGCATGAAGGACGTTAAATTTCATTTTATTGTTTCGTAAAACACAACACAATGTGTAGTATATTTTAAAGCACGTTAAATATTTGAAAGATGTACAAAATGTGTTTTAAGTCATAATATACTCTCTTACTTTAATGCTATTATTTACTAGATGTTTATGTCATCTCATGTTTGTATTTTCTAATAAGAAAATTATCCTTTTCACTAAGAAATAGAAATTCAGAAATTATTTATTGTGCAAAGATTGTTAAAATTCATAATTGACATTTGGATCCCTCCCAACAAATATTGCTCTGTTTGCAAGCAACCTCACATACATCACCTTGGATAATTGTTGGCGAAAATTGGCTTTTGACAAAAAACATTGATTTTTTAGTTTGACTTTTAAAATCTGTGTTCCGACAACTAGTCCATTAAATTTGAGAGAGATGCTGTTAAATACGTAATGCTGTAACTCTCTTAGCATGTAGAGTAATAGTTTTTTTTTATTTTTAGAAAAACTTTACACTATGAAATGCTTCATGAATTTTCGAAGTGACTATTGCACGAGGCAATCTATCGCTAACAGAACAACGCAACAGTCGTGCCTCGATGCGGAAGTGAATGGAGTCGCTGTAGCACATGCAAGCCGGCAACTGTTTCACAAACAAACTCCCAACATATTTTCTGTAATTTATAAACGTATTGAACAGGTAATTAAGAGTTTCAGTTGATTTTAGCATATATAGCAAGCATGAAACATGCGTAAGCAAACAGATTTTCAATTGCTTGTTACATTTAAAATAAAGCATTATATTGCACAATGCGGATATTTCAACAGAAATAACACTGTATTTGAATAATTCAAAATATTATACTACTTGTATAAACATCGTGACAAAACAAAAACGAAAATAAATACAATGTTATTAAAAAATAATAAAAATACAACATATTATGAAAATACAATTACATTATATAAAATAATCTTAAAATATAGGTCTGGTATCAGTTTTAATATAAGGTGAGAAAAAAGAGTCTTAACCTCAAAAGCTCCATCGTTATTCACCTGGATTTAGGAAGTCCCATACATTTTAATCACCTACATACAAGAACATAGAAATCAGGTTCTCTGTTAATTTTCTAAGCATGTATTCAAAGAAAGCAAACCTCTTTTACTGCGAAAATGCTAACGCAAAATACTACAGGAAGAGTAGTATTTTACAGTGCATATGACAGGCAAATGTGCGCAAATCTTTTCTTCCAATATTGGAAACGTTGATTACGCAGTAAATCAACGCATGTCCTTGACATCCCCATAACAAAAGGAGCTGACTACAAAAAGATGACAGAAAAGTATAAAAAGTCTTAATATATAAGAAATTATAATATGCACAAGAAATCACCAAATAAAACCATTCTTGCGTTTGGACTTACAAAAAAGTATTCTTTTAGAACTCGTCTTTCAGGCTGGTGCTACCAGTGCTACAGACTGAGAGTGTTTTTAATCAGACCGCCACATTACTTTAACTTCCAAACGAGGTTTATTAGCAATATTTTGAATTTATTGAAAGTGTTGTTTCATATCTGCTTAGATAGAGACTAACGTTTTGTATGTAATAAATCTTTCTGTCTGCATTTCAGTACAATCTCGGAACAGACTTGGGATTGCAGTTTGCAAAGCCTCTTTTAGAAGACATCAAGAGCGTAACCATCAAAAACAAACGCTTCATTGGCTCACATTGTTTTAAGTCAATCCACTTATTTCTCAGAAATATTTTGCGTTTTGCGAATCAAACCTCGATAGAAAGTCCTCCCTTTGAAATGGAACTTATTCAGAACTTACAAAATAGCAATACTGGCCTAATTTTAAATGTGTCTTATTACTTAAAGCAGCAAGTATACTGAAGGACAAAAGAAAGTTCGCACATAATGAAAAATTGTATTGTTGCTCACCTAATAGCTCGATTGGCTTCAAATTTGTACCAAAGATACCTCTTAGATAGTGCTACAATATAATCGAAAAATGAAAGTTCTGAAGAAATTTTAATGAAAGGTCACAAAGCGTCAAAGTCAGTGTAAATGCCGTTTTGAGTTTTCTTCGATTTACCATGTTTATAACAGCCACTAATGTATCCATTGGAACGCAGTACGGCCCAGATTCGACTATGCATTGAAGTTATCAACCTGTTAATTTTATAATGAGGATATTTGAGCCACTCCTCAATCAATGCTTGCCTCAATTCCGCGAGATTTTGAGGTGGTGGGTTACGGGCTCGAAATTGGCGATCCAGATGATCCCATAGATGTTCTATGGGATTCAATAGTAATACTTCATTCTGAATGCGTACGATATTGTTTTTTGCCTGAAGCCGTAGAGCCGTACACGCCCGTAGTCTGAAGGCAAAAACAATATCGTACGCACTCAGAATGATGTATTACTTTTATTATATGCCTACTTTTGCTATTTTTATGTCGTTCTTCAAAATTTCACCACGCACTAGTTTTGCACTCAGTATGCTCAGATGGCGTGACGCGTAATCGGTACTGCGGTCAGCGAGCATTGAAATTCGACTCGGTTTTTGCACTTAAGAAAAAAATATTTATTTATTTGCTAAGTGTAATGATTATTTCTGACGTAATACCCCCTCCCCTCCTAGCCGCAGCATTATATCAGTTATATCTTTATTAATTTCAAATCAATGCACACAAAATCACCCGAAGGACGTGTGTAAAATTACCAACAATTTACCCTTTAAAATAAATATTTACCTTCAAAAATGCCTTTCTTTCTGTCATCAGTGATAGTACGCTTTAATTTATGTGCCTTAAACTCATGTGGTTTAAGAAGTAACCTCACAAGCCCGCCTCATAAACAAGTATTTTCTCCCTTTCGAACGTTCCTTCTTATTTTTGTCAGTTCAACGGAAGTAAGTCATTTCAACTCAAATCGCGAAATAACAACGCAACAAAAACACAAATGACGTGATTATATGGCATTTGTAATTAGATGACGTTTCGCTGTAAACATCGTCACAGTAATAACTCATGTATCGATTTTGAGGACGGTTGCAGTTCATTGTGACCACTTTCTCTTCACTTTCAAGTCCGAAAACACGTGTTTGTTTTGTTTACTGTTTACATCTGATCGCATTTTGAATATGCTTATAGGGAGGCACCGTGCAATCTGGCCTATGAAAACTGCATGCTCGTTTTTTTTCTATCATTTCTTTGTACGCGGACCTCTAGGCATATAATAAATATTCGGACTACATGCCGACCATGGGAGCACGGCAACATTATTAGCCGCTAAATAATCTCTACACACCCGAACAAGGTGTGGGCGAGCATTGTCTCTCGCGGTTTAGCACCACTCCGATGTGGACCCGACGAACGCGGATCCCATGTTCGCGTAGGCGCCATATAACGGTTTTCTAGCTCTTGCGGTTATTCTTCCGTCAAGAGATCTCCGTTGTTGTTATTGTGACTGGTCTGAAGCGATCCCGGAGGTGGACCATGCGGATTCGGCGATCCTGGTTAGGTGTGGTCATACGCGGTCTGCCACTACGCGGTCGGTCTTTGATTGATCCAGTGTCCCGATACCGTCTTCGGAGTTTTTCTACTGCTCTTTTACTGCACCCGAAACGTCTGGCAACGAACTGAGCAGAAGCACCAGCTTCAAGCATGCCAATAGCCTGGTCACCACAGTTTTGCGGTATTCGCGGCATCACAGTTCTCCGTTGTTTTCATCGATTTACTGCGTTTACACATGCAGTTATATTGGATGACTACGTGTGTAATTTTATAATTTTTCAATATTGAGCCGGTACTGACTTATGTGGATTAATATGGTGCTGTGCTTGAATGCCTACAAACCCGTAATAATTAACCACATCCGCATGAAAAATAACGATAATTACAACTTCTGATTACAATGTGATGCTAAAGATTAAAAAAAATGTCAATAGGTTTTGGAGATATTTGGTTTTTTATGTGCGAACTTTCTTTTGTCCTTTAGTATAAAAGATTAACCCCACATTGCGGAATTAATTTACTGTTTACAAATACTATCGTTTTCGTGTGCTATAGATTTGCAAAACTTCTTTGTTTCAGAAACCACACAGTTCACTTACATAAACATTTTTAAGACATACCATTATAAAAGGCCAAAGGGATATTTAAAACCAAACCTTGACCAAATGCCAATTCATACATCGATAATAAAATAATGAACCAAATAGTTACTGTCCTTTTATCACAGAAGTTATCTGCCTTTCCTGCTGCTTGTCGAAAGCGTTTTAGTGTCCGGATATCACATCTTTTATTAATGTTCATTAACAGATACGTATTCTACCTATGTTGTACTACATTGCTTGGTTCCTCACTACGTTGTGGAACATTTACTCATTCGGCTATTTATGTTTACCTATACGCCGAGGACAACACATTGGTGTTACTGATATCGGTTTGCAAACTGTGGTCATTTATTTATTGCATAGCGTTTTATCGAATACTGTAGGTATTTGAGAGTTATCACGAACCTTTAGAAGCATCAAGAACAGGAGAAATAAACTTGAAACTTTCATGAAAATGTTTATACTCTATTAGCTGAATACGCTATGGTATCTTCCAGTTCTTGGTCTGAACGGCGCAAAGCGCAGCTGCACTTGCAACGACTACGACTACGAATATTGGGTAAAAATTGTTGAAACGTATTTTTTTCAACTTGCACATTTCTTCCGTTACACTTTACAGCAACGATAGAACGTCTGTCGATATATTCAGTCCACGCTCTTTACCATCGCATTATATTCCAATCTTTTGTAATACATTAAATCAATTTGTTTTATTGTATTTCATTTTTCTATGATTTTATTATTATTGGTATTATTTTATTTTATGTAATCACTCTTTCAGGGAGGGAAAGGCAATAAAACTGTCTTCCAACTATTATTCTGTGTTTACATTTGATCACTCAAAAAACGAGCATCGAATAGTTTGCACTATGATTTAGAGAAATTTAACTAACGACGAAGCGGGCATGTAAATAATGAAATTACATGTATCCTAAGATCTAGACAAAAAAGAAACAACCTGACAACCTTCATCTTATCAGAGACAAAACTTGACGGAAAGAATAAATTACTTAAACAGGATATCGGTTGTTGGCAACTTTTAGACTGCTTGTTTTAAAGATTCATTGCAATATTGTTGCAGTTTCTGTAAATTTTGCTTTTATTTTTTCGTATATCAAATTGAACAAGAAGGGTTTGTTACATTTTATGCATCATATTTGCGTACGAGCTTATGAGATCGTGAATTTACAATTGACACAAACATGTTACCTTCCTATTTACGTGTATTTTCGTTACCAAGGTTCCATCCAATTTTAACGGAACTTTTTCACTACCAATTTTTTACTTACAAAGTGGTAACGGTTCTTAAACATTTAATTTTGCAGACTTATATTCCCATTGTACAATATCAACATCTTCTCTCAAATTTGACATAAAAAATCATAAAGATTCAAACATATTTGAAATCTTTATTATTTATTCTTTTTACATTTATTACTTGATTCATAGTCTATAGGTCATAAATACGAATTTCATTATATTATCATTCATATTTCGTAATATTATTATTATATCAGGCAAAGCACGAATTCACTCTTCAATAGAACAACAAATATTCATTCTCTGACATATAATCTTTCATATCAGCTAAAGACGTGTTTTCATTGCATTTTAGTTCGTTTACTAATCAATTTTTGTAACATTTCAAACTCACAATATTCTGTTCAATTTATAAAAAATCACTAAATACATTCGGAACATTATTATATGCGACTTTGAATTTGTACATTTCCTTTTGTAACCACACCACAGCTGAGAAGAACAGAAGTTTAACATATAGTTCAAAACGAGTATTCGTCTAATTTCTGTATAAAACTTAAAAGTATTAACAGCCATGTTACCTGTTTCAGGTATATTCTTAGTTTGCCTTATGTTATCATCATTATCAATTAGTGATTCATTAATCTAAGATGTCCAAGATATATCCAAGATATTTAAACGATTTACAATAATTGTTTATGATTAAGTTGTTTACGTTAAAACTCAAAATTTGTAAAGCCTTTAACACAAAATACCACACATATTATTTTTGAGTTATTTTAAATTTAGCATCTAACTCAGTTCCTTTGTCACTGCATAGGTTTTCTGGAGTGCTTTATGTGTGGTTGGTTAATATCACTAGATAATCTTCAAAAAGTAATGATTGATCAGTTTCTCTCCGACAGTACATCCAGTTTTTTGCTTTATTTGACAAAATGTTAATTATATCAAAATATATGTTGTGAGGAATCGAAATCCAAAAAATGATTTCGCCAATCCATTTTGGAACGCTGTTTATTTTCTTCCAATTGTTAACGGCTAAACATGAACATGAACCAAACAGTAAAATAGCACAGGTACAAAATTATTGACTTTCCGAGGCCGAATGGCGCAAAAACCGGGGTTTATATACTCAGACACTCGGGTGATTACTAAGCACGAACGAATGAACACAACACGACAAATCATTCATTTACAAAACGCACATGTGTGTAGGGGCTAGGGGACGAGAATAATGTTCACCCCGTGACAACATGCTGAACTGAATTCAAGCAGTGACATTTCTTACAGCGGCCCCGTGAGTGCTCGGCATTCACCACGAGGGGCACAAAGAATTCAGCAGCGTGTACATTCACACAATTCATGCAGCAAAACGCTTCAATAATCTAAACAATAACACTTTGAGGGACGGGTATATCTGAATGCAATAGTTTTTCCCGACATTACCGAACATGATACAGTGGCACAAGTAAATTCAATAGCGTATACAATCACACAATATATGTGGCAAAGAGGTTCAATAATCAAAACTATAACACTACGTGAGGGAGGGTTGAACACAGTACACAGTATTTCCCATGCATTGCCGTGCATGATAAATCAAGCGTGCGGAAAGCATAAAGCCCACAAATCAGGTTGAAACAAACACACATTTTACTTTATTTCTGTGGCTTGGTTAAAATAAAGTTTTTTCATAGAACTTTTGTGCCGGAAGTTTGTTTGGCGGAAGCCAGTGATACGTGTGAATACACAAGTAAACAGTACTAGTACAGCATAGCCTATAGATATTGAAGTGGTGTGATTTACAGTAACTGAGCACGTGTTTCACCAACACACGTGGGCAATAGCTATGTACTGACATTGGGCGTTTACACAATGGCCTTTGTCATTTATTTATTGAGTGAGCTTTGAAAAGACAACATGCGTTTAGAACTGAAATTAGCTTTTTCACGTATTACGAAAGAGATGACAAATGAAATTAAACTGCAAAATTCCATAATGAATAGATAAATTAATAGGAAAATAAAGAAAACATTACACAGTGAACTTATTAAAGAAAGCTACGGCCATAATTGGACATTTTACAATAAAATAAATGATTCTGGATTACAAAAGTCAAGCAACTCATTCACAAAGTGATTCGCAATTGTGTTATATGCAAACGATTCTATGGCCAGCCAATGCATCATCGGATGTCAGACTTTCCCAGTGACAGAGTTACGCCAAATAAGCCCCCTTTTGCCCATGTGGGTATCGATTGCTTTGAGCTATTTCTTGTAAAATGGGGCCGCGCTCAGATGAAAAGATATGGCTGTATGTTTACGTGCATTGTTATTCGCGCGATCCACATCGACGTGTTGCATTCGCTTGATGCAGATTTGTTTGTGAATGCACTGCAACGCCAAAAGTGGTTCGGGCCCGCGCGCGAATTATGCGAAAATGACATTGTACTGGTGTTTGATGAGCAAACGCCACAAAATTGCCCGAGTGTTACAAGTCAACAGAAGCAGAAATGGTTTGGTTAGATCAGCTGTTGTGAAAACAAAATCATCGAATCTGACCGGTCCCATAACCAAAATTTTGTTTACTAGAAGCTTGCGTAATTGATAAGTTATTGAGTACAAGTGATTAAGATTTTTGAAAATTTAAGAATATTGTAATATAAACTTACTTTGATAACATGCTATGCATCTAGCAGTCAGCTGAGACGATATCCACAGACACGATTGAACAATTACGTTTTGTAAAATGTCCAATTATGGCCGTAGCTTTCTTTAATAAGTTCACTGTGTAATGTGTTTCTTTATTATCCTATTAATATATCTATTCATTTTGAAATTCTACAATTTAATTTCATTTGTCATCTCTTTCGTAATACGTGAAAAAGCTAATTTCAGTTCTAAACGCATGTTGTCTTTTCAAAGCTCACTCAATAAATGACAAAGGCCATTGTGTAAACGCCCAATGCCAGTACATAGCTATTGCCCACGTGTGTTGGTGAAACACGTGCTCAGTTACTGTAAATCACACCACTTCAATATCTATAGGCTATGCTATACTAGTACTGTTTACTTGTGTATTCACACGTATCACTGGCTTCCGCCAAACAAACTTCCGGCACAAAAGTTCTATGAAAAAACTTTATTTTAACCAAGCCACAGAAATAAAGTAAAATGTGTGTATGTTTCAAGCTGATTTGTGGGCTTTATGCTTTCCGCACGCTTGATGTATCATGCACGGCAATGCATGGGAAATACTGTGTACTGTGTTCAACCCTCCCTCACGTAGTGTTATAGTTTTGATTATTGAACCTCTTTGCCACATATATTGTGTGATTGTATACGCTATTGAATTTACTTGTGCCACTGTATCATGTTCGGTAATGTCGGGGAAAACTATTGCATTCAGATATACCCGTCCCTCAAAGTGTTATTGTTTAGATTATTGAAGCGTTTTGCTGCATGAATTGTGTGAATGTACACGCTGCTGAATTCTTTGTGCCCCTCGTGGTGAATGCCGAGCACTCACGGGGCCGCTGTAAGAAATGTCACTGCTTGAATTCAGTTCAGCATGTTGTCACGGGGTGAACATTATTCTCGTCCCCTAGCCCCTACACACATGTGCGTTTTGTAAATGAATGATTTGTCGTGTTGTGTTCATTCGTTCGTGCTTAGTAATCACCCGAGTGTCTGAGTATATAAACCCCGGTTTTTGCGCCATTCGGCCTCGGAAAGTCAATAATTTTGTACCTGTGCTATTTTACTGTTTGGTTCATGTTCATGTTTAGCCGTTAACAATTGGAAGAAAATAAACAGCGTTCCAAAATGGATTGGCGAAATCATTTTTTGGATTTCGATTCCTCACAACATATATTTTGATATAATTAACATTTTGTCAAATAAAGCAAAAAACTGGATGTACTGTCGGAGAGAAACTGATCAATCATTACTTTTTGAAGATTATCTAGTGATATTAACCAACCACACATAAAGCACTCCAGAAAACCTATGCAGTGACAAAGGAACTGAGTTAGATGCTAAATTTAAAATAACTCAAAAATAATATGTGTGGTATTTTGTGTTAAAGGCTTTACAAATTTTGAGTTTTAACGTAAACAACTTAATCATAAACAATTATTGTAAATCGTTTAAATATCTTGGATATATCTTGGACATCTTGGATTAATGAATCACTAATTGATAATGATGATAACATAAGGCAAACTAAGAATATACCTGAAACAGGTAACATGGCTGTTAATACTTTTAAGTTTTATACAGAAATTAGACGAATACTCGTTTTGAACTATATGTTAAACTTCTGTTCTTCTCAGCTGTGGTGTGGTTACAAAAGGAAATGTACAAATTCAAAGTCGCATATAATAATGTTCCGAATGTATTTAGTGATTTTTTATAAATTGAACAGAATGTTGTGAGTTTGAAATGTTACAAAAATTGATTAGTAAACGAACTAAAATGCAATGAAAACACGTCTTTAGCTGATATGAAAGATTATATGTCAGAGAATGAATATTTGTTGTTCTATTGAAGAGTGAATTCGTGCTTTGCCTGATATAATAATAATATTACGAAATATGAATGATAATATAATGAAATTCGTATTTATGACCTATAGACTATGAATCAAGTAATAAATGTAAAAAGAATAAATAATAAAGATTTCAAATATGTTTGAATCTTTATGATTTTTTATGTCAAATTTGAGAGAAGATGTTGATATTGTACAATGGGAATATAAGTCTGCAAAATTAAATGTTTAAGAACCGTTACCACTTTGTAAGTAAAAAATTGGTAGTGAAAAAGTTCCGTTAAAATTGGATGGAACCTTGGTAACGAAAATACACGTAAATAGGAAGGTAACATGTTTGTGTCAATTGTAAATTCACGATCTCATAAGCTCGTACGCAAATATGAAGCATAAAATGTAACAAACCCTTCTTGTTGAATTTGATATACGAAAAAATAAAAGCAAAATTTACAGAAACTGCAACAATATTGCAATGAATCTTTAAAACAAGCAGTCTAAAAGTTGCCAACAACCGATATCCTGTTTAAGTAATTTATTCTTTCCGTCAATTGTTGTCTCTGTTAAGATGAAGGTTGTCAAGTTGTTTCTTTTTGGTCTAGATTTTGGGATACATGTAATTTCATTATTTACATACCCGCTTCGTCGTTAGTTAAATTTCTCTAAATCATAGTGCAAACTATTCGATGCTCGTTTTTTGAGTGATCAAATGTAAACACAGAATAATAGTTGGAAGACAGTTTTATTGCCTTTCCCTCCCTGAAAGAGTGATTACATAAAATAAAATAATACCAATAATAATAAAATCATAGAAAAATGAAATACAATAATACAAATTGATTTTATGTATTACAAAAGATTGGAATATAATGCGATGGTAAAGAGTGTGGACTGGACTGAATATATCGACAGACGTTCTATCGTTGCTGTAAAGTGTAACGGAAGAAATGTGCAAGTTGATAAAAAATACGTTTCAACAATTTTTACCCAATATTCGTAGTCGTAGTCGTTGCAAGTGCAGCTGCGCTTTGCGCCGTTCAGACCAAGAACTGGAAGATACCATAGCGTATTCAGCTAATAGAGTATAAACATTTTCATGAAAGTTTCAAGTTTATTTCTCCTGTTCTTGATGCTTCTAAAGGTTCGTGATAACTCTCAAATACCTACAGTATTCGATAAAACGCTATGCAATAAATAAATGACCACAGTTTGCAAACCGATATCAGTAACACCAATGTGTTGTCCTCGGCGTATAGGTAAACATAAATAGCCGAATGAGTAAATGTTCCACAACGTAGTGAGGAACCAAGCAATGTAGTACAACATAGGTAGAATACGTATCTGTTAATGAACATTAATAAAAGATGTGATATCCGGACACTGAAACGCTTTCGACAAGCAGCAGGAAATCAGATAACTTCTGTGATAAAAGGACAGTAACTATTTGGTTCATTATTTTAGTATCGATGTATGAATTGGCATTTGGTCAAGGTTTGGTTTTAAATATCCCTTTGGCCTTTTATAATGGTATATCTTAAAAATGTTTATGTAAGTGAACTGTGTGGTTTCTGAAACAAAGAAGTTTTGCAAATCTATAGCACACGAAAACGATAGTATTTGTAAACAGTGAATTAATTCCGCAATGTGGGGTTAATCTTTTATACTGAAGGACAAAATAAAGTTCGCACATAAAAAACCAAATATCTCAAAAAACCTATGGATATTTTTTTAAATCTTTAGCATCACATTGTAATCAGAAGTTGTAATTATCGTTATTTTTTATGCCGATGTGGTTAATTATTACGGGTTTGTAGGCATTCAAGCACAGCACCATATTAATCCACATAAGTCAGTACCGGCTCAATATTGAAAAATTATAAAATTACACACGTAGTCATCCAATATAACTGCATGTGTAAACGCAGTAAATCGATGAAAACAACGGAGAACTGTGATGCCGCGAATACCGCAAAACTGTGGTGACCAGGCTATTGGCATGCTTGAAGCTGGTGCTTCTGCTCAGTTCGTTGCCAGACGTTTCGGGTGCAGTAAAAGAGCAGTAGAAAAACTCCGAAGACGGTATCGGGACACTGGATCAATCAAAGACCGACCACGTAGTGGCAGACCGCGTATGACCACACCTAATCAGGATCGCCGAATCCGCATGGTCCACCTCCGGGATCGCTTCCGACCAGTCACAATAACAACAACGGAGATCTCTTGACGGAAGAATAACCGCAAGAGCTCGAAAACCGTTATATGGCGCCTACGCGAACATGGGATCCGCGCTCGTCGGGTCCACATCGAAGTGGTGCTAAACCGCGAGAGACAATGCCCGCCCACACGTTGTTCGGGTGTGTAGAGATTATTTAGCGGCTAATAATGTTGCCGTGCTCCCATGGTCGGCATGTAGTCCGGATATTTATTATATGCCTACAGGTCCGCGTACAAAGAAATGATAGAAAAAAACGAGCATGCAGTTTTCATAGGCCAGATTGCACGGTGCCTCCCTATAAGCATATTCAAAATGCGATCAGATGTAAACAGTAAACAAAACAAACACGTGTTTTCGGACTTGAAAGTGAAGAGAAAGTGGGTCACAATGAACTAGGTTTTGTGTCAATGTTTATGTTGTAATAATTTTTGGTCTCAAACAGCACAGTCATATTAAGTCGACAAGCGTAATTTTAGTAACGAAAATATCTATTAATATGCATAGTGGGTTATGTAACCTTAGAAATATTATAAAAAATGGTTAAGTACTATAGTTTAAATGTGAGAGGGCTGCGTGATGCAAAAAAGCGTAGAGAGATTTTCTTTTTTCTAAAGCGCAAGGAATTTGATGTTCTCTTCATTCAAGAAAGTCACAGTTCTCCGGATATTGAAGAAAAATGGAAAAAAGAATGGGAGGGCAATGTAACTTTTAGCCACTATACCTCTAAGGCAAGAGGAACAATGACTTTGTTTAAGAAGGGTTTAAAGGTACGCAACCACTGGGCTGATAAAGAAGGGCGGCTTGACGTTAATGAAGTAGAAATTAATAACATATATTATTCTTGTGTTAATATCTATGCTCCCAACTCGGATTGTGAGAGGGTTACATTTTTTGAACAACTTTCAGCAAATCTGATGACTCGGGTATCATTGGGGAATGTAATCATGGCAGGGGATTTTAATGTAACATTGGAGCCGAAAGATAAAAAGTTTGGGGCAACAGTTAACCAAATATCGGCTCGCACTTTAAAGGAATTGATAAAAACCCACAATTTAGTCGACATTTGGAGGGAGAAGCATCCGTATCTGCTGATGTACACATGGTCCAGAAATACACCAAGAGTCATGTGCAGGCTCGATTTCTTTTTAATTAGTAAAAAATTGTTGGCAAACCATAAGCAGTCAAAAATTCTTGAGAGCATAAACACTGATCATAAACTAATCTATCTAGAATTAGATGAAAAGGTTAAGTACGGTAGAGGTCAAGGATTTTGGAAGCTTAATAATAGTCTTTTATTAAATCAAGACTATAGACAAGCTATTATAAGCCTCATTGAGAAAAATAGAAAAGAATTTTTAATTTCAAACGATAAGCGAGTATTCTGGGACCTTATTAAATTCGAGATTTTAACGATATCAATGGAAATCTCGAAGAAAATTGCTAAGGAAAAGCGTCTGTTAGAACAAGATTTGCTATTGAAATGTGACAAGCTTTATTCGAAACTTTGCCAAACAGAATTAAGCCCAGACGAAGAAGCTGAATACCTAAATTGTAAAAGCATACTTTCGGATATTAATACCTACAAAGAACAAGGAGCCCGTGTCCGATCAAGAGTTGAATATATAGAAAAAAAATGAAAAAAGTAACAAATACTTTTATAATAAGGAAAAAGAAGTTTATGATAAGAAAACAGTAGATCGATTAAAAGTTAATATTGACATCATATCAAATCCCATTCTTATCCTCCGTGAGCTAGAGCGATTTTATTGTACACTATATCAAACAACACACCCTGATATAAACAACACGGATCTCGATAAAGTTTTTAGTTCTCGAGGCATAAAAAAGCTTTCAGAAGAAGATAGAATATTTTGTGAAGGTCCTGTGTCTGTAGCCGAATGTAAAAAGGCTTTGGATCGCATGTCGAACGGTAAAAGCCCTGGTTGTGATGGCTTGAGTCCGGATTTTTATAAAGCCTTTTGGCCGCAATTAGGGGGCATGTTAATACAGACGTTTAATTATGCTGCTGAACAAGGTGAGCTTTCGCAGTCCCAAAGGCGAGGTATTATAACCCTTCTGCAAAAACGTGGTAAAAATCCAGAGCTTATTAAAAACTGGAGGCCAGTATCCCTCACAAATGTTGACTACAAAATCCTCACTAAAACCTTAGCAATAAGAACAGAAAATATTTTGCCAAAACTGATCCACGAGAATCAAAGTGGTTTTGTTAAGGGACGCTACATAGGAGAAAACATTAGGCTAATCCAGGATGTCATTAATAAAGTAAACAAGAAACAGCAGACAGGTCTACTTTTGCTTTTGGATTTCGAAAAAGCATTCGATAGTATCGAGTGGAAATTCATGCATAAAGTTTTGGAATATTTTAATTTTGGTGTTTCGTTTCGGAGATGGGTAGCTACATGTTATAATAATATCTCTAGCACTGTTATAAACAATGGTTATTCGTGTGGCTGGTTCGAAGTACAACGTGGTGTTAGACAAGGGTGTCCATTGTCGACAACGCTGTTTATTTTATGTGTTGAGCCTCTGGCCCAATCAGCTAGAAGTGAAGAGAACATCACAGGCCTAAAACTCGCGAATTCAGAGTATAAGATCTCTCTTTTTGCAGATGACGCAACGTGTTTATTAAAAGACGTGTGCTCTCTCGGTTATGTGTTAGAGCTTACGAGGCGTTTCTCGAGATATTCCGGTTTGAAAGTTAACATAGAAAAATCTCTGCTGGTATATATAGGGCAATGGCGAACAAAACCGGAGCCTGTTTTTAATTTAAAGGTTGCCTCGGGTAGCTTCAATATGCTTGGTATCGAAGTAGGTCATGCAACGGAAAAGTGTAACAAAGTAAACATTTTGGATAAGATAACAAAACTTGCAACACGTTTGAATTTATGGAGTCAGAGGGGTCTTACACTGCTGGGGAAAGTTAACATATCTAAAACTATGGGAATGTCAAATTTAATATACAGCTTGAGTAACGTCTCTTGTGCACGCGCAGATCTGGCCCGGGCCCAGTCGTTGATAAATGCTTTCATTTGGTCCAATATAAACCCAGTAAGATCAAGCATAAATTCTTGGTCGGGGACTTTGATGCAGGGGGTATTCGATCACCAGATTTAATTGTTATGCAAAAATCGTTAAAGTTGGCATGGTTGTCTAGACTGTGGGTTAAAAACATTAGCAATGCCATAATACATAGTGAATTTGACGAATACGGGGGATTGCCCCTTATTTTGCACTCGAATTTCGACGCTGGAAGTTTTCAAATATCCTCCTTTTATAAAGAGATGTTACTCTTTTTTAGTGAATTGCATAACCAAGAACGATACAGTGGTGTATTATGGAACAATAAAGAAATAACAATTGACGGCAGGTCACTCTACTGGAAGCACTGGCACGAAAAAGGCATACTGTATATTAAGGACCTATTAAGTAAAGATAAAAAAGTGTTTTCGTTGACAGAGCTCCAAGCTAGATATGACTTGCGTGTCAATTTTTTACTGTACAATGGTCTTAAAATATCTATCGGCAAATGGTTAAAACACAGAGAAAACAATAGATACATTACAGATAATTATAAAGTGGATTGCTCTGACCCAATTTTTAAGATACGTGACTCGTTAATCAACATAAAAAAAGCTAAGTGTAAAGATTACTACATGGTCTTGATAAATAAAATTGTAGAGCCTCCGGTGAGTATTGTGTTCTGGGCGAATGCAGGTATGCTAGAAGAATCACGGATTCTACGTAGCTTGCTACTTTGCAGAAAATGTACTAAAGAAACCTATCTTTTGGCCCTGCAATTGAAACTCATTCATAATATAATACGAACTAACAAGAAGAAAATGGACTGGAAAATTTTAAAATCCGATGCATGTAAGTACTGTAACACCCCGGATACGATAATACACTTCTTTTGGGACTGTCAAAAAGCCAGAGAAATTATAAGAAGATGCTTAAGCATATTGAAGCTAAATTCTTTTAATTTTGAGAAATGGGATTTTTTACTTGGAAAAGATAATATTACAGAGGATAACCTCTCTTTGTTAATAAAATACCATATATATCAGTTTAGAGTCAATGAGGAAAATTTTCACGAGAACGTGTTTATTAGAAACGCAAAATTACGATATTACGCAGACATGCAAACGTTACCTGAAGATAAATTAAAATTAAAATGGACCTATTTTGGAAAAGTGTTTTCAAACTTAGAAGCGAATTTGATATATTGATAGATGGTCGTGACTCATTTATAAGTTGTTATGTTTGTTTGTTTCCGTCATAATCGTGATTTTTGATAAGCAAAGTTATTGTTAGAAAACGTCGCGTTTGTGAAAGATGCATATATATATTGTATTGTAAGTTCCCCTTATAGTTTATGCCCACGCAGCGCATACTCGAATATGGCTGTGCACAATAAAATTCCCTAAAAACAAAAAAAAAAAAAAAAAAAAAAACTGCAACCGTCCTCAAAATCGATACATGAGTTATTACTGTGACGATATTTACAGCGCAGCCTGGAAACGAAACGTCATCTAATTACAAATGCCATACAATCACGTCATTTGTGTTTTTGTTGCGTTGTTATTTCGCGATTTGAGTTGAAATGACTTACTTCCGTTGAACTGACAAAAATAAGAAGGAACGTTCGAAAGGGAGAAAATACTTGCTTATGAGGCGGGCTTGTGAGGTTACTTCTTAAACCACATGAGTTTAAGGCACATAAATTAAAGCGTACTATCACTGATGACAGAAAGGAAGGCATTTTTGAAGGTAAATATTTATTTTAAAGGGTAAATTGTTGGTAATTTTACACACGTCCTTCGGGTGATTTTGTGTGCATTGATTTGAAATTAATAAAGATATAACTGATATAATGCCGCGGCTAGGAGGGGAGGGGGGTATTACGTCAGAAATAATCATTACACTTAGCAAATAAATAAATATTTTTTTCTTAAGTGCAAAAACCGAGTCAAATATCAATGCTCGCTGACCGCAGTACCGATTACGCGTCACGCCATCTGAGCATACTGAGTTCAAAACTAGTGCGTGGTGAAATTTTGGAGAACGACATAAAAATAGCAAAAGTAGGCATATAATAAAAGTAATACATCATTCTGAGTGCGTACGATATTGTTTTTGCCTTCAGACTACGGGCGTGTACGGCTCTACGGCTTCAGGCAAAAAACAATATCGTACGCACTCAGAATGAAGTATTACTATTGAATCCCGTAGAACATCTATGGGATCATCTGGATCGCCAATTTCGAGCCCGTAACCCACCACCTCAAAATCTCGCGGAATTGAGGCAAGCATTGATTGAGGAGTGGCTCAGATATCCTCATTATAAAATTAACAGGTTGATAACTTCAATGCATAGTCGAATCTGGGCCGTACTGCGTTCTAGTGGATACATTAGTGGCTGTTATAAACATGGTAAATCGAAGAAAACTCAAAACGGCATTTACACTGACTTTGACGCTTTGTGACCTTTCATTAAAATTTCTTCAGAACTTTCATTTTTCGATTATATTGTAGCACTATCTAAGAGGTATCTTTGGTACAAATTTGAAGCCAATCGAGCTATTAGGTGAGCAATAATACAATTTTTCATTATGTGCGAACTTTTTTTTGTCCTTCAGTATACTTGCTGCTTTAAGTAATAAGACACATTTAAAATTAGGTCAGTATTGCTATTTTGTAAGTTCTGAATAAGTTCCATTTCAAAGGAAGGACTTTCTATGGAGGTTTGATTCGCAAAACGCAAAATATTTCTGAGAAATAAGTGTATTGACTTAAAACAATGTGAGCCAATGAAGCGTTTGTTTTTGATGGTTACGCTCTTGATGTCTTCTAAAAGAGGCTTTGCAAACTGCAATCCCAAGTCTGTTCCGAGATTGTACTGAAATGCAGACAGAAAGATTTATTACATACAAAACGTTAGTCTCTATCTAAGCAGATATGAAACAACACTTTCAATAAATTCAAAATATTGCTAATAAACCTCGTTTGGAAGTTAAAGTAATGTGGCGGTCTGATTGAAAACACTCTCAGTCTGTAGCACTGGTAGCACCAGCCTGAAAGACGAGTTCTAAAAGAATACTTTCTTGTAAGTCCAAACGCAAGAATGGTTTTATTTGGTGATTTCTTGTGCATATTATAATTTCTTATATATTAAGACTTTTTATACTTTTCTGTCATCTTTTTGTAGTCAGCTCCTTTTGTTATGGCGATGTCAAGGACATGCGTTGATTGCGTAATCAACGTTTCCCATATTGGAAGAAAAGATTTGCGCACATTTGCCTGTCATATGCACTGTAAAAATACTACTCTTCCTGTAGTATTTTGCGTTAGCATTTTCGCAGTAAAAGAGGTTTGCTTTCTTTGAATACATGCTTAGAAATTTAACAGAGAACATGATTTCTATGTTCTTGTATGTAGGTGATTAAAATTTTTTGGACTTCCTAAATCCAGGTGAATAACGATGAAGCTTTTGAGGTTAAGACTCTATTTTCTCACCTTATATTAAAACTGATACCAGACCTATATTTTAAGATTATTTTATATAATGTAATTGTATTTTCATAATATGTTGTATTTTTATTATTTTTTAATAACATTGTATTTATTTTCGTTTTTGTTTTGTCACGATGTTTATACAAGTAGTATAATATTTTGAATTATTCAAATACAGTGTTATTTCTGTTGAAATATCCGCATTGTGCAATATAATGCTTTATTTTAAATGTAACAAGCAATTGAAAATCTGTTTGCTTACGCATGTTTCATGCTTGCTATATATGCTAAAATCAACTGAAACTCTTAATTACCTGTTCAATACGTTTATAAATTACAGAAAATATGTTGGGAGTTTGTTTGTGAAACAGTTGCCGGCTTGCATGTGCTACAGCGACTCCATTCACTTCCGCATCGAGGCACGACTGTTGCGTTGTTCTGTTAGCGATAGATTGCCTCGTGCAATAGTCACTTCGAAAATTCATGAAGCATTTCATAGTGTAAAGTTTTTCTAAAAATAAAAAAAAACTATTACTCTACATGCTAAGAGAGTTACAGCATTACGTATTTAACAGCATCTCTCTCAAATGTAATGGACTAGTTGTCGGAACACAGATTTTAAAAGTCAAACTAAAAAATCAATGTTTTTTTTGTCAAAAGCCAATTTTCGCCAACAATTATCCAAGATGGTGTATGTGAGGTTGCTTGCAAACAGAGCAATATTTGTTGGAAGGGATCCAAATGTCAATTATGAATTTTAACAATCTTTGCACAATAAATAATTTCTGAATTTTTATTTCTTAGTGATAAGGATAATTTTTCAATAGAAAATACAAATATGAGATGACATAAACATCTAGTAAATAATAGCATTAAAGCAAGAAAGTATATTATGACTTAAAACACATTTTGCACATCTTTCAAATATTTAACGTGCTTTAAAATATATTACACATTATGTTGTGTTTTACGAAACAATAAAATGAAATTTAACGTCCTGCATAGTATTATTAGAGATACACTGCCGAGCTGTTATGTTTTGTACTGACGCCGAAAAAAGACTATTGGAACAGAAAGGACACTGTTGACGAACAATTGTCTGCACCAAAGCATCTTGAATAGTCACGATGTCTAACAGTTTAACATTATACCATATATATACCTTGAGAAAAAGACTAATGTTTTAGCCTGTTGATTTGTATTAGCCTCCATATGTATAAACGTTAATTCTAGCATAATAATAATGATAATAATAATAATGATAATAATAATAATGATAATAATAATAATAATGATAATAACAACAACAATAATAATAATAGTAACAACAACAAAAACAACACCATCAACACTACCACCACCACCACCAACAATAATAGCAATAATAATAATAATAATAATAATAATAAAATGTCATTTTCACACTTTTGAGTACCTTTGTGTGATTTCGTACAACCAGACGTTTCTGTTACTGTGGAGTGTATTTATTATAAAGAGATACGTAATGCTGAGGAATGATGTACTGGCTATGGGTGATCAGTAAAGCATATGCTAAGCAACAATTATCACCTTAGTTTCTGATATACCACAGTTTTAATTTGGAAAGGTATATGAAATACTTGCTGGTGGTGCCAAAAGTCAAAAGAAAATGTGTTTGTATTGCTTAACACTTTCATTTAAACAATGCTGTTTACCTGGAAAGTAGACGAAATATTCATTGAGTATATCTTGATCCCCCAGCCTATTTACTTTCGCAGCTGTCTGGCGTTTCATGATTTGTGTAAGATTTACTAACCAGTTGCTTTCTTTGATTCTGTTTAAATCCATTAGTAGTACACCGGCGTTACGTCCTATAACGTGGGATATATCAGTTTTATACACATGAATTTATACACATGAATAGAATACAACGACAAACACAAAAATAAATGTTAATACATCTATCAATCTGATTAGAAATGCACTCCAAAATTCACTGTTTCAGGTTATCATTTTCGAAAGAAAAACAAAACACAAATGTATCATGGAATAATTATTCAAGGGACTTTATAAATTTGTGTTAATATTTTTATACAAGATCTTGATCAGCATAATCAGGAGCACGGTGTTAAGACAATATTAAATCAAGAAATTAAATTTACTTAAATTTAAAATTTTCACCATAGCGACACAACAACAAATAATTATAAAAAATCATTTTTTTCCTGACAATTCCTCTCATACAAAAAGTGTACTTAATTTTAGGAATTTTAAAAATTTAATTTCTAAATCAATCTATTGAAATTAATTTTTTATAAAGAATGCTTTTAAGTAAAGCAAACAGATAGTGTTTCCGGAACAATTTACTGAGAATTGCCATGTTTTTTCTTTTAAATGTACCATGTGGAGGCAAAGATGGTATTAGGTGAGTGTCATACCACCCATTTATGAACAAACTCTCATAGGTCATAGCTAGCATTTGTTGTTTGTCAAAGTTGTCAAATTCTTTCCAAACGTCATGTAGAGGAGATAACAGTACGGAGTCTGTGTCCATGTATAACAGGCACTTCACATTTTTTATTTTCTCCTATAAAGTATAATACATTATAAAACATCATAGAACACACTACTCTGTCCTGTTATATATTGTAATGTCATAAAATGTATTGGTGTGTACATGCAAGGAGGCAATGTTAGATTTAAACCATGATTTATAATAATTACAAAGCTTGATAAAGGCTATGCAATATTTACAGACCGCAATAAACAGGCGTTGTGTAGAGCATCTCTTAAACAAATTCGCCCATGTTTCGTCAGGGAAGTACGGATCATAGAACGTGTACTTCAACCTTTTCTTAATATTCTGTGGTAGAGCATCTATCTGTAAAATGGTAGAAAAATAACGTGAAAGTTACCTTCTTTTTAATTACAACCAAGTTTTTTCCTTTATTTAAAATTACATGTGTAAACAATTATAAAATGGAACAGTAGTAACTTTTATTAATACTTAGATTTCTATAAACTATTGTGCCATATTTACCTGTTTTGTCAGGTACGACTGTGCTGCTGGTGTTGAAAATATATGGAAGTGTACGCTTCCATTGATAAGCATTAACAGGGAAGACTTTATGGCAACGAACGCTTCATGAAGACGAGATGTAACATTACCACATGACGTTATTGCAATGTTGTATGCATGCTCTGAAAAAGATGCATATACGTTTATATTTTTAAACTTTTAAAAAAGGTTTAAAATAATTATAAAGAATAGTTACAAAGAACGTTAGCGGATTAAGCAAATTTGAGTTAACTTAAAACGTAAAGAATTCGAAATAAAATTGCGTACCTGTGATGCTTTACCCTACACATTCTACATTTTCTAGCAAATATGTAAGCTTACCTCCATTTCCTCCCAAAGAACAGTAGGTGTGGTGCCACTTTATTTTTCTTGTTACTTCTCTTGCAATAATTTCTGAATCTGTATAGTAATATAATTTAGACAGTGACACATAGGGATTTTCATTGTTTTTTATTCTCACAATGCGTTTTCATCTGATTACGTTTTTTCGAACGAAATTTCGAAGATACATACCTCTGTTGATGCTCTTCTAATTTGCTTTTGCTATTTATTTGCAATTTCTGCTGATAGATAAATTCATGTATAGACATGTAGGGAAGTAAGGGTTACCCGGTGAGGGGGTTTACAATGAGTTATGTTGTGCTGTTGTGTTATTATGTCGGAGGCGGAGGGTGGAATGAAGAGGAGATGGCGTAGTGTTCCAATATGGGTTGGGGGTTGACAGGAAGTGAAAAGTGTAAAACCGAAATTGTTAGTATCTTAATCGGGAACAACTGGTGAGACAATTTAATATTGCCAGTCCGTGTGCGGTATGGTTTAAAATATATTCAGTATCCCGGTATTTTGGTATTTAATTTGCGAAGAAATTTAACAAGGTACATTTGAAGCATGCCTTCAAGGTGAAAAATGTGAGAAGCACACGTCTTCACACTCTAGCAAAACATGTGTGCGCACCAGTGATAAATGACGTCCTGATGATAAACGCAGATACTTAAATGGATTTAAAACGCTTCTGATGGACCCGGAAATGTTTCACTTCAACGATCCTTGGTTAGTTTGGTTTTTACTTCTTTATTTTTCACTTCAGATAAAAGGTCTAAATTCTGTGTTTGTTTCATGTTTACAGCCACTACAAAAAGAGCAGTAAGTGTAGAAGAACCGTACACGAGCAAAACATCAAGAGATGAAAGTGTAACTGATGCCGCAAGGTAAAACTATAAGCTCCAGAAAGAAAATGTTGTCATGATTGCAGAGAAAAATGGTCAGAACTGCAATATTTGTCACAGACTAATGTCACAGAGTTTCTAAAACTTACCTAGGGAACACTGTAATTTATGCGCAAGAAAATTAAAAAGTTAAAGTCGGGTTGGAGGAACAAATTAAGGAGAAAATGCTAGAGTAAGTACGCTGCAAACGAAACAAAATGTGATTTATTTTAGGTGAAAACGTAGAAATCGAAATTCATTTAGAAAAGTTGTCTCCACAGATACTCGGTGACAATAAACCTGTTGTATTTAATTGAAAATTGAAATGACACGACATGTAATGCCAGTAGACGCAAGGGTTATAGAACAACACACAATGCCGAAATGCTGAAAAGTGTTACTGTTTCCATTGTTCGCATGGTTTTTGTAGAAAAGTTTTGTTAGACGTGCATACGCATCTTTGTAGGGGTAAATCTCCACATCGACCAAAGCGTCCAGAAAAAAATGGATAAAAAATTTGCAATGTTTAAGCAATATATACAGCAACAACCAGTTCCATTTGTCATTGAAGCAGATTTTGACTGCTTTATAATGCCTATTTAAAATGCCAATCCGAATCCAAAATACTTTTTACGTCTAATTATCAGCATTTTATCCCCTGAAGCTACTGCTATTTTGCTATAAGTACAGGAAATGGGTCAATTTGTGATCCTCTGTGACACAGAGGGACTGAAGTAGTCCATCACATTCTAAACTCATTGGAAAACGAAGGAGTGACAAATCGAGTAAACTAAAACCAATCCAAATATCTGATATAAAAATCAAAAGAATTCAATAACTGTCACCTATATGAATAACGCTAAGGGACAGAAAGGATTTGCGAGCGACCTTGATTATTTAATACGCCTATATAGGGGAGCAGCACGCAGAGAATGCAATTTAAAACAGATTAAAACACATAATGGGAGCCATTGGAAAATATACAGATAAATGATAAAACTATAACTCAAATAACAATACATTTCATTTTCCTTCGGAAATTCTGTTCATTTTTTAAGTACTTCATTAGAAAACGTGTCTAAGGGGGAAACAGAGAGATTCATTGTTTTCACTGCCCAATACAACTAAATCTACTTATTCGTAGATAAGATTTGATAACATTTCCCAAGCAATTAAAGAAACAAAGAAGTTAGCTCATTTACATATAAAATGGGTTTCTTTATATACAATGGGTTTCTTTATATAAAATCAGATTTACAAGGACCCTTCATCAAAATTCATCATTCTGAATAAAAAGAGGTAGAAACTAAAATTAACACAGTTTCATTCTAACACAAATAGCATTAGTCTAATGGATCTGGCCATTACAACAGGATATATAGTTTCATTGAAGAACAAACACTATAAATTCATCGCGTGAATTATACCATGTCATATATCTTTTGTGGGATAAAAAAATCCATAGGAGTTACAATGATGTGTTTTGCACCGTCACTGAGGTGAAGTTATTGTTTGATTTCGATCCATGAAACGCTATTGTTTAGAGGTCATTTACAAAAGGACAGATATGAGGCCGAATTTAGTGTATTTCTGTTGGCTCGAGATAGTGCCATAAACACACAAAATGGTCCATATTATTCTCAACACTCCCCAATTCACGGCTCCATCAGTTAGGAGAACTTCACTGTCTCCCCCAGAGCGCAGAACACACAACCTAAGCTTCGTTTCGCGGTTCTAGTCCAGGGCCCTTTAAAGACGCCACTATAATGGCAACTATAATGAATTTACTGCATTCCGTACCATACCCTATTTGGCGTTGATTGGTCATGCAAAATTTGACAATTTCTCTATATAATGTAGTTGTGTTTTGAGTTACTATGGATTAAATCATAAAAATATTCAGTATCACTAGCTATATTCAATATATGAAAGCCGTGTCACCTTCAGTCTTACAAGATGAGATTATCGCTTAGGTCCTAAAAATTTACGCGTAATAGCCGGTGGAATTGACAATTGTGTGGATGGCTTTTTTTGTTGTCCAAAACGAGTCGATATAAGTGAAATGATGCGCTACTGAGTCACATAATAAAGCTCTATTAAACGCTGTGTTAAGATCACTAAGCTTCTTCGTAAGCAATATACATCGGCCGAGTCAGAAAATCGGATGGAACGAATGGTGTATTTGATGCTGTCTAGATACAATGGTCATATTGTTTTAAAACTTAACCTTACAGCAAATGCAATCAAAGTCATATATTATAGTTTTTCAAACAAGGAAAGGAAGTCAGTGACCTTAGCTTTCATTTTAAGATTTTAAGACTATAATGCTAAAACAATTAAGTATTTCTCTACAAGGAACGGGGCTTTGATTTTGAATAACAAACTCTCAATAAATCATACTAAACCATAATAAATTATAAATAATTACACTTTATGGGAAACGATTAAACTGTTTTCTGCCTAATTCTATAACTGATGGTTGAGCGAGGCCAGCTTTTGTGAGGGATAGCTTCCGACTTCAACCATTTTTCGACTGTGACTTTTATAATTTTATTTTGATATTCACAAACACCAGTCCGTGTTTAAGAAATAGAAGTAACTAAGCTTACTAAAACAAACTAAAAATTGGAAAATTTGAAAACAAGGGATAAAATACCTAAACTAAAGAGTATTTCTACACAAATGAAATTGGACACAATACGCAATATTTACTTTTTAGAAAGTAAAATAACTTCACTTACCTCTCAAACTGAATGCTTTGAATCCGCTGTAAATCGAATATTTTCTAAATTTTTCGATTCCATATTCAGAAAATATTAATTGTATTGAAATAAGAAAGCAAAGAAAGCTTACAGAAATGACCAGTATGAAGCGGCGCCAGCTATAACGGCACATTGTTTTTTGTCAAGATCATGAATTTTACTTTTTAGTTTTTTTTCTAATCAGTTTATGGGTAAAATACATTCGTCTACCCACATTCGTGTTTCCTTTGCTCTGGTGAATAAAACAGTGCGTGTGTGTGTGTGTTTGTGTGGGGGGGGGGGGGTACTTCTAAAATTTATTGAACAATGGCTGCAGTCAATTCACAATGTAATTGATGTTAGATAATCATAAATTAAGCATATGTGTCCAAAACAAGCTGAGAAAGCAGATAATTATAAAGCCAAGTCTTTAATTCTGAAGGTAAATTTCACCCAATATACCCTATGTTTCGGAAAAAGGATGTTTTGTCCTGACTTCACTACACAGCCAACAGAATGAGGAACACAAAAGTAATACATAAACGTCTCAATGCACGTACGTCGTCCGATGACAGATTGGGTATTTGTGAGTTTTCCCTCAGTACTCCGCGTATCCACCAAAAAGGGATTTTTTTAGGACTGTGCTTTGCGTCCAGCAATTTTTAGTTCCTTTTTTGTAGTAGCATGTGTTCTAGCTGCCTCTTTAACCATAAGTTTATTATTTGGTGCAGGGGTCATTTTGAATTAAATGTAAAAACAAAACACGGTAAATCCTCTTTAAATCCGCGTTTAAGGGCGAAAGATTTACTGTGTTTGGTAAAAGATGTTTTTCATATATAGCACTCCGGGTTTAGAGGCTGTTTCTCTTTTAATTTATAGATACGTATGTAATACTTAGTGCGTGAGAGCCGCCCCCTGTTTCCAGCGCAGTAGGCATCCCGACATCTGTATCCCCTTATTATATTCCTTAATCAAAGGGGCACTATGTAAACTGCACACTTATTGTTTCTACTCATATTGGCTCTTATAACCAAAGTTCCCTTCGGCAAAAATAGGTTTTGTCAATACCACTGCAAGGTCAAATCGATTAGCTAAACTGTTAGCACTACAATACGACATCGCTTACACTTTGGCATAACGCACTTGTTTTCTCTTGCCAGTTGCAAACTAGGATTCACGTTGTTGTCATGTAGAAAATGTTGTACTCCCATACTCAGAAATACTGAAATATATCTTGCGCTCAAAAACGTTTTTTTTGGTCAGAAGCCAGACTTGAGCTGAGTATTTTGTTTAGTTCATTTAGTATTCCGCATTGCCCACCAAAACGGGTTCATTTGAATTATAACGGGGGACCCTATAGTGTACTCTGACAGGCACATTATGCAATGAGAATTACTAAATCATCAATAAGTAAACATCCTGTTTTGTACCATCTCATCTTAGCAATACTAATCGTTAAGCCTTCTGTTATTCTTACTAATCGTTCTGCTTTGCAAAGTAACGGTATTTGTGCTCACTGACGTGAAAAGATCACAGTACATAACAGCTGAAAGACTGTTAGTTTATACTGAGAAACTGCTTGTTACACGTATTTGTATTGTGTTGTGCGTACACCATGATGCACCCATTCAAGGGCTACTACTGCTTTGGTACACAATAATTAATCTGTAGTAGAATGCATTATTACATGCAGCATTTTGTCATTGAAAGCTAATGACGTGACGTTGTTAATCATTATTGATCACCAGAAACTTGTTTGGCTGGAAATCTTGCGCTCCCAAGATATGTCTCGTCAAGTAACAAGCGCAAGCAAAAAATAGTTCAAATAGCAAAAACACACTACACGTAATTATGGTAAAATTTAAACAAGACACGTAACTGTATGTTATAATATTTCTATGCCTTTTTGCCAGAGTATAAAATATTTAAAGGATTTACTTGTGAAAAATATCATGATCTAACCCATCAAACGCTGTGCTGAAGTATAAAAGATTCAGGTAAACAATTCGACGAATATCCAGATCTAGCAGAATGTCATTAAATACTTTCACAAGAGCGGTTTCTGTGCTGTGCATTGGCCTATTATTAGATGAAATATGTACAGCAATTTGAGAACACACAGCGTCTTCTAATACCTTTGATAAGAACGGCAAATTAGAGATAGGGCGGTAGCTCTTGGGTATTCTCTCTAAAGTTGACAACATCTGCTTTAGAGAAAGCACCCAGAACTAAGCGAAAGATTTACAATGGGAGTTATTACAGACAGCAGTTCTTCTAGGCATGAATTTAGTAATTCTGTGGGGATAGGGTCAAGTTCACAGCTTTTATTTGGGGATGATTTTCATATTTTCCGCACTTCATCGTCAGTCAAAACTCTTCAAAACGGGTTATTGTCTCTTCAGGTAGGCCGCCGTATTTAAAGGCTTTATCTCGGATTTTTCCAATTTTGACGGAGAAAAAGCCATTTAACCGTTAGCTAGGTCCCTGGGAGAGCTGTGTTCCGGCAATTGGTTGTTTTTAGTTCTGTGCGTAATTTTGCTCATTTTATTAAACAGCGCACCTTGATCTTTTCATTTTCAGTAACAACTCTACAGTAGTATTCAGTTTGTGCGTCTTCAAACACTTTGTTGAAAGTTTGTTGCTCTTCTGTTAAAGCAAGTTCGTTTTCTCCGTTCGTAATTTTTGCCATTTGTGTTCTTTGCTCTAAGCTTTTGCCGAGCATTTTGCATGCTTTCGTTGTACAAAGGTTCGCGTTTTGGATTTGATTTTTTTTCGAATAATTGTCGGGGCATGCTTGTCTAAAATTGCTTGAAGATCTTTGTTGTACAGCTCAACCTGGGTTTCTACGTCTGAAGTTTCAAAGCATTTTAATAAACTTGACTGTTTGATATCACTTTTAAAGTTTTTATTTTTATTGCTTTGATATTTCTGCACCGTCTTTCATTTTGAACAACATCAGGCTTTGCAATGGCTAAGGTACAATGAACAACATAGTGATCTATAATGAGATCACCAACGGAGATGTTGCTGATACCTACGGAATCACACGGACGTGAAATAATGAAGTCCAAATTATGGCCACTCTTGTTGGTGATTCCGCGTGACCATCAATATCACCAGGTATAAACAATGGAGTGTCAGCTAGGCAATGCTCTTCCAAAAACGTAGAAAACTCTTCACTATATTTTGGCTGCGATGTGTAACAAAGTTACTTCGGGCACCTTTAAAATTTAACACTGAATGCTCTTTGCTCGCTGTCCTCAGTCCTACGCCTATATTGTTGACCCCGGCGGCTAATATGTTAATTAAATGATGTAACATCCAAGAGACGTGGCCATTAGTATGGAAGCGGTTAAGGGTTAAGTGAGAACATAGCAATAACAAAGAGATTCTGTCGTGGTCTGGTGTCAGAATTTTCTTGTTTGCATCTCGTCTCCTGGCTATTAATCATGGGGTCGGAAGGCCATTATCATTACGTTGAGTTACTCACTTTACATATAAGCGTATGCTCTCGAGAAAGCGCTCAGAGTAAAATTTTTAAGATCAAGTTCTCTGTTCCTTTTTCCAACGGTTACGTTAACGAACCTGATTGTCGCGAAGTACTAAATAAATTGAAAAGAAAATTAAATCATCAAAGATACAATAAAACAAATACAAGAAAATTGCAATGGTGCCTTGGCCAAGATATATGAGAGGAGCATTTTCAAAAACAGAAAACGGCCGTATTTATTAACATCAAAACACACACAAGAACATAGTCAGAATTGTAAGTCTGTGAAAATCAAAATTAGAAATGATAATAAGAGACAATGTTTCGTGCTCAAATGAGGATTCCATTTCCAGTCAACAGAGTAGTTGTCAAACGGAGGTTCCACTGCAATAGACAAATAGCATTTCCAGTCAACCAGAGTAGTTGTCAAACGACAGTTCCAGCGCAATCGGCAAGTACCATTTCCAGTGAACCAGAGTAGTTGTCAAGCGACGGTTCCAACGCAATCGGCAAGTGCCATCTATATTCACTATCCCAGTGCGACCAACAAGCGCCATTTCCACACAACCAGAGTAATGGTCGAACGGTGGTTCCGGTAGGGGCTCAGTGCCATTTCCTGACAGGAGTGGTAGGATAAATAACTGACAGTTTGCAGTTTCATCAACTGTGGCGGGGGAATAAATGTGGTGTGGTTATAGGTTCACTTTGGTTCCGTATTGATGCTTATGTTAATTCAGATATTGATTCAGGACAGTAATTGTGAGTATTGTATTGTATTGGGTAATGTTTTTGTACAAATGTTAGTTTAAGTGAGTAACTGAAGCAACAAATTTAAAACTGAATCATTTCAAACGTCGGGAATGTCGTACAAAGGTCCTTTAGGGATCTCCAAATGGAGACATTAAGTTTGGGTTCGAATGTTGTCGTCCTCAGAGATAAATCAACGGCTTACCCTACAGGCCTCAACCCTAGTCCATTGCAATATGCCCCACCGAGAAAGGGGTGAATTTTTAATTTTGGCGTCAGATAATAGAGCTATTTTAGCAAACCAGTGTGGTCTGCTATCTCCAAATGTCCGAATAGACACTAGGAGAGCAAAGCCTTTCTCAATGATAGTGAAAAGTGACACGAAATAGAACATTCCGGATTAAAAAAACGAAATAATAGGAATTGCGGAACCTGTTGATCACTGTTTCGAAGTTAACGAAATTACCCCAACATACGTTGAGTGTGGCAGTGATTTTAAAATAAATTTAGATCACTTAGACCCTGCGTCCCAACAAAAGTTTTGGAAAATAATACAAGAAAATTCAAACCTTTTTGCGGAAAAGGACACTGAGCTTAAAAAACCACGATTAGTTTAAATAGAAATTGACACGGGCTCTCACCCTCCATTAAAACAAAAACCATACAAGATTCTCTTTTCACAATGACCCGCCATTGATAAACAAATACAGGATCTTTTAAATGCGGACACAATGTGACCCAGTATCATTCCCTTTTCTAGCCCCATAGTGATTGTCCCCAAGAAGGACGAAGCTAAAAGAATGTGCATCGACGACAGAAAACTCGGTCAGATTTCTACAATTAAAAAATCATACCCTCTCCCCGACATTTCGGACATTTTAGCGATTTTTAGCTGTCTGGATCTAAAATCCGGATGCTGTCAAATAGAAATGGCAGAAAAAGACCAACCCAAAAGAACCTTTGTTTATTTTAAAGGACTTTTTGAACTCGATGTTTCTTCCATTCGGCCTATGCTCTGTCCCGCCGGTTTTTTTCAAGAAATTGCAGCCGGTTTAGCTGCAATTTTCGAGAACTGAGGAGGGCTAACCTCAGGTTAAAGCTAACCAAGTGTAGCTTTGACCTCAATAAGGCTATCTTCCTTCAGCATCAGATCTCGGAGACCGGAATAGAACCAGACCCTGAAAAAGTCGCAGTTATCAATGCTATTAGGCCTCCGCATACAGTGAGAGAAGTTCGTTCTTTCGTGAGAATTGCCGGCTACTACAAGCCCTTCATTCCGAATTTCGCAGATGTTGCTCATCCCCTCACCGTACTGACCAAAAAGAATGCGCGATTTAAATTGTCGTAAAAGTGCCAAACTGCGTTTGACAGGCTGAAAGAAGATTTGTGCTACTCTCCTGTGCTGGTCCACCCAGATTTAATCGTGAATACAAGTTATACACCGACGCCAGTCTCCATGCCGTTGGCGCGGTGCTTGTACAAGACTTTCCAAACGTAGAACGTGTCATCCAGTACCTGTCAAAGCAGTTGAGCTCGAGCCAACGGAAGTGGCTCACTTTCGAGCGCGAAGCTTACGACTTCGTATACGCAGTCAAAAAACTGCGTCACTCTTAGGGCAGAAGTTTACCGTCTTCACGGATCACAAACCCCTGCCTTCTCTTTTTACTTCGGAGATGAAGCTATAATGCTCAGCGAGTATGGACGCTCCGTCATGTACAGAGGCGGTAAAACAAACATTCTTGCTGACACCCTCTCGAGACCCGTGTCTCAATCCCCAGAGGACGAGATCTATGTTTTTGATACTTCAGCGAACGAAGCTCTTTTCAAGTCGGTTGAAAACAAGCTGAGAATAGCTCTGAAACCGAGGAAGGCCAAGTCAATGAAAAGCTGAAAACAGATCTCGACATTGCCAGCAGACAAGCCGAAGACGACGATATAAAGGGCATAATAGATGCTTTTTCTTCGGTTGAGACCCTTCCTGAGTATGTAATGGAAGATGGCATCGTATAGCATGTCCTCAGAGCAGTGAGGACAGACCGCTGTCCCCGGTTGCAGTTAGTTTTGCCTAGTTGTTTATCAAACGACATAATTTAGCAGTTACATGATTCCGAATTTTTTAGAGGTCACGTGGGCGTCGACAAAATTTATGACAAGTTGCGGCGTCCATTTTCCTGGCCAAACATATACAGGGATTGGTGGCTTATACTGGCCAGTGTGACTATGTAAGTCCAAGAAGGTCAGAAGAACTATGCCCCAGATATGTCCATGTCAATCCCGGACTACCCATTTGAAATCATTGCAATTGATACATGCGGACACTTTCCCGAAACACAGGACGGGGAAACGTCCTTACGATTACCGACCATTTCAGTGCCTGGCCGGAAGCCTTTGCAATGAAGGAGGAATTCATCCCTAGGCACACCTACCCGAGGGTTATGGTATCGGACAGTGGGACTGAAATTGTAAATGTTGTGGCCTCTCACATCGCGGAGAAAATGCAAATTGTCATATTAAGACAACTCCTATCATCCTCAGACAACGGAAAGATTGAGCACTTTCACCGCTACATGAACAATACCCTTGCTAAATACTCGTATAGAACACCACTCGAATGGAGCACTTATATACCAGCTATGCTCATGGCATACCGCACGTCTATCCAAGACTCTACTCAGCAAACACCATTTTTCGTGGTGTATGGTAGGGATCCTGCCTTGCCAAATGATAACTTGATGCAGCCCAAACTCAAATACACGGGGGAAGAGTGTATCCCTACCATGCCCGCACGGTTACACGAAGGGTATTACGAAACTAGGAAAAAAATTAAATGCTCCCAGGAGAGGAACCAGTGGTGCCGAAGTGCGTAGGCGAAGCTTAATGAGTTCAAGCCTGGCGATCAGGTATTCTATTTCTATCTTACTTCCCCATCTGGTGAGTCTACAAAACTGCATACCAAGTGGAGACCCTTCTACAGGGTGGTCCAACAAAAGTCCCCAGTGACGTACCGAATGCGTCATTAGCCGAGCGGGGTGGCCAAAGTTGTTCATGTTGACGTGGCCGTAGCAATCCCTAGGAAGATACTAAAGTTACGGGCAGCAGAACCCGTAAACGTCAAAGTACAGGAAAATAGAGGTACAAACCCTAGCAGATGCTGACGACAGACTAGGTATGGACGTAAGTGCTGTCGAGCTTGTGGGGCTTCTTAGACGTTTGCATATAATTTAAGGTATATGCTATGTCTTAAGTAGCACCAGCGTGTGCTCTGTATATCATATTAGAGCTCTATGTATATTCCCTTTCTTGTTTATTTGTAGACGATGATTTTCAAGATGCTCATTCTACTGTGTCTAATGTTTGCGACCACACCGATGGCGACGGCCCAGTCTGGTACCCCTTTTGTGTTCTAGAACACAATCTACGCATCTTACCGTTGTTGGATATTGACGTACACTATTAACGTTGACCCATGTCGCTCGCATTTACGTAGTCTCTTATGCAAAATTAAACAGTTTTCGGCAGCGATTCAAGCCTTACACGAACAAACCCCTCCATCAACTGGAAATTACACATACGCGGTAAATATAACCACAATTGTCAGGAATCTCATTACAAATTTAATAGCAAGTGAGTACAACCAATTCATTGAGAAATTTCGGAAGTGTTTGAAGATACTATAGCTTTGGCTACCGAACCTAGTAATAGGCCCAGAAGATCGCTAGTTCCTATAATAAAAGATCTTATGTCCAGTTTATTTGGGTAAGTACCGAAAAATAAATGAATCGCTTGCGGAGTGCTTTAACGGCTCGGAAGGGTAGTCAAAATCAGATTGCACACGTTGTTTCAGAAAGTGTTACGCTTATTAATAAAACCAACGACGACGTACGTGTTAACCGAAGGACTATTCGGAAACTAATGGGAGCAACATCTCGATAGCGGGATGAATTATATACCATCTACAATGGGATATCACTTATGATATTACCTATATACAACTAGTGTCACGCTTTTACGATATATTTCACATTGTCTCCTCGACATTGAGGCAAATTCATATAGACTTCTCGGATCTTCTTCTCATGTTTCAGCATGCACTCACCGGGCAATAATTTACTACTCGTCTTCCACCTTCAGTTCTAGTGAATACTCTGATACATGCCAAACTTCTGGAAAATATCGATCTTCGTTATCTGGTTAACCGTGATGGTCTTAGGAAATACTATCAATTTCTTCAACCAACAGTGTTGCCTGCCACGCACAGTTTCCATATCCTGATGGCCATGGATGACAGCGAGAGTACTTATGATATCTTCCGAGCCGTGCAAGTTCCGGTCCCTCAGCCACAGTTAGGAATGGCGGCTACATATGTCCTCGAGTAAAACACATGTTTGGGTGGCATTGGTTCATATCAACCTCCCACGAATTTGTAATAAATATTAAATGCCCAAATGACTTGTCCGCATATTTTCGGCACTGAAATGAATGTTTTTAGCGAATATTTCAAAATACCCATGGGCGTTCACCGGGCAACGAACCAAAAATAAGGAAACTAAATTCGATGCCGAAATTAAATTTTCCGAACTCGCGCCCAATATTTGGGACCAGTCCACAACAATATTTGAAATACTAAACAGAACCAACCTCAACGAGACTGAGTATGACCTCCCAAATGTTATCGAGTTACCTATTGACCACCTTACTAGAATGTTGCAGCAAACAATGTCTACGAAAACTATACTGCTCAAAGACCATAATTCGATCGGAGTCAAGATATGGCCTATTATTTCTGTTACAGTTATCGTGCTGCTAATCATGATTTTACTCATTGTGTAAGGCGCATAGTTTTAAGGCGGTTTCGTTGCTACGCATTTGACCGAAATGATCCGGCCAGAAGGCTCGTTCACCGAAATCGCGTCTTGTGATTTGCTGCCAGCGGCGAACCCGATGTTAATAGTCTGGAATTAGCCGCTAGCGAGCGGTTCAAGGTGAGCCCAGTGAACCCGAGGAGGTCACCATGACTGAGGGTAGAACAAACATTTGGATTCAGATAAGGAAGGGTTGAGCATTCAAGTATGGGGTTATAATGTATATAATTGTATAAAGACTTGCATTTTAGAATCATCGTCGAGGAATATACTTTGCGTATGAAAAGGTTAGGGGATTAGAGTATATATCATAGGAGTAATGGACAGTTGTGTTCACGCCAGTAGTTATTTGATTTATGTCGAGCTCTTTCGAAGCGTATCATGTTAACTCATTTATTGTAAAACGTTTTATAAAAAAACATTTTCCTTGTGTTCGTTCGGTGACAGATGTCACATTTTCTGTTACAGTTACAGAAACTTGTTGTTCTTTCGGGGCTGAAAGTGACAGATGCACGTGCTTCCGGTCTGAGTTTGTTTATACTTGAATTACTTACCAACTCCGGCAAGTAATTGGCTAACCTTGACCTTACAGCGGATGCCTCCAAAAGCAAGGCTGATACTTTTTCTTACGTTTGTAGTATTTATGCCCTTCTGGTCAAATATTGAGGTGCATTATATCACTTCACTCCATTTTCTTCCCAGTTGGCTGTCAAACAAGTGATTTAATGGAATTGACAATGTTAACTCGTATTATCGCTCATTTTGAAGAAGATTGTGAACAGATACTCTGACAGGCCATTCTTTGGAGTAGCACATATGTTGTAAACAAACCGATGAATTTGCATATAGGGAGTCAAGTGCGCATGGGCGGGCCTTCGGTTGTTTACTACATAAGTCAACCCGAACGAACACACGGTTTGTAAGGGATGGAGGAATGTAACAAGGTCAATTCTGGCACCTTTAAAATTTTACACTGAATGCTCTTTGCCGCGAATATTGTTCTTTTGTATTTGTCGCGAAGTACTAAATAAATTGAAAAGAAAGGACTCATGGAAATCGCAGTTGCAATATAAAGAATTAAATCATCAAAGATACAATAGAAGAAATACAAGAAAATTACAGGCGCCTGTGCCTGTATGGTAGATACAAGCAATACGTGCGGACTGGGTACCAGAGTTAACTGACACTACAATGTGTTCAAAAGAGTCGAACTGAGGAGTTTGAATTTTGAGTAGTTTTAGTTTAGTTTTGCACACAATGGCCACCCCACCACCAGGACGGTGTTCACGGTCTGTTTGTAGCATTGTAAATCAAAGATTGCACAGTTCCGCTTTCTCCCTCAAATTTCTCATCATGTTTAAACGAGGTTTCAGTAATTGATTCAACATCAGTCTTTTGTTCATGAATGTAGTGCTGAATATTTTGAAGCTGTTTCTCTAGGGAACATGAATTTAGAATCACAATATTGCCAGATAAAAACACGTAAAGTCTGGGCTGAAATGTGCGCTAAACTGTCATTATTTGCTCCCCGATAACTTGTGTGAAAGACAGAGTTTGGACGACTGGGCGTAATAACTTGCATAGGAGATACTGTTTGTCCCATTAATTGAACGTTGACCTCTTTTACATATTCGCGACGATGTGTTATTATACATCCTATTTTTTGACCTGAGTGCGTATTCACATTCACTAAAGCCAAACACATGATGTATAAGGCAATGATCGTTTTAGAAATACTATTTTATTAATCTGATTTACGCTGAAGGTCGTAGAATCTGCACACTGTGTCGATTATCCACTGTTTGACAATTTAATCACTTTAAAACTTCGATGTATGCCTAAGATATTTTTTTCAAAACTCGTTGTTTAGTTATATCCGTACGTTTCCCCCAAAAGTCAAATGTAACACCATAAACTTGAACACATAAGCTTTAGTTACATATAAAATTAAACATAGTACGTCAAGAAGTTCCTGTATAAAAATACAAAAGAACAATATTCAGAGATACACGACTTGTCACAAACGACATTACATCATGACATGACGACTTTGATTCTCTGGCGATGGTGCATGCGGCAAACGTTTTGTGTTATCCTGTGATAGATCCCAAATCTTCGGGAAGCCGCGAATGGGAGGCGTAGTGTAAATCGCCGTCGAAATTTAATTTATAATTTGACCTACAAGTTGTTACAAGAACAGACTGAGGCTGATAAGGCAGTTTTATGAAGACCTTACAAATATAGAATACCTGTCTCGTCAAGAAAATGACTGACGTAAGAGTGTGTTTGCCAGGAGAAGCGAAACTGTTGAGTGATCCTCCGTCAGGATGCGAGCAGTAGTGGATTAGTCGTATGTCGTCCTCGTCCTTCGGAACCGAAGAGATAGAAGACACGATGGTTTGTTTCTTCTGCACAATTATGTAGCGGCCTAACTGCAATTCCTTCTTGATTTCTGCCTGCACTTTATCCCTTACTTTGCTCTCCCCCGCACTGTATTAGCTGCCAACAGGGTTGATTCCGTGTTTACTTTTGCAATATTAAAACTGCTCGAAAGCTCTTTTCAATTGAATTCTTTTCCTGACCGTCTTTTAAAAGTTGCTCCCAATTTTGAATTTTGGCGAAAAGTGGGATAGAGGTGCGGTGCTCTTTGCAGTGAAGATATTTCGGATGCTTCTCCGAGTACTGCAAGCAAATCCTGCAAGCATGGCCAAATGTGGAGAGTGTCCTGGTGCAGCCCCTGTGATTGTTGTAATTGCGGTTTATCTGTCTGTCATTGGTGTTTTTCGACTACTTCCCTCTGAAAGCGGGCTGCGAAACCGTGGGCCGTCAGCACTGTGTCCTCACTCCGCTCCCCGAGGATCCTGCCGCGGAAGTCCTGCTGAAGGAACAGAACTTTATCTTTTCCTTGCTTTACCTGGTTATCCATAGTTCTTTTCCGGGGACCGACTTCTCCTTCAGTGAGTCAAGAAATGTTGAAATCGATGTTGAATATTATATTGAAAATGCTTAAGGATTGAAAGATTTTGAGCTCACTGTCGGCCCCTGGGATATATACGTCGTTACATAAGAGTATCTCGGTGAGTTTGATGTTATGGAAAACATACATTTCCTCTTGTGATTTATCCAAGTGGGTTATACCACTATCCATTATTCCGCCACAGGCTATTCCTCTAGAGGAATTCTGTCTGGTTTGTGTTGTTTAAAGGGAAAATTCTATTCTAAAATTTAAAACAAAAGGTGTAGCAAAGTGAAGTTCATTTAATAAAGAAAAGGGGACGTTAGTTCCAATGAAATTAATTTTAAATATTAATGGAAATTACAGTTCGACGGTGTTACGGAAATATGCGATGATATGCGATGATACTTCTGAAAGGTGCCTCAGCTGCAAATAATTCTATCTAACACAAGAAACTATTACTGAGAGTACCCCCTGCTTCAATCAATTGGCAGATTTTATAAGTTTTATATCCTCTTTCCTAGGCACACTTTTTAGCAGGGTGTTTGCGCAGTTTGTCGTGCAATAGCCTGTACTCACCTTTCAGTTAATAATCGGAGACATAGAAATGTTTTCACGGCTAAAAGCACATAACTGCCCGACCGATGTGGCGTGTGGTTTAATCCTTTATATAAAAACAACGCTTGCGCGAACAAGCTAGAAGCACGCAAACATCCGTGCCACTGTTTGCCGTATTGATTAATCTTTTTTCCAGAAACAACTTTTGCAGGGTCAGGCTTAAGGAACGCAGTTGCCGTACCGATCTTATGTCATGTTGATGACACTGATGTTTTACATGGAAACACCGTTTGCACTGACAGCCGATGCTGCGTCGTGGTGCCCATTCGATATAATAAGAGTCCCAGTTTTATGGCGAGATACGTGAAAATATATAATAAAGTCAACTGACAGGCAGTCACTTTATCTCCTGAAAAGTTAAGATGTGCGGAAACTGTTTCTGCATAGAAAGGGTGAAAGCATAGCAGATTGAGAAACAGGTCTCTGCACGCATGTAACTATGCAACAGGTCTGTTGCACACCAGGCACGCGTGCATGAATTGTTTCTGCACTAACAGAATAAAAGCATGCTCAATAACTGGCATGTTATTCCTCTACGGAATAACCATTGGAATTGAAAAATGGGATCAACATAAGTGAGGGAAGAGGTGTCACATGACTCATATGAGTGCTTGCAACTGATGTTCCAGGTCACGATGACATACCATCGATTATGCAATTAAATTACATAAAATATCGTGAAGCTTCCTCTCACGGCGAATCAGAAAATCTGGTGAAACAAATTATATATCTAAGGCTGCCTTATATATCCATATGCATTTATGGCTGTCTAGATGCAAAGGCCACATTGTTTTTTTTAACCTAAGCTTGTTACCTCTCTCACAGCTGTTGTTATATCAAACTAAATGATAATTGTTGTAAATAATTGTACTTTATGAGTTGGGGTCAAACTGTGTTCTCAATCCGTATATGTACGAAAGTATGTCTTATCCAGAGTGACGTTATACTGTAGTGGGCCCCCAAACAGGATGTGTCCACATGCCATGGCGTATTATGTTTATTACATGCTTTATACCACCTGTTTTTCATATCCTTTTTTCTGTAAATTTTAGAGGATACCTGTATAACAGGTAGTTAAATGATGCCACTTTTTGCGAGGAACTGCGTATCTTCTGACTTTGGCCATTTTGTAACTGTCGCTTTTATCATTTTCTACCCGCCACTTTGATCATTTATTTTTGATTCGCCAGTGCCAGCAACATAGAAGTAAACGCACTAATTAAAACGAAACAAAACACTTAATCTAAAGGTATTCCTGCACGTATTAAATGGGTCACAATACCACAATATTTGTTTTTTATTTAGAAACTAAAGTGACCTGATTTCACTTACCTTTCACACTGAATGTTTTGAATCCGTTGTAAATCGGATATTTCACAAGGTTTTCGATTTTATATCCATGAAATATCAACTCTTCTAAAACAAACAAGCAGAGGAAGTTCATAGAAAGAATAATGATATAGCGACGCCAGTTACTACAGCCCATGTTTAATTTGATGTGCATATAATGCTTTGCGGCTTATATGCACAGTCTGATTATTTAAACCACGGAAGGCTGGGGGGGGGGGTCTCCTAGAAGTTGATTAATGTATATTGGCTGCAGTCATCACACAGTGAGGAGCGAAAATGACACTTGGTGTCACAGAAATAGGATTCTAGATATTTAAAATTCAGAATTATTCGTGTATAGGAAAACTTAATTATTATTTTACCGACTTGTAAGAATTCAATAAGCTATAGTGACTGACAATCTCCAAGTGTAATAAAGGTTATATTTTAAAGGCAAACACTTTCCATTCACTCTTAAAAAATCTAAATCTGCATTGGTTAAATTCAGCAAAGATTTATTAGCAATACAGTGAATATTAATTCCATTTATAATATATTTGTGAACTGTTTCGTATGCATATATTCCAGTGTTTAGCCTCTTTTGCTACATATTGTTTTTCTCACTTTCAATTAATCAGATGTGATGAATTCATAACTCCTGTTTGATAAATTTCTGGGTTGGGGCACTTTGTGTGATATGTGTTACTTTACTTGTCCCAAAAGCAAAGAAAGGATGCAATTCTGGTCTAGACGCGGTTTTGTTTGCTCTGACTGCATTCACCACAAAAGCAGACCTGAAAGTTTTATATTATTATTATATTTTTGAGAAGTCATAGGCATGTATGTGAAAAAAATTGAGCATTATAGCTCCCCGCTTTGCGGGCTTCCCGGGAGATATAGAACTTATTATATTTCTTAAACAAATGAGTATTTGGTAATTTTGCATGATTATTATTTCGCATCAAGACTATACTTCCCGTACCTTTTAACAAAAAGCGGATCTACCACTCTTGATAGAAAGTGTTATTGACTATATAAATTATTAGCAACACTATACCACAGCAATGACACTTTGACATTACATACTCACTTGTCACTACGACTTGTGTGCACGGCTATAATCTCAGCGACATGTTCACTTCTTATGGAAGTACAAACATGTCTCTGTGAAGAGGACTCGCATTCATGTGAATATAGTGCAAACAAATCGAGGACTCGCTGCTTTGAAAATTCCAATATTCATGTTATAGTTGGACAAATATGCGCCTGTCGAACTAAGCTTTTTTATCTACAGGGTGACTTTGGCGTGTTGCGAACAAAACGTTTTGTTCTTTTCCAAGATTTCAAGAATTCGTAATTAAATATTGTGCAAAGTCTAGTTCTGTTTGCTTTGGTATCGTGTTGCTCGTGCCATGGCACTTGATTCAGAATAATAATAGATTACTTATGATAACGGTCTTTCAGGTGATTTAAGAAATATAATACAGGGGTACTCTGTCTTGGCACTCAAACAGGTAGGCAGTTGAGAGGTTTTGAAAAGTGATATAAGTGTTCAAAGACAAGTAGGGTCATTTTGCTAGACCAGAGTGGCAATTTCACAGTGATCATTTTATTAAAGAAAGGGGAATAATTGTCATTAAAACTCCATGGCTTCTTTCGAAATCGCGCTCATAAGAACCAGCAAATTATACACACACTTGCAAATGAACGTATGTCGTTGCAAGAATCTCAAGAAAGCGCTGATAAAGGATGCAGTTATGAGGTCTGATGCGTGGAGTGCTAATCTAGTTTAAAAGGAATTGAGCTGTGCGCCTCTCGTGCCCTGAAACTCTTCTTTTCTTGTCCAGATGATGTTAACTAGACCGAATTCTGCTAGAAGGTCACCAAGAAGATCAAAGTCACCGAGGTAGCATATGTATCGTTGTTTAGGCCCCAAGGGTGGAAAATGAGCTCAAAATAGCTTTATAGTCAGCTTCTGGTTATTTATCTTTACTGTGACCGAGAAGATCGAGGTCATCGAGGTACCTTTTATACGACGTTGTTTATGCCCAAAGAGTGAAAAATGAGCTCAAAATCGCTCTATCTCTAAGATTTTTCGAGGTAATAGTCATCTTCCGGTTTTTAACCTTGACCGCGCTCGAGCTCAAGGTCACCAGATAATCGAAAAGCAACTCAAAATCACTCTGTTTTAACCGTTTTCGAGATAATAGTCAGCTTTCACTTTTTCACTCTTGCCATGACAAAGGAGGTCAAGGTCAACGCGGTACTGCTTATATAACGTTGCCAGGATCCAAAGCGTCGAAAATGAACTCAAAAGTGCTTTATATATGTTTTCAAGATAAGTTTCCTTTCATTAATAGTGCGCGATGTCACGTGACCTTTGACCTTCACCTTCAAGGTAAAAATGCAGGATTGAAGGTTGCTCCCCAGCAAGTACGTTTTATATATTCACGCATAATCACGCATATTGACGCACTTTATGGCCACTTTGCGTTCTGAAAATTACTTTGACCTCGCTTTGACACTGATGTTGAGATAAAGCTCAAAAGTTTTTGCGACTTATAGAGACCTGACGATTGTCTATAAGTTTACCGAATATGAAGCTCCGCCTACTAAAACACCAAATCTGATCTCCCTCTTTCTAATACTGTTGGAGAACTTTTCTGGAAACCATCCAAATGGAAAAGAAGAAGAAACGGAAAAAGGTAAAAACTTCAATAAAAACTGCCAACTTATGCTCAGTTTACAAGTTTGCAAGTTGTAATAAACAAGACGGTAGACTGTAGATGATGTTAATTTTAAATTAAAGCAATTCAGTTTTAATTACATTTCCTATTGACCAAAGTCGATGAAGTTTCAATAGCATGCAACCAGAAATGTAACCAGAATTATATGTTTTAAATTTAATCCTTTTAGTTAAGTCATTTTATGGTCATTTAAAATTAATTATATTTCAAATTTATGAACTGCTCTTGTCCCCCACTTTGTCTATTTTCCAGCCATCTCTTTGATCGTTTTCTGACCTCTGCTTGATCATTTTCTTACCCCCCCCCTTTGACCATTTCCAGCCACATCTTTGATCGTTTTTTTGATCTTTACTTGGCTCTTACCGTCACTTTGTATCATTTTCTTGATCGTCACTTTGATACTTTTCTTTTCATTAGCACAAACACGAGTGTGCTCCACCGAAAAAGCAGTAACTAAAGCATTAAAAAGAAAAAAATCTTTCGAACCTGCACTTTGCGTCCAAAAAAGTTTTTCGTTTCCTTATTGCAGTGCCATGCGTTGTGGATGGGTCTTACTCATAAATATATTATTTGGCGACGGCGGTATTTTTTTTTAATTTAATGTAATACTCCGCTTTAAGGAGGTGGGGAGGTATTTACCGTGTTTGATAACAGCAGGTGTTTTTCATGCATAGCGCTCCGCGTTTAGGGTTGGTTTTATAAGTGAAAGACATGAGTGTAACACTTTGTAAGTGAGAGCTTCCGGCACGGTGGTCTCCCCTTATCATATTTCTTAAATAAGCGAGCATTTTATTAACTACATGCCTATTATTTCTGGCCATGTTGGCGCTTTTAACTGTGGCTAAGGTGTGGTTATACAAGCTCTTATCGACCAAACAGATCTCATTGAAAAAGAATGAACCTTCATATGACAAAATTGCAAATATGCCCCGTTTAAAAGTGACTCACTTCTCTAAAAAGCTAACATTCATATATCAATAATATTCGAATCTTAAAGACGCGTAATTTTTGGCCAGATATTGTTTTATTTCGTATTCCGCATTTTCGACAAAAGGGTGTTCGTTCGAAACTGAATTCAAAGGAAAAGACACAGAAATCACGGAAATACCTGTCAATGAGCATATGTCGTTGAAAAAAAACGTGTCCAGAAAGGGTGTAATTACGAAGTCTGATGCAATCAGCGCCGAGTGCAAATTTAGTTTGAAGGGAATTGAGTTGCACGGGCAACAAAATTAGTGGTTCGAAGTGGCATAAGGAGGCGACATTCTCACGATCACTTCTACTATATCAGTACCGATTGACACCGATACCAAGACCATGGCTGCCACTGAAGTCTTTATTACAATATAGTGATACGGAAACTTTGCATTAACTGTAGCCATTGTGCCCTTAACAACTTTCAGAAGACTGCTCCGTCCTCCCAGGCTATGCCAAGCGTATTTGTCAAAATTACATTATATACTGACAGCAGCCATTCTGCCCTGAGACTGCCCCCTCCTCCCCAAGTTATGCCAAGCGTATTTGTAAGAATTACATTATATACTGACAGCAGCCATTCTGCCCTGAGACTGCCCCCTCCTCCCCAGGTTATGCCAAGCGTATTTGTAAGAATTACATTATATACTGACTGTAAATATATTTACACACTGTATTTTATTAAGAAAAAATCAGTGTCATTGAAAGCTTTAAGATATCCGTTTAAGTTAATGTTGCTGCCCCTGATCAATTCAATTCTAAATAAATTTCTTTCTTGCTCTAACACACCCGCACCGGTGAAAAGATCTTACATTAAATTAATATACGGTTACGTGCTGCGAAGGCAACTATCACCGTTGTATCGAGAATACAAAAAAAAAAAAAATAAGCAAAAGCAAATGCATTGACATTCGATCCGACATTGGCTCTACAAGTCTAAATATTAGCAATTTCAATGTGTTTAAGTTGAGTACCAAATGGTAGTTAAATAAAAACACCGTCTATAAATCCAGTTTTACAAATCTACACATGACTTACATATGAATCTTACTAACTTTTCCTACGAAATCTTACTATAACTATGTACTATTGACATAGTTATTTTGCTTTATTAATTTATCTTTTTATTTAAAAATATTAATAATGTTAAACAAATAGCCCTTTTTACACTGACATCAATATTTGCAAATAAACCATAACCTGAAATTAGTTTTACATTAAAATATAAAATGCACAAGGTATATTTATTGATACTTGACTTGGAATGGCCTTAATCACAGGAACAGATACGGTGATATTGGAAGATAACATCACACAGGAGACATTTTTCGTTAAGAAAAGACAAGTTGATAAGAATGCTTCGTTATGCTGTTACCTACATTTCATTGGTTGATTGTTTCTATATTTTGCTGAAAGTTTGAGTGTGAATCAGCCATGCGCGCAAAGTAGCAACTGTCCGTTTCGCTGATTAAGATCAGCCCCACTCTCTGTAAACTTGTCGTTACATAGTTAAAAATTTAACAACTGAAACAAATAATTTATTTGACTTTCCCTGTTCCTTTACAAGGAGAATATAACAAATAATAAAGAAATAATAGGCATAATATCGTATCAAATGTTAATAACTATTAATAAAGCTATTAAAAATACTTACTTTATTCATAACCGAAATTTCTCAAAAGAGGGATAAGCGGGAGGGTTAGACTTATTACTCACAAACCCTCACCCTCTGCTCCAAGCTGCCACCGGATCGGAAAATAAACCTAGCATACTCACGACACTTAAATTTCCGCCCCGAATATAGACTGGTGCAAAATATAAGGCGAGCACATGATCTGTGTGCACGACGACCAATTCCAGGATGCAGGATGCTGTGGCGAATCACACTAGCGTCATATTCACCCTTCAAATAGGATCAAATTGTTGCTAAAAACAGGACTCCTTATTCCCAAAATATATATACATCGTTAGTTCATTCATTAAATTCACCCTAAAATACTACAACTACCCCTAAAATATCACAACCACCCTTTGGGAAACCCACAACTGTCCTGCAAACCCCACCCAAAAAAACACAAACAACCTTCCTAAACCACAATCAACCAAATCCCCCAAAACACAACTACACCTCCCCACCAAAAAAATCACAACAAAGACATAAAAATCACAATTAGCTTCCCTAAACGCAACAATCCCCCAAAACCGCAACCATCCCCTAATAATGCAGCGGCGATGAAATTTAATATAAAATTAAAATTGAAAGGAATCCCGTTATCAAATTATTTCGTTTCATACGTCATCAGTTTTCGATTATTTTCACCTTACGTGTAAATCGTTATTTTTATTAATTTGACTGCTCTTTCTATATATATATATATATATATATATATATATATATATATATATATATATATATATATATATATATATATATATATATATATATGAAACCAGTCATAGGGAGATCATGCCTTATATATAGAGCACTTTGGGAGTCCATTTGTATATTGTATTATGTATCTTTATTTTAAACAAAGGGACTTTTTACGTTGCTAAATTATCTGTTTGTTCAATTTCGTGCTAAACCATGTGTAAACATCTTGAACAGTTAAGGCTTACCATAGTACTGAAACTGCATTATTACGGATCGTTAATGAGATATTAAGAGCTCTTTTTGCTGGTAAAATAGTGATACTCGCTCTGCTACATCTGTCTGCAGCTTTCGATGTTGTAGATCATGATATTGTTCTACAGCACCTGTCAAATTTCCAAGGCATCGAAGGTGATGTTTTGCACTTGATGGAGTCTTATTTAAAAGACAGAACACAGCAAAACTGGACCACAAGGATACAAGAAGTACATTGAACCCCTTGGGATATTGCTTCGCTTATTGATGATTCTTTTTCATTTTTACGCTGACGATAGCCAGTCCTGGATATCGGTTAATCCGAAATCGACGCTATCAATCGTAATCAATTTTAGAGTGCGCCATACAGAAGTTAGCTTCATGGATGAAATGCAATCGTCTTAAGCTAAACGCCTCCAAGACAGACATTCTTGTTATAAAAACCCAAAGAAATGGAGATTTCGCTAAGATATCGACACTACAGGTGAAGAATAAGAAAATGGCCAGCTCGATATCAGCAAAAAATCTAAGTGTGACCCTCGACGCATGTCTCTCCTGGAAGGGGTAAAATCATGCCGAAATAAACTAAGGGAACTGCGGCATATTCGTATAATATTTATCTCAAGAAGCAACTAAAACAATAGTGCACATCACAGTTATTTTGAAAATAGATTACTATAATTGTCTTTAGGTCAATTTACCAGCTTTCCATATAAAGAAGTTGCAAGGCGTGCTGAATCAAGAAGCCCGATTGGTGACTTTAACACCCTGAAATGAGCATATAATACCAGCCCTAATCAAACTTCACTGGTTCAGTACAAAGTTGTAACAATGGTACATAATACACATGGACTTTATGGTCTTGCCCCAGGATATATTAATGAACTCATAGTACCTTATAAACCAAATCAACCTGTCCGTTCAGCATCCCATCGTCTTTTAGTTGAACCACGGTTTCGCCTAAAATCAGCAGGTTATCGACGTTTTGAGGTTGCAGGACGGAGACTTTGAAATAAATTGCCCCAAAATGTAAGAGAAACTGTTAATTTGAACACTTTTAAAAAGAATCTCAAGACATGTTTATTTTAGAGATCATAATGTATTTGATTAAAGCATTGTGTAACTTAAGTTTTCAAGTTTGTATTATTTTACCTGCGTACTCATTTGAGTGTTATTTCCGATAATATCAGTATTATGTTAGTATTATGTTGATTGTTCCATCTATCAAATTATCTTGATTATTGTAGCACTTTTATATAGATAAAAAGCGCGCAAAAAGAAAAGTCTAATAATATAACAGACTTTAAAGAATTTAAAGGATGTATTTTTTGGTTATGGTGGAATGTAAGTCTTCTCGTATAGTGCGTTGTTTAATAAGACTCATTATGAGTGTGTTGGTTCCAGAAGAGAAATAATTGTTTTCTTAAACTTAAGTTGGATTTGTCGTTTAAGGAAATGAGTCTTAAACTAGAAATCAAAAGACAAAAGGGTACAGTGCCAGATATAAAACATCAGACCATGTCTTGCTCGCTTTGATGTCTTTAACGTTTCATTTTCAAATTTCATAAGAAAAAGTAGCTTCAACTGAGCAATCCCAGTGTTTTACCAGATAACCCCTCCATGCACATTTGCCAAGCGTACAACCCAGTGACCTTTGGCAGCTTATGGGTCCTGTTTTAAGCTACAAAAAACTTACAAAAGAGTATAACGAGACAAATATTTAGACACTCAAGACTTCACAGTGTATACTTGCGATGTCGTGTGCGTTATTGGCGTATTTAGTATATCTTTGCTTTATGTACACTGTATTATTATGTCCGCATATCCGTCTCTTCGGTGGTAAATTACTTTATCAAACATTACAATAAACACCAAGTCTTCTAAAGGTTAGGAGCCTGTTGGTCAAGACGTATAAAAACGCACAAAAACTGCACTTAAGTTCATTTTGTTTGTTTGTAGCTTTGTTGATATCAGTAGCTAGCAGCAAAATGCAAAAGTGGCTGCTACTGACGTTGCTCTGCTGCCAGATGATAAAACAGTTCCCAAATCTATGAGTTATTAGAACATGTGGAATATTCTATTATATTCCTGCACTTATCTTAAAACTTAAGGATATATGAAAGTAACGTAGTACTTTGATTTTAATCTCGAACTACCAAAAACATGTTATTGCTGTTATTTGCATTTATTTTGTATAAATGTGAAACTCTTACGTTAGATTTATAGTATAACTTTGCACAAAAATGGCTGAAGCATGAAAATGATTAAAGTAAGTTTTATTAAGTTTTAATAGTTATTTTATTTAATATTTGGCTTTCATGTAAAAATAATTTTGATTTTATATATAGGCATCGTTAAATTGTTAAAATAGGTCTATGATGTTTTCAGATACCGCACGTCATTATTTAAGTGTACTTGTAACGGACTTTTATATAACAATGCAATTTTGAGTGATGTTTCAAAAAGTTAAATATGGGTTAAATATATTTTGATTTAAAATCAGAATCCAAAGCAGCGTTTCAGATTATTTTATTTTTTTGCGGAATGCCTAGAAGCTATTCATTATGGGTAGCCATTTCTGTAGATAATATCCTTCTCCTTCTCCTACTGAATTAGGTTCAGTAAAAAGCATTGGTTAGGACTGACTATATTTCAGTGAATTAGTACTGAGTCAACTCTGGTTTAACTGATAGGGGATTTAATGCCAACCTAATACTATGTCTCACGTACTAAGATTAACTCAAAATACAGGAATTTCACCATTTTATACTTTACACATTTCACATTTACTGTATCTACTAACACTAAGCAGCTAGATATTGATTCTAGTTCATAAGATGCACCAAAAACTCAAATCCACAGTTTATGTATAAAGCAATATAATATTGCATTATATAGCACACACACACGCACAAATATAAATATATGTGACATACTTCCTCTTTTTACAATGCTTTCCAATAGGTCGACTTATTATTTTTTATAGAAAAAACTCAATTATAATGCCCTCTGACATTCAGTCCTCTGACATTCAGTCTGATCACAGGAAACGTGGAGAATCTTTGGTATATTTTCGTAAACATCCAGTTGGGACTGCATTTTGTAGTGTGGCCTCTTATCAGGCCCCCTATCCGAGTTGGTTTTTAAACTTTGGTTTTTAAAACTCTTGTGAAAGAAACCTTTTTAAAATAGTTTAAAATCAAAGATGTCTTAAAATAAACTTAACGAACTGTTCTTAAAATAAACCATGTTCTTTTATTACTAGTTACATTAATTTGCTTTCTGTGAACTTCCATTGTTGCTTCTTTAGTGTTCGTAATTTATTAAATGAATTTGAAATCAATATTAGATTAAAAATACTCGATTCAACTGACCACAAACATCAAGTTTGATAGGTAAGTGAATTCAAGTCAAAACACATATATCGTATTTCATTCAATCATTATTTAAAGAAGGATGTAAATTAATTAGCCTATTATGTTCTAATTATGCTGTTTCTGTTCAGTAATGTCTTTTAAGAGTGGTTAATTAAGTTTTCATTTTACTTGAATTGACTCCTGACCCCGACTTCGCCGGAACAGGATTAGCTTTGCAACAACCAAAATTGAGCAAAGTTGTGGTTGGGAAATAATGAAAGAAAAAACGGCATGAATGACCAAATATGGCCTTTTGTGGGTATCAATTAATCAAAGAAACTACGCATGCATCACAGGGCTTGGCCTTCTGTGGATATGGATTAATGAAAGAAACCACGGCATAAGTGGCACGGATAAATGACATGGTATAAGTGACAAATAACTGACCATGTGGTGTACATTTCTGGTTATGGTTTACACTTAGTTCTGAAGTTAAATTGCTTGGAAAGTTTAAAAGCCATGATATTTCAATTTTTGTTCATTTCAAATTTGTATTTCTTGATTGATACCTTGATTTGTAGTTAAACTGTTCGGAAAGGTTAAAAGGTTAGACGTTGCAATTTTGCTGTTTTGTTAGCATTTGTAACTACGCATGACTGGTCATTTTCCATTTTGTTTGTAAAATAAAGTGAGTCCCAAAATTTTACAGATATATTTAAATATATTGTTCCCAAGCCTCAACTAAATGATCGATTGGTGTCGTAAGTACCATGAAATTTGCTGCAAGCAACGTCTTCTATCTATCTATCTATCTATCTATCTATCTATCTATCTATCTATCTATCTATCTATCTATCTATCTATCTATCTATCTATCTATCTATCTATCTATCTATCTATCTATCTATCTATCTATCTATCTATCTATCTGTTCTGGTTCTTATACGCTCTTATGCCTAAGCACAACAATCGAGCACGATTAACACTAAAAATATGCTTTACTAAAAAGATGAGTCTTTAGCATTCGCTTAAACATATCAAAGTTCTTTGCAGTTTTTATGTTCCCTGTAAATGCGTTCCAAAATGTAGGACTTCTTAGTCCATACTTCAGATTACACTTTGATACAACTAAAAGGTCCTGTTCTGCAGGACGGAATGTGCGTCGTTTTTGACATTTGACTATCATATCTGAAATGTATTCCGGGGCAAGTCCATACAGAGTCTTATATGCCAATGGTATGACTTTATACTGGATTCGCTGCTTGAACAGTAACCAATGTAAAGACGCTAGTACAGGTGTTAACGAGGCGTGGTTCGGAGTGAGTTTAACTAAATGAGCCAGATTGTATACAAGAATACAGTTCAAACGGGAAATCACTAACGCGTGAGCAAGGCAATTGGCTGCATTCTCAGTAACAAATTGCCATATACTCTAAATCCATCGAATGTAGTAGTAGCACTTTCTACATATGTTGTTTATGTGCTTCTGTCCAGGTTTGTATCCATGATTACCCCTAAATCGCGTGCCTCATATACCCTCTCTACTACAGCGTCCTTAAGGTGAAGCTGGTGAACTGCAATATTATCCATATTGTTTGGGCTTCCGATCACAAAGAACTCAGCTTTATCTTGGTCCAGCTTTAATTTATTACGGAACATCCAATCACTGATGAAATTGATGCTGTTCGTGAGACTATCACAAGCTGTTATTTGGCCAATGACTGATTTAGGGTTAGCTGACTTTTTAATCTGTGTGTTATCTGCATAGCAGTGGAACCAGAGGTGAAAAGCAAACATAAGATGTCCAAGTGTTCTATAGTAATCACTATACAGTTTGGGACCAATGTTTGAACCCTGTGGTGTAGGACAACTTAGCTCCTTAATGTCAGATAACACATCATCAACCCTAACTTCGCAGCCGACAAGATAGGAGCGAAACCACTCAAGAACCTGTCCTTTGATTCCAAAGTTTGTTCCAGGCGTTTGATCAGGATGGTGTATTCCAGCGTATCGAATGCTGTACTGAGGTCAAGGGAGTTAAGATAAACTATTTGTTGATTATCTAGGTGTATAAGAATGTCATTAAACACATTCGTTAATGCCGTTTCACTGCTATGCATAGATTTATATGCAGATTGATTTTTTTCCGACAGATTGCAGCGTATTTGTTTGTCGACATGCTGCTCCTTCAATCACTTTAGAGACAAAGGAGAGATTGGACACGTTGGTATGCGTTCAAATGTTGCTTTTTGAAATGCTGGCTTTATTACCCGGGTTTTATAGCTATCAGGAAACACTCCGGAACTAAGAGAAAGGTTAACTATTGGATAATAACTGGCGCCAGCTCTTCTAAACACGAATTCAGTAGACGTGTGGGAATTGGATCCAGTATGAATGTTTTATTTTTTCGATTTTAGGACAGTAAAAGTTGACAAAATGTTCCATTTTCTTAAAATTAGAGCCTAAATGTCCATCAAAATCAAACGCGAAATCGGTATCCGTATCAAAGGTTGCTCGAATTTTGCTGATCTTTTCAGAAAAATAGTCATAAAAGTCATTTGCCATATCTTTGGAGGAGGTTTATACCGGGAGCGGGTAATTTTTATTTCTGTGCATGGTCATAATCATTTTCCGAAAAAGTGCTCAATGATCTTTTTTCGTTTTCCGAGATGATTTCACCATAATATCTTCTTTGTGCTTGCTCAAGAATCACACCGAAATTATATTGCTCCTCTCTAAATTCAATTTCAGACGTTTAGGATTTGTTTTTCCGTCATTTGCGCCCTTTAGCTCTGAGTCTTTTTTCGGGCATTTTGAATATCTTCGTTATACCATGGTTCGCATTTGTGCTTTCAGTTTTTCCGTCCTTGGCTTGGAGTTCACTGTCGTAAGCCTGGACTAAGGAATCTAAATTCATGAAAGAAAAGTTTTGAATAGTTTTCTTGAATATTGACCCCGCTTGTCAATAACACTAGGTTTTACAAAAAAGAATAAACTCGTTATTTCTAGTTAACAGTCTTGTAGAAATATGTGTGTTAAGCAAAATTTTCAAGACTAGAATAAATTCAACCTTTTCAGTTTTACTAAAATTTGCATGTATACATAACAAAGATGATACGGGATACAATATGCGAGTCATAATGTTCTTGAGAAATAATAGGCAAAGAAATCTTCTCAAGTTTGGCAATCTTTGATATTCACTTTCAACACACTGTTTAAATATGAAGCACTTTTTGTCCGATGTGCTTTGTTGCAACTCTTGTTCAACTAATTCTGAAAAGAACAGCTTGTTTCCCGACACCGCTTTTGTGCTAATTTCATGCCAGTGTCCTTTGCATTGGTTTGTTTTAATATGACCTCAACAAATTTAATAACGCGACACACATTATGAGCGTTACTTTTTTACGTATCGGGGGACTGTAACGGACGGGATGACCAGAATAAAGACGGCGTGGCGGTTGCAGACACTTTATTGCGAGAATCGCCTGAATGAGAAACAAATAAAAAGAATTCTATAATTATTCCACTACTTTCACTGACTTTTACAATAATTATAGAAACGCATTTAAAATCTTCAAATGCTTTAGATTTTACTTATTAGTTTAAAAGTAAATAAAAATGCACAATATTTATCAACTAAGGCTCGCACAGGTCCCTTTAACTGCATTATCAGCATGATAATATCAAAAAATGTAGTAAACTTCAATTAAACACGTGCACGTAACGATGAATTTGTTTACATTAACGTTAAATATTGAGATCTTTAACACATGTCAGAGACAAGTCGGATCTTCGACAAAAATATTGCTGAAGGAACGTGCATTTGTTATGCAGAGGGGGTGGTCATTCGTTACACTTCAGAAACTGGTGGACGGCATAGGAATTGTAATTGGATATTAAATTTAATAAACCGAAGAGGCTTTTAAAATTTTGAATTTTAATCTATACAACCCAATGATAAATTGCTCAATCATTGTAAATCGCTTAAATATCTTGGACAGATGAGTAATGAATTATAGTGACGACATCATAAGACAAACTATACTTATATATGCAAGAGGTAACATGATTGTCTTTTATGTATATGAACTCTGTGGCTTCTCAAATAATAAAGCTTTGCAAACCAAGTAAAGAGATGGAATTTATAAAAATAAACGAAAGGTATTAGTTCCATTATATGAACCAACTCTTATTTGTTTCTTTATGTAATAAGAAACATTTGGAATTAGGTCAATATTGCTGTGTTGTAAATTCTGAATAAGTTCCATTTCAAAGAAAGGGCTTTCTAATGAGGTTTGATTCGCAAAACGTAATATATTTCTAAGAAATAGGTAGATTGACTTGAAACAATGTGAACCCTTGAAGCGTTCATTGTTAATGGTTACGTTCTTGATGTCTTCTAAAAGAGGCTTTGCAAACTGCAATCCGAAGTCTGTTCCGAGCTTGTACTGAAATACAGACGAAAGGATTGATTAAACAAAACGAAGATTTATAGATATTATTACTAAAATTTGTACAGAATTTCAGTATGTTTTCCGTGCACGTTAGCCTTTATCTAAGTTGATACGAAAGCTTCCGTTCATTAAATTGATAATTTTGCTCGAGAACCCAGCTTGAAAATAATATAATTATAGTATCACAGATTGAGTCCATACCACAGTCCATACACAGACTGAGTCCATACCACTGGCAGCACCAGTCTGAAAGGTGAGTGCTAACAGTACACATGGTTGAGTCAGTGGTTTTGGATAAGTCGAAACGTAAGTGTGGCTTTATTTCATGATTTTTGTGCATATATAATCCCTTTTATATTAAGGATGGTTTATACTCTTCTGTCATGTTTTTGTCGACCAGTTTCTTTGTTATCGCGACGTTAAGTACACACTTCCAGTATTGTGTGATGTGACGTTTCCGATATTGGAATTAAAGCGCTGTGCATATTTACCCGTTATACACATTGTAAAAGCACTACTCTTCCCGAAATAAAATAGAATTTGATTGAATAAACGCTTAGCAATTATCAAGAAAACATGATTCCTGTGTAAATTTATACGGATGATTAAAAGCGCTGGGGCTTCGTAAATGAGGGTTTATTAGGATGAACCTCATGGCTAAGACTCTATTTTGCCAGCCTTATTATTCAGACAGGCTTCCAGACCAACATTTTTATGGTAAAATAATATATTGTAAGTGTATACCGTATATTTGTTGTATTATTTTTATTTGTTTTCTTTACAGCAACAATGATTACACAGGTAGTAAAATGTTTTAAATTATTTAAATATAGTTCTATCTCTATTTATATGTTTGTACAATAAACACCTTATTTAAGATGTATCAAGCGATTAAATATCTATTTTGATAAAAAATTATGCTTTTGAGTGTAAGCTAAAATCAACTAAAACTCTTAATTACCTGTGCAATACGCTTATAAATAACAGAAAATATATTGGGATTTGCTTTGTGAAACAGTTGTCGACTTGCATGTGCTACAACGACACCATTCATCTCCGCATCTAGGCACGACTGCTCTGTTGTTTTGTTAGCAATAGTTTGCACTGTGCAATAGTCACTTCGAAAATTCATGAAGCACTTCATAGTGTAAAGATTTTCTAAAATATATAAAAACACTTATTCTATATGCAAGTTCTAGCATTACAAATTTGACATTATTTCTCTGAAATTTAATTATCTAATTGTCACAACATATATTTTAAAATGTAACTAAAAACAATGTTTTGTTTGAAAGACCAGTTTCATTAATAATAATCTCGTGAAGAAAATGAGCTGAAAATGAGTGCGAATTTGCCATAATATTTATTTGTTTTCAAAAAATGTAAATACCGCAAAGTATGTCCTTCTTACATATTATCAAGCTAATATTATTATACACATAATATTATACGCATAACAATAACCGTTTACATCTTATTTATTAAGAACAAAGTTGAAGTATTTTTTACACACTTTACCCTTTGGAGCTTAAGAGACAAAAAGAACAATTTGCAGGAGGTACAACCACCTCGCATACAACACGTTCGAATACAAAGAATGAACCCACGTATATGTGTATGTGAAGGGGGAAGGAGGGTAGTAATTTTTGAGGTCATAGACGGTACGCATTAGTGCCAGTTTTGATTAAATGGGGCAATTTTCTGACTGGGCAAACAATTTCGTGCGATTTGATTAAAAGATAAATGTCAGCATAAGCTGACAATCTGCCGTATCTAATGCACAAAATATAAGGTGCGAAAGAGACTAACATTGCAGCTTCGTTGGTTCCAATTAATCTCTCTGTTTATAAATGGCAATAGCATACTAGTAGCATTTTGCGTGGTGCATTTTGCAGCTTTCTTTTTTATTTTGACGTTTTGGGGCATATTGTATGGTTTTCGTTGACATCAAAAAGCTTCTTTTCTTGTCCTTTATTTGTTAAATGAAAATCACATTAAATGCCATTTTCAGACCTTTTTGTAATTGGGGCAATATGGATAACAGGCTTCGCACAAAGGTCAAAGTTTTTGCCAAAAGCATTAAGATATTGAAATTTTCTCGATTGATTTCGATGCCTGTTACAATTTGGCACTTTTGCAGTAAGTCGAGACATGCTGAATCTTTCTCCTTTTTCATTATAATAATCTATTAATCTATTTTCAAATGTATTTTGTGAAAATTGTGATAAAAGTTATGACAGAAAATAGTGCAATGTTTTATTACCAGGCTTTTCATTTGCTATGGAATGCACATATTACAAAGAGAGATATAACGATGAGGCTAATGTTGATCATTAAAGCATATGCTAAGCAACAATCATCAACTTATTTTCTGATACGTCACAGTTTTAATTTGAAAAGGCATTTGAAAAAGTAAATACAAGTCAAAAGTAAATGCGTAGATATTACTTTATTATGTTGTATAATCAATGCTGGAAAGCTTACCTGGAAAGTAGACGAAATATTCATTGAGTATATCTTGATCCCCCAGCCTGTTTACTTTTGCAGCTGTCTGGCGTTTCATGATTTGTGTAAGATTTGCTAGCCAGTTGCTTTCTTTAATTCTATTTAAATCCATTAGCAGTACACCGGCGTTACGTCCTATAACGCGGGATATATCATATTTATACACATAAATTTATAATTGAAGACGAGTGATAATAGAATACAAAGACAAACACAAAATTAACACTTAATACGTCAAGTATTAATTCACTTTTCAGGCTATTTTCTGAGAAAAACATGAAAATATACCATTGAACAATACTAAAAGGAACTTTATAAGTTTCTGTTGGTATTTTGTATACAAAATCTTGATAAGCGCAATGAGGAGCATAGTGCTAAGGCATTGTTAAATCTAGAACTTAGAATCTACTTAAAGTTAAAGCTAAATAAAGTTTTATAAAAATATTTCTACATTTTTTAAAGTTAAAGATAGTCTGGCCGGAACAATTTACAGAGAATTGCCATCTCGCTTAACTGTACCATGTGGCCGTAAAGACGGAATTGGGTGAGTGTCGTACCACCCATTTCTGAACAAACTGTTATAAGTCATAGCTAGCATTTGTTGATTGTCAAAGTTGTCAAATCCTTTCCAAACGTCATGCAGGGGGGATAACAGTACGGAGTCTGTGTCCATATATAACAGACATTTCACATTTTTAATTTTCTCCTGTAAAGTATAGCACATTATAAAACATTATAGAACACATCACTCTGTCCTGTTATATATTGTAATGTCATAAAATGTATTGTTTTGTACATGCAAGGAGACAACTTTAGATTTATAACATGATTTATAATAATTATAAAATTTGAAAAAGGCTATGCAATATTTACAGACCGCAATGAACAGTCGTTGAGTAGAGCATCTCTTAAACAAATTCACCCATGTTTCATCAGGGAAGTACGGATCATAGAACGTGTACTTAAAACTTTTCTGAATATTCAGTGGTAGAGCATCTATCTGTAAAATGGTAGAAAAATAACGTGAAAGTTACCTTCTTTTTAATTACAATCAAGTTTCTTCCTTTTAATTAAAATTACATGTGTAAATATTTCTAAAATGGAACAGTAGTAATTTTTGTCAATGGTTATATTTCTATAAACTATTGTGCCATATTTACCTGTTTTGTCAGGTACGACTGTGCTGCTGGTGTTGAAAATATATGGAAGTGTACGCTTCCATTGATATGCATTAACAGGGAAGACTTTATGGCAACGAAAGCTTCATGAAGACGAGATGTAACATTACCACATGACGTTATGGCAATGTTGTATGCATGCTCTGAAAAAGATACATATACGTTTAAATTTTTACACCTTTTAAAAAAGTTTTAAAAATAATTATAAAGAACAATTACAAAAAAACGTTAACCAATTAAGCAGATTGAAGATTTTAATATTTTCAAATTTGAATAGTATATTAACTTAAAACTTAAAGAATTCAAAATAAAATTGTGTACCCGTGATGCTTTACCCTACACATTCTACAATTTCAAGCAAATAAGTAAGCTTACCTCTATTTCCGCCCAAAGAACAGTAGGTGTGGCGCGACTGTTGTTTTCTTGTCACTTCCCTTGTAATATTTTCTGAATCTGCATAGTAATATAATTTAGACAGTGACACACAAGGATTTTCGTTGTTTTTTTAATTCTTACAATGCGTTTTCATCTGTTTACGTTTTACCGCCACACACGATTTTCCGGATAACTAGTCTGAGAGATAGGAGGACGACATTTCGAAGAGATATACCTCTGTTGATGCTTTTCTAATTTGCTTTTGCTATTTATTTACAATTTGAATATATGTGTGTGTAAGTATCTTAATCGGCCACAACTGTTGCGCCAATTTAATGTTGCCAGTCCCTGTGCGGTATGGTTCAAGATATATTCCATTTCAGTATCCCGGTGTTTTGGTATTTAAACGCTATTTATTTTTTTTTATTTGTTATTGAGTTCTTATATAAAACTAACCATTTATAAATGTATAAATGGACATAAATAAATATTTTCAGGGAAAAGAAATCATTGCATAACAAATGAAAGAGAGGATTTTGATCAGCGTTGCTTGAGTTAGGCACATTTCTTCAAAGGATGAGAAAAATTTTATAGAAGGGAAATATTGGAAAATAACAAAATCCCCTGTCACGGAGCAATGAATGCCATTGGTATAGCAGTGGGCTTGTAGACACATCTGAATCTATGAAAAACTAGGGTATAATAATGATATAATAATAATAATAATAATAATAATAATAATAATAATAATAATAATAATAATAATAATAATAATAATAATAATAATAATAATAATAATAATAATAATAATAATAATAATAATAATAATGACAAAAATAATAATAATAACAACAACAACAACAACAACAACAATAATAATAATAATAATAATAATAATAATAATAATAATAATAATAATAATAATAATAATAATAATAATAATAATAATAATGTGAGACCGGATTCTAGTAAGGATACGATTTACTTGCAACGAAATTTATCAAAATACATTTGAAGCATGCATAAGAAGCGACGCTTTCAAGGTAAAAAATGAGAGAAGCAGTTCGCACGTCATTACCCTCTAGCAAAGCATGTGTGCGCACCAGTGACAAACGACGTCCTGATGATACATGCAGATACATAAATAGATTTAAAACGCTTCCGATGGACCTGGGTTGTTTCATTTATAATGATCCTTGGTTCGTTTGATTTTTACTTATTTTTCTTTTCAGATAAAAGGTCTAAATTATGTGTTCATTTCATGTTTACAGCCACTACAAAAAGAACAGAAAGTGTAGAACCGTACACGAGCAAAACATCAAGAGATGAAACGTGTAACTGATGCCTCAAGGTAAAACTATTAGCTCCAGAAAGAAAATGCTGTTGTGATTGCAGAAAAATGTTCAGAACTGTAATATTTGTCGCAGACTAATGTTTCAGAGGCTCTAAAACTTACCTATGGAAAACTGTAATTTATGCGGAGTGGGAGGAACAAGTGAAAGAGAAAATGCTAGAGCAGGTACGCTTCAAACGAAACAAAATGTTACTTATTTTAAGTGAAAACGTAGAATCCGTCTATATAGATAAGTTGTTTATAGGAAAACCAACCTACATAAATTTTCAGAGCAGTTATCGGAAGATTTTAAAAAATATATGAATCTCTTCAAGCCCTTTAAAGGGAAGGAATTGGTTTGAACCGAGATGAGATAGGTATTTGAAAATTCACTATTCATACAAAATCACCCAGACTTTTGGCTGATAAAATATATGCTAAATGTTCAGAGCAATGACTTAAAATATTTTCATGGTCTGTTATTGCATATTTTCAACACATTTACGGTCAAAAACATCCAGAAAAGATATTTCATTGACAAATTACATTGAAGATGAATTCAGTAAAAGGATTATGTCTTATTCAGTGTCTCTGAAACAGGTTCCAATATTTGAAAATCTTAACAACGTAATAACTAACAATTTCAGTTATGAAGAACGGGCATTTCTTCTGTGCATACCTCCACAGATACCCGGTGACAATAAACCTGTTGTATTTCGTGAAAATGGAAGTGACACGATGAAGTGACCCATATGTCAATAGACTTATGGCTGATAGAACCACACAATGCTAAAATGCTGTTTCCGTTGTTTGCATGGTTTTTGTAGAAAAGATTTGTTAGGCGTGCATACGCCTCTTTGTAGGGATAAATTTCCACATCGGCCAAGGCATAAAAAGATGGATAAACATTGTGATGTTTAAGCACTATACAAAACAACAACTAGTTTCATTTGCCACTTGAGCAGATTTAAAATGCCACTCCTAATCCAAAATACTGTTTTACGTCTAATTATCAGCATTATATCCTCTGCAGCTATTGCGATGTTGCTATAAGTACAAGAAATGGGGGTCAATTTGTGATCCTGTGTTACACAGGGGGACTGAAGTAGTCCATCACATTCTAAACTCATTAGAAAACGAGGGAGTGACATATCGAGAAAACTAAAACCAATCCAAATATCTGATATAAAAATCAAAGAATTTAATACCTGTAACCTATATGAAAAGCCCCAAGGAACAGCAGGATTCGCGACCGACCATGATAATTTAATACGCCTAAATCAGGGAGGAACACACAGAGAATGCAATTTAAAACACATAATGGGAGCCATTGAAAAATACACAGATAAATGATAAAACTGTACCTCAAATAACAGTACATTTCATTTTCCGTCGGAAATTCTATCAAATTTTTACGTACTTCATGAGAAAATGTTTCAAGAGATGAAATAGAGAGAGTCATTGCTTTCACTGCCCAATTCAACGAAATCTACTTATTCGTAGATTACCTTCATGAGATTTGATAAGATTTTCCAAGCAATTAAAGAAACAAAGAAGTTAGCTCATTTACATATAAAATGGGTTTCTTTATATACAATGGGTTTCTTTATATAAAATCAGATTTACAAGGACCCTTCATCAAAATTCATCATTCTGAATAAAAAGAGGTAGAACCTAAAATTAACACAGTGTCATTCTAACAAAAATTGCATTAGTCTAATGGATCTTGCCAATACAACAGCATATATATTTTCATTGAAGAACAAACACTATAAATTGATCGCGTGAATTATACCATGCCATATATCTTTTGTGGGATAATGTTCGATAAAAGTGTCTGCACTAGTTGTTTCAGGGATTATATGCTATAAAAGAATCCATAGGAGTTACAATGATGTGTTTTGTGCAGTCACTGAGGTGAAGTTATTGTCTGATATGATTCCATGAAACGGTATTGTTTAGAGTTCATTTACAAAAGGACAGATGTGAGACCGAATTCAGTGTATTTCTGTTGGCTCGAGATAGTGCCATAAACACACAAAATGGTCCATATTTTCCCCCAACACTCCCCAATTCACGGCTCCATCAGTTAGAAGAGCTTCACTGTCTGCCCCAGGGCGTAGAACACTCAACTTAAACCTCTCTCCACGGTTCGAGTTATCCAGGACACTTTAAAGACGATCTTATGATACCAAATATAATGAATTTGCCACATTCCGTACCGTACCCTATTTGACGTTGATTGGTCATGCTAAATTTGACAATTTTCCGATGTCATTTAGTTGTGTTATGGATTACACATAAAAATATTCAGTATCACTAGCTATGTTAAATACATGGAAGTCATGTCACCTTGAGTCTTACAAGATGAGATTATCACTTAGGTCCTTTACGCGTAATAGTCGCTGGAATTGAGAATTGCGTGGATGATATTTGTTTTCCGAAAAGTGTCTGAGTCACATCACAAAGCTGTGTGAAGAAGATTCGCTAAGCTTCTTCGTAAGCAATATCATATTCCAAGTCAGAACATCGGATGAAACGTAAAGATACAATGGTTACATTGTTTTAAAACTTAACGTTGTCACATAGATTGTGAAGATGCCCAGTACGATGCGGAGCATATGCATGCAGACCTTACGACGAATGAAATCAAAGTCATATATCATAGTTTTTCAGACAAGGAAGTCACTGACCTATAAAGGCAAATTTTAAGATTATAATCATGACAACAATTAAGGATTTTTCAACGAAGAACGGGGAGAACGGAGCTTGGATTTTGAATAGCAAACTCACAACAAATCATACTAAACCATAATAAATTATAAATAATTGTATTTTATGGGAAACAATTAAACTGTTTTCTGCCTTACTCTATTACTGATGGTTGAACGAGGCCAGGTTTTGGGAGGGATAGCTTCTGACTTTGACCATTTTCCGACTGTGACTTTTATAATTTTATCTAAAAATGTCACAAACAAGAGTCTGTGTTAACGAAATAGAAGTAACTCAACTTATTAAAACAACCTAAAAATTGGAAAATTGGAAATTCATGGATAAAATACCTAAACTAAAGAGTATTCTATACAAATGAAACTGGACACAATACGCAATATTACTTTTTAGAAAGTAAAATAACTTCACTTACTTCTCAAACTGAATGCTTTTAGTCCGCTGTAAGTCGAATATTTTCTAAATTTTTCGATTCCATATTGAGAAAATATTAATTGTATCGGAATAAGAAAGCAAAGAAAGCTTACAGAAATGACCAGTATAAAGCGGCGCCAGCTATAACGGCACATTGTTTTTTTGTCGAGTTCATAAATTTTACGTAATATAATTAATATATAAATGACAAAAATATATGTTTTTTTCTGAGCAGTTTATGTGTAAAATACATTCGTCTGCCTACATTCGTATTTCTTTTGCTCTGGGAAATAAAACGGTGGGGGGGGGGGGGTACTTCTAAAATTTCAATTCACAATGTAATTGATGTTAAATAATCATAAATTAAGCATGCGTGTTCAAACAGAAAGGAGAGAATTCTAAAGCCAAATTTTTAATTCTGAAGGTAAATTTCATCCAATATACCCAATGTGTCAATAAAGGATGTTTCTTCCTGACCACACTACATAGCCAACAGAATGGGGAACACAAAAGTAATACATAAACGCCTTAATGCAAGTACGTCGTCCGATGAAAGATTGGGTAACTGAGAGTTTTCACTCAGTACTTCTCGTATCCCACAAAATGGGATTGTTTTGGGACTGTGCTTTGCGTCCAACAATTCTTAGTTCCTTTGTTGCAGTAGCATGTGTTATAGCTGCCTCTTTACCAAAAAGTTAACTATTTGGTGCAGGAGTTATTCTTAATTAAACGTAAAAACCAAACACGGTAAATCCTCCGCATTTAAGGGCGGAGGATTTACTGTGTTTGGAAAAGAAACGAATGTTTTTCATGCATAGCACACCGCGTTTAAGGGTTGCTTTTAAAAGTTATAGATACGCATGTAATACTTTGCACGCGAGAGCCCCACCCCCCCCCCCAACTGCCTCCGCTCAGTGGGCATCCCGAAATCTATACCCGGTTATCATATTCCTTAATTAAACGGGCACTATGTAAACTACATGCGTATTGTTTCGATTTACCTTGGGCAAAAAAGGATCTGTCAATACCATTACAAGGTCAAATCGATTAGCTAAGCGGTTAGCACTACAATACTACATCGCTCACACTTTGGCATAACACACCTGTTTTCTCATTGCCAGTTGCTTATACAAACAGGGATTCACGTTGTTGTCATGTAGAACGTGTTATACTCTCATACTCAGAGATATTGAAATATATCTTGCGCTCAAAAACATTTTTTTCAGAAGCCAGACCAGGAAGAATGTGAACTAGTCAACCTATTATGTTCTAATTATGCCTTTATTGTTCAGCAATGTCCTTTAAGAGTTGTTCATTCTTTTGAAGTTTTCATTTCACTTATATTGCTCTATTGACTCCTATTTTGCAGGAAAGGCTTAGCTTTGCAGCAATCAAAGCTTTGTGGTTGTAAAATAATGAGAGAAACTACGGCTTGCACAACAAAAAAATTTGACCTTCTGTGTGTATAATCAATTAATAAAAGACAGCATGCATAACATGACTTGGCCTTCTGTGTGTATGGATTAATCAAACAAAGCACAGCATAAATGGCACGGATAAATGGCATGATATAAGTGACGAATATATTTCTGGTAATCTTTTACACCTTGGTCTGAAGTTAAATTGTTTGAAAAGTTTTAAAGCCCAGACATTTCAATTTTTCCTCTTTTCAAATTTGTATTTTTTTATTTTTTACACCTCTATCTGTAGTTAAATTGTTTGGAATGGTTAAAAGGTCAGACGTTGCAATTTTGCTGTTAGCATATCCATTTAGAATCTTGTAATGCACATTGGTTGCCCAATCATGACTGGTCTTTTTCTATTTTGTTTGTAAAATGACGTTTCAAGTTTTACAGATACTTTAAATATCTTGTTTCTAAGCTAGAACTAAATGACCGATTGGTGTGGTAAGTACCATGAAACTGGTTGTATAAAAAAGAATAAATCCCCTTTTCTAGTTAGAAGTCTTGTGGAAATATTGTAAGTGTTAAATAAAATTTCAACGTTTAGCTCAAGAATTATTGAAGGCAAACATAAATTCTATCTGGTTAGTTTCACTAAAATTTGCATGTATATATAATACAATACATACAATACATACATATAATACAATGTATATACATACAATATATAGATGCTACGGGAAACAATATGCGCATTTGAGACATTTTTGTTATAACTCTTGTTCCACTAATTCTTTTAAAAGAACAGCTTGTTTCATGGCACGGCTTTTGTGCCAATGGCACGGAGAGTGTCTTTCATTGTATTGACCCGTTTTAATATGACCTCCTGAATACATAGGAGGCCAACTTCTAGATTTAAAACATAAATGTTATAATTCGATTGTTTTAAACAGTAAGTCTTCACCACGGTATTTTTGAAAAAGTTAGTTGTTTTGATAAAATCTTTATTGTGAGTTTGTCTGTGGCTATTATATATATAAATATAAGTCATGTATATGCAAACATGCAATATGTTTGTTTTTATATAAGGCAATAAAAATAAAATGGATGCGTCAGTAGTTAATTACAGCAACAAACAAGCGTTTTTGCTTTGTTTCTCCCTTTTCTGAGCATTACAGTTTGCTGTAAAATTGTGTATTGTTCATTTTTGTTGTCATTTTTCAGAAAAAGAATAAGTGATTAATTAAATAACTGATTGAATTGTTGATTAATTAATATATCCGTTAAAAACGCTAAGATTAAAAAACAATTCTTGTGTTTTTCTGAAAGTATGAGACGACGCCGCTCTAAGATAGAATTTACATGTTAAATTTTTGCGTTCAGGTCCTTGAGGGGGGTTGTCACCTAGCACCATTTGTGTTAGCATGCGTTTACTCCAAAATCGTCGATGAAGCTGATAATATTGAAGCTAGCGTAGTCAGGTCTGAGTGCTAATGTTGCTACAAAGTGGAAATTCCTTAATTTCTGCAAAAAAGACCTTTCTTGCAGAACTTCTCTCCGAATTTGCTTAAAAATCTAGTATTATTTTAAATTAGCACTCAGGGTTAGGGCTCATTTTGAACATTTGGACGGGCTTGGTAACTGGCTATAAGTGAATGGCCCCAGCGGTGTCCAATCATCTGAATCTAACTGAATTACAAGCTCCCTACACTCTCCATATTTATTACTGGGACCCTATAGTGTACTCTGAAAGGCACATTATGCAATGAGAATTAATCATTCATTCAATAGGTAAACATCCTATTTTGTACCATCTCATCTTAGCAATACTGATCGCTAAGCCTTCTGCTATTCTTACTCATTGTTCTGCTTTGCAAAGTAACGGTATTTGTACTCACTGAGGTGAAAAGATCACAATAGATAACAGCTTAAAGACTGTTTGTTTATACTGAGAAATTGCTTGTTACACGTGTTTGTATTGTATTGTCTGTACACCATGATGCACCCATTCAGGGCTACTACTGCTTTGGCACACAGCAATTAATCTGTAGTATAATGCATTATTACATGGAGCACGTAACTGTGCGTTATAACACGCACTGTGAGAAAAGACACCCATGTATAAAGTGGTCACAAATTGATAAATCCTAGAAATTGTCTACTTCCTTAACATTACAGGAAACTAGCCCTGTTTTCACTTTTAAATGTTTTCCGGATTTGTACCGGGCAGTAATTTGATCTTTCATCACCAGTTTTCACAGAAATAAAATCTTATTCTGGGTCATACTCCAAGTACCTCAGAATATTTATAGACCAATAACTATTGCCTCCACAATAGTGTAACGACTGTAACGAACGGGAAGAGGCGAATAAAGACGGCGTTGCTTTTACAGACACTTTATTGCAAGGATAGGCTGAATGAGAAACAAATAAGAAGAATTCTCTAAATATTCTTCTACTTACATCAGCTCTTACAACAATTACAGAAACATCCTTAAAACCTCTAATGCTTCATATTTTATCTATTAGTTTAAAAGTAAATAAAAAAGCACAACATTTATCAACTAAGCCTCGCCCAAGTTCCATAAACTGCATTATCAGAGTGATCCTGAATATAAAAAATGTAGTAAACTCTTAACTAAATACGTAAATTCAACCATGAACCGATTTACATAAGCGTTAAATATTGACATCTTTAACACATGTGTTAAAGAGATTAAGTTTGGTCTTCGACCAAGAACGGTTTTCATTGGATCAAAAGAAATTACAAAGCATAGCGATGAGTGAACGTCCATTTGTTATACAGAAGGAGCAGTTATTCGATACACTTCCGAAATTGCTAGACCTATTTAAAGATATAGGAATTGGGTTATATTAAATTTAATCAACTCAAAAGGCTTTAAAAATTTTGAATTTCAATCTATATAACTTAGTAATAAATTGCTCAGTCATTGTAGATCGCTTAAATATCTTGGACATACGATTAATGAGTTATAATGACGATATCACAAGACAAACTAAAGCTATATACGCAAGAGGTCACTTGATTGTCTTTTTTGTAAATGAACTCTGTGGTTTCTCGAATAATGAAGCTTTGCAAATTGATTAGGCGCAAAAGAGACAGAATTTATAAAAACCAGAGAGATAGAATTTATAAAAAACGAGAAAGTTATTAATTCTGTAATGTGAGCCATCTCTTTTATTTGTGTTTATAAGTAATAAGAAACATTTGGAATTAGGTCAATATTGCTATGTTGTAAGTTCTCAATAAGTTTCATTTCAAAGAAAGGTCTTTCTACAGAAGTTTGATTAGCAAAATGCAATATATTTCTAAGAAATAAGTAGATTGACTTGAAACAATGTGAGTCCTTGAAGCGTTTGTTCTTAATGGTCACATTCTTGATATCTTCTAAAAGAGGCTTTGCGAACTGCAATCCAAAGTCTGTACCGAGCTTGTACTGAAATGGAATAAAAAGATTGATTACACAGAAGATTTATAGATATTATAATTACTAAATTTTGCACGGAATTTCAGTTTGATGCACGTTAGCATTCACCTAAGTTGATACGAAACCTTCCGTTCATTATATTGATAATTTTGCTCGTGAACCCCGTTTGGACGTTAATGTAATTATAGTACCAGAGACTGAAAAAACGCAGTCTATACCATTGGTAAAACTAGTCTGAAAGGTGAGTGCTAAAACTATGCATGGCTGAAGCAGAGGTCTTGAATAAGTCGAAACGCAAGTGTGGCTTTGTTTTCATTTCATGATTTTTTGTGCATATATAATGCCTTTTATATTAAGCATGGCTTACACTCTTCTGTTTTTGTCGACCAGTTTCTTTCTCATCGCAATGTTAAGTACACACTTCCAGTACTGTGTATTGCGATGTTGTAAATTTTAGAAAAAAACGTTGTGCATATTTATCCGTCATATGCACTGTAAAAATACTGCTCTTCCTTTGGTACTTGTGCTAGTATTCCCGAAATAAAGTAGAATTTCACCGCATAAATGCTTAGTAATTATCACGAGAACATCATGTATTTTTCATAGATGATTAAGAGATCTTGGGCTTCGTAGATGAAGGTTTATTAGGTTGAACGTTATGGCTAAGACTCTATTTTCTCAGGCTTGTCATTCAGAAAAGATATCAGATTTTTTATAATATACTATATTCTTGTTTTATTTCAATATGTTTTATTTGTTTCCTTTAGAACAAGTATGCGTCACAATGGTTACACAAGTAGTATAATGTTTCATATTATTCAAATATAGTGCTATTTCTATTTATATGTTTGCATTGTACAATAGATTACTGTAGCAATTAAATATCTGTTTTGATTACAAACTTTTCTTTGAAGCGTAAGCTAAAATCAACTAAAACTCTTTATTACCTGCTCAATACGTTTGTAAATAACAGAAAATATATTGGACTTTGTTTTGTGAAACAGTTGTCGGCTTGCATGTGCTACAACGACACCATTCACTTCCGCATCTAGGCACGACTGCCGCGTTGTTTTGTTAGCAATAGACTGCTTCGTGCAATAGTCACTTCGAAAATTCATGAAGCACTTCATAGTGTAAAGTTTTTCTAAAATATATAGAAAACACATACTCTTAATGGAAATCGAATTCTAGCATTACTTTAATATCATTTCTCTCAAATTTAATGAACTAATTTGCCACAACATAGTTTTAAAAATCAAATTAAAAAAAAACAATGTTTCATATGAAAGACCAACTTTCATTAATAATCCAAGATAATGTATGAGCAGCGTCAGTTATTTACAAATAAAGCAATCTGTGATGGATGGGACCAATTATTCATCTTTTCACAATAAGCAACATCTAAACTTCTATCTTTTAATTATAGTGATAACTATATTATCAGAAAATGTAAGCATGAAATGATAGAAACATGAATAAATAAGAACATTAAACATAAGAAGTATTAATGATTTGAATAACACCTTATACCTTGAAAACATTTCTCATGCTTCAATATATTGTAAATATATTCGTGTTTTATGAAATAGAGAAGCAGTTCAGTGTCCTTCGTGCAATTATGAGATATATACTGCCGTGCTGTTATGCTTTGCATTTAACTCCGATAAAAAGGACTACTAAACACGAAATGACACTGATGACACTTTTGGCATCAGCAAAGCGTCTTAACTAGTAACGTGTCAAATAGTTTCCCATATATATATATATATATATATATATATATATATATATATATATATATATATATATATATATATATATATATATATATATATATATGTATCCCACTGAGGCATTGACAGAGCTTAATCCAGCACCTATTGAGGAGTGGCATCGCAATTTCTTCACAAGATTAAGAATTTGATGAGATCCAGGGGAAGATTAATTGCAGTTGGGGACCCTCCTGAAAGACAACTTGATATTAAGGTCGTGTGTTTGTTTAAGCATAACAGTACCGCTTTTGAGGCAAAATCGATTTTATTTTCAGAAACAGCTTAACCTTTTGAGCTACTAAATGTATAATTATATTGAGGTTTAATAATTTCCCACATAATACATTTTTGAAGGTTTCAAAGTTGCATTTTCAAATTTTCTTGAGTATAGAAGTCTCTTGTCATTTTCTTGATCCCTTTGAGAACTGAAAGAAGACGAGCTGAAAATGTTATTCATCTGTTGTGGAAATGTAAATATCAGAAAGTATATCCATCTGGCATATTATAAAGAGAGGGTTATTGTACGCATAATCTTATACGCATAGCAATTAGGTTTTAGATCATATTTGTAAAAAAAAACAAGCCCACGTATTCTGACGCCGTTTGGAACTAAAGTTATGAAATACCAAAGGGAACACCGCGCGTATAACACGTCCTAATACACAAAATAAACCCGTATATGTGTTTATATGGCAGGAGGAGGACTAGGGGAGAAACTGTGTCAATTTTGTTTAAAAAGGGGTAATTTTCCATGAAAAGAAACCTCATTGAACAAAACTTCTGCACGATTTTATCAAAAGAGTAAATGTTAGCATAAGCTGACAATATGCCATAGCTAATGCACAAAAAATATAAGGCCTGAATAAAAACTAATGTTGTAGCTCTCCTGGTTCGCATTAGTCTCTATGTTTATAACTGGCAATACTATACTGATTGACGAAAAAAAGCTCTGTGCATTTTGCAGCGTTCGTTTCTATTTTTGACGTTTTGGGATGCATTGTATGATTTTCGTTGATACCAAAGTCCTATATATGTTTAATGAAGGCCACATTAAATATCATTTTAACACTTGTGTACTTAGGGCAAAATAAATAACAGGCGTCGCATAAAGGCCAAGCGTTTTGTTAAAAGATTAAAGTATTGAAATTTTGCTCTACAGATTACGATCCCTGTTACAATTTGGCACTTTTGAGTGATTCTTAACATGCTGAATCTTTCTGCTTCTTCATGTATAATAATCAACTAAATATATTTTTCAAGGGTTGATCAATGTAGATCTCAATAATTTATATTTTGCTATCAATAATTGAATTTTAGATAGGAAAATTTTATTTTTGAGATCAAAAAATAAAATTTACAAACTTAAAAAATCTTAAGGGAGATACACATATTCATAAATATTAATGAATTGTCAGTTAATTTTTGGGGATGAAAACTTGAATTATTGAGATCAATAATAACAACATAATTTTTGATCTGAAGAATTGCTTCTTTTTCTACAGTAAAAAATTTAAAGAAAGATCCTGTATGCAATGACCAGTCATTTTTAATTTACAGATGTGAACTTCTGAATTTGAAATCTGAAATAAATTCTTGATATCAATAAAAGGAAAAATTAATTACTTAGCTCAAATGTGATATGTTGCTTTCAAATATTTCATTTTTGCTATAAGAAGTGAATTTTTGATCTAAAAAATCCATTTTATATATCATTAAATAATTTTTGTTTTCAATAAATATTTCTTGATATCTCTAAATATTTATTGACATCAAAAATTATTTTTGAGATAAAGAATACATTTAGAGATATCAAAAATACAATTACAGATAGCAAAAATTAATTCTTGATATCAAAAATATGGATTTTTAAAAATCTAAAATTAATTGATATCAATAATTCTCTAATAAATGTGAAAATGGTATTCCATATTTTGTGGAGCGTATTACAAACAGATACATAAAGCTCAGGACTGATGTACTGGCTATTGGTGTTCAGTAAAGCATATGCTAAGCAACAATCATCACTTTATTTTCTGATACATCTCAGTTTCAATTTGAGAAGTTATGAAATACTTACTGGTGGTGCAGCAAGTCAAAAGTAAATGTGTAGATATTACTTTATTTTGTTATATAATCATTAACGAAATGTTTACCTGGAAAGTAGACGAAATATTCATTGAGTATATCTTGATCCCCCAGTCTGTTTACTTTCGCAGCTGTCTGGCGTTTCATGATTTCTGTAAGATTTGCTAGCCAGTTGCTTTCTTTAATTCTATTTAAATCCATTAGCAGTACACCGGCGTTACGTCCTATAGTGTTTGGTATATCATAATTACACACTTGAGTTTATATTTGAATACGAGTGATAATAGAATATAAAGGCAAACACAAAAATAAATGCTTAATATGTCCAGTATTAATGTAAATTTTCAGGTTATCATTTCTGAAGAAAACATAGAAATATACCATGAAACAATAATTCAAACAGTTTTATAAATTTCTCTTGGTAATTTTTATACAACATGTTGATTAGCACAAGAAGAGAACAGTACCAAGGCAATATTAAATCTAGAACTTAGAATTTACTGAAATTAAAAATTGTCATCATAACAGCACAACTTTAACTAATTATAGAGAAAATTCATGGCAAATTGTCGACAAAGTTATTCCAAAAAATTTCTATTATATAAAATGTGTAATTTAATAATCATTATTTTGAAATTGTATTTCTAAATCATTGAACTCAAATTTAATTTTTAGAAAAAGATATTTTTATAAAGTCAAGGATAGTCTTGCCGGAACAATTTACTGCCATGTTTTTCTCTTAACTGTTGGTACCGTGTGGAGGTAAAGACGGTATTGGGTGGCGGTCATACCACCCATTTATGAACAAACTGTTATAAGTCATAGCTAGCATTTGTTGTTTGTCAAAGCTGTCAAATTCTTTCCAAACGTCATGTAGAGGAGATAGCAGTACGGAGTCTGTGTCCATGTATAACAGACATTTCACATTTTTAATTTTCTCCTGTAAAGTATAATACATTATAAAACATCAAAGAGCACATAATTCTGTCCTGTTGTATATTGTGATGTCAAAAAATAAATTGTTGTGTACATGCAAGGAGGCAACTTTAGAGTTAAAATATGATTTATAAAATTACAAAGCTTGAGAAAAGGCTATGCAATATTTACATACCGCAATGAACAGTCGTTGTGTAGAGCATCTCTTAAACAAATTCACCCATGTTTCATCAGGAAAGTACGGATCATAGAACGTGTACTTTAATTTTTTCCGAATATTCAGTGGTAAAGTATCAATCTGCAAAATGATAAAAAATAGCTTGAAAGCTATGTTCTTTTTAATCACAAAACCAAATATCTTCCTTTTGTTTACAATAACAAGTGTAACATTAATGGAATGCAACAGTAGTTATTGTATCAATTGTATCTTTCTATAAACTGTAATGCCATATTTACCTGTTTTGCCAAGTACAACTGTGTCACTGGTGTTGAAAATATATGGAAGTGTACGCTTCCCTTGATTAACATTAACAGGGATGATTTCACAGCAACGAACGCTTCATGAAGACGAGATGTATCATTACCACATGACGTTATAGCAATGTTGTATGCATGTTCTGTCAGAAATACATACACGTTTGAATCTTTATACTTGTTACAGATTTGTTTTTAAAACAATTATACTGTGATTAAATGTGTTTTTATCTATTTCAATAATCGTATGAAAACGCTAGGCGAATAAGCAGATTTAAGTGGTTTTCATTTTGCCAACTTAAAAATATAAATTTAAAACATTCGATATAAAGTTGTGTTCTTGTGATCACTGTATACTTTCTAACAAATTTAGCAAATGCGTAAACTTACCATCATTGCCGTCAAAGGAACAGTAGGTGCCAGACGACTGTGGTTTTGCTGTCACTTCCCTCGTAATATTTTCAGAATCTGTATAGTGTTGTGATCAAACAGTTAGACAGTTAGGCATTTTCATTGTTTTTTTAATTCGTACGTTACTGCCTGAGACGGTTAGGGTTAGGAGAACGAAATTTTGAAGACCTTAGCATGTCTAGTTTATGGTCTTCTAACTTGTTTTTGCAAGTCCATATATGTGGCACATATAAGATAAAGAACACTAGCGGCAAACTAAATGTTGGACTATGCACAGCGTGTGAGCAATTATAGTGTGTGTGTGCTGCTAGCTTGTAACTTCACGTTAGACAACAGACAGATGCAAACATACGAAATAAAAATCTAGTGATTTGAAAGATGGTCAACCAATTTATAAAGCTATTCAACCGCAATTCAAAACACATTGTTTAAACTTATGTAAGCTTTGTGCTCTTTGCATGCTTCCCCAAAATGGGATGAATAGTTGAAATTTTGTTTGTATAAGCAAAATAAATAAATCTTCAGAATGAAATATAATGAAAATATATAAAACCGATAGTAGATTTTAAGGGATACCTTTAAATTAGGAAATTTTAAATGTTAGTTGCACAAGAATGCTTGAAGTGGAGCATGACATACTTCTGAGCTGTTGGCAAGCACACTAGTACTTTAATAAAAACAAAAATTTTGGGGTATAAATTTCTTCTGGCAGTGAGGACTTGTAGTTTCGCTATTAGCATCTAAGTCGGCCATATACTGCATACTGCTGGTAGACCGATTTAATACTGCCAGCCCCTGTGCGTTATCGTTCAAAATCCATTCGAATTCGGTATTCAATTGACTGCAATGTGTCGATTTAAAACACCTCTGCTGCTTCCTTTTTTGCTGCTTTGCACTCATCCTATAACCAAATGCTAAAAGGCTCGCTTTCACATGGAAGCCGGAAAAATAAAAACTGTAAGCTTTAAAAATAAATATTAAATAGAATTTAGAACTTCTTAACAATATAAACAACGTTAATGTGTTTTTTTAACATCTGCTTTGTTTAGAAGTAGAATGTTGGTATTTAAACGATCTTTATTGCTGAATTATATGTGGTTTTCAATCCGGTGGGTGTCTTATTAATTTTAAAAATAGACGAAATAGATATTTACTGGTAGCACTGTAAGCACCTGAGTAAATTAATCCAGGTTTCTGATGAATAGGATTCGTTATAGGATGGTTTGTCTGTTTTGGCGTGCCAAGTTTGCTATTTATTGTGCGTATTTTTTCAGTGGATGGAGAACCCAGATCGAATAATAACACGGAAGCGAATTTATTATTAAAGTCATGGGCAAATTCATGAACTCTGATACAATTCAATGAAGGACTGTGCCAGTTGATGTTCGCAAACAGCGAGGATTTGCAAGGAGATATTGTAATATGAATTTAATAGCGGGAAGAGGCTATCATTCCAGGCAGACACTTTGAATGTTGGGTTCCAGTCAACGGGAATTATTGCTTGATTTCTCTGGTTGATGCAAAGATCATCAGTTTCGATATTATACTGGCGTTTTCTAGAGTGTTCGTCAATTTCCGTCTGTGCAGGCTTGTGCCAGTTCAGCCTTAAATAGTTGTTGTCTTTGAACTATTAATTAAGTAGTTGTTGCTATTATTAAGATCTTGGTTCACTCTGATCTTGAGTATTTTATTAACAAGACATATTTTTAGATTAATTTTGAATAAGGTTTACATTTACATAACAGTGATGTATATGTTAATCCGTTGAGGATGACTGTGCCATTAATCTTATTTTTTCCCGTTCTTATAACAGAATTTCTTGAAATCAGTTTTTAGCGTTGTTTTAATATTGTTTAAGTTTTTGTCGTTCATAGCTCTACCGGCTTATATATATATATATATATATATATATATATATGTTTTTATTGTGTCATTGACCCATTTTAGCATTGCATAAAATTGATTTCCATTTACAGGTGAAGAAGGTGTATATTTTGGGCCCGCAATCTACAAGCACGTTTAATTGTCAAAATCTGACACTATTCAAGTATTGTTGTATGTTTATTTTACTTTTATTATGCAGTTTTTTGCAAGCTGGGGAAGTCGCTGTCCTTAGCGAAATCGGTCTAGTTTTAATACTATGTTACATGTTTTTAGTCTGCCTGTACCAAGACAGTTTTTCTGAACATGCAATAGGCGTGCGCATGCAACAGATACATGCGTGCAGACACCCTGTTTTTAAAAATTGCATTCCGTGCAGAAACACTTTCTGCACAGCGTAATGTTTCAGTACAGAAAGTGTCTGCTCGTACTTACAACCTGTAAGATGAGTTTATTTTATATTAATAACGTATCTCCTTATAAAAACTGGATCATTGTCATTACATCAGATGAATTCGACACAACCGCAGAATAGCAGTTGGTGCTATTATCCTAAAGATTAAGCAACACAACACAATAGTGGTACAGACTTTAGTGTTTTTAGCCTGTTCGTGTTAAATAAGTCGCACTATTGTTAGCTGTATACAAGTCACACGACCTGTGCCATTGACTCTCAATGTCAAGACTCAAGTTTTCAGTTTCTCAAGTTGTTACCTTCTGCTTCGAACGTATATATAAGCCCAAACCCTTGCGTTAGGAAGCTTGCCGCGCATTGACAATATGTCGATGGCAGCTTTTCTGGAGTCCCTGAACAAGGTACGGATCGTTCCTCGGGACTCGGGGTGAGGTCACAGTGCTGACTGTGCAGGGTACAGCCCCCACAAGAAGGGACGAGTCGCCGGAAAGACACACGGATAGAGAGATATCCGAAATTATTCCTCCTCTTCTAGGCTGGACGGAAGCTCTTCTCCAAGTATGGCCGATCTAAAGTAAGCGTGGCGGTAGCGACCGTCTTCTATGCCCCACAGACGTTCTCCTAACATAACCGTTCTGTTGAAGAAGACAGGAATGCACAACACCGTGGCGTGAGCCGGGTCCGGCAGCAGGTGAAAGAAGCAAACGCGTTCAGGCGGGTACACTGGCGGCGTCACTTGCAGACGCACCCCCATGATGTCGCTAATCGTCAGTGTGTAGTCGATAGCAGCAAGCAACTCCATCTTCACAACTCAAAAGCTCAACTGAAATGACAATCCAATATATACTAACCCCCCTCCCCTCCCCCCGGGTCACTCTATCTATAGCATATGCCTAGGGCATGTACCATGTGAGGACCCCCCCCCCCCCGGCCGACCGACCGACCGGCCGACCCCACCTCTTCCCCTGCATGTGAGGATTGGCGCTTAAAAGTAGTGTTTAAATTGGAGTTAAACACCACATTTCCCAAAGCAAGCGGCAAGATGTCTACAACTCGCACACACACAGTGATGCGGAACGACAGGGCAGTGACGCTGACAACAGAATGCTACAAGTGTTAGGTGTGGTTAGAATATCCAGGACAACCACACAACTGCCCAATACACCACAACGCACCGCGTCGATACTGTTGCAAAACCTGCGGTGGTTTGCTATGGTATAACTTTACGGCAACATTACCTGGACCAGAACCGATGTGAACGGACTGCTGGTGGTGCGGTGCGACTCTGAGAAACATCACTTAATATAATTTTCACCCTTTCAAGTGCTCAAGAAGACCTTTCACAATGGAGCAGTTTTATAGATATCAGTGCAGTTGCGGAATCCCGACTTGTTGGTGAAGAGCCAACTTACTAAAATCTTTCGGCCCTTCTAAGGGCCATCCTCTATTATGAAATAAACACAAATTCTGTGTATGTGTGTGTGTTTGTGCGTATAAAATGGGATGTCTGAGATTACATTTCAACATTTCAGTTTCAGCAGTTGACGTAACAACAACAATGGCATCTAATTTCAGACACATCAGTCTTCTGCCATGATTGCAATGTGACATTTCCATCTCTAGAATTGTTTGCAGCACATACATGTAAAGCAGCTAAGATGAAACGTGAAGAGCATGGGAAAGGAGTAGAGACGAAAGATGGAACAAGATGACATTTGGCTCCTCTGTATGAAATGTAATGTGGAATTTCCATCTATGGACGCGTTTGAGGCATATACATGTAGTAAAGCTGAGATGAAAACTATAGTTAAGCATGCTCGTGAAGAGCACGGGAAAGGAGTAAAGATGGAATAAGATGACATTTGGCCATACGGTCCAGTCCTCTGTATCAAATGCAATGTGGAATTTCTATCTATGGATGCATTTGAAGCACATGCATGCATACCAGCTGAGATGGAAAATGTGTATCATGAAGAACATGTTTCAAAGAAACAAAAGACAGGACAAGTAGGGAGAGGTAGAAGGATGAGTCTCGGTGAAAACGCACAAGAAAAACGGTTTGGGTCTGAGGATGGATCGCATTTACAGCTTGAAATGCGATAGCAAGAGAACCGTATTAATACACATTTGTTGGAGATCTTAAACCATGGAATGAAATGGTATATTGTAGTGCATGCACGCTTCAAGAAACTGACAGTGAATGCAGAAGGTGTTATAATTATTCACTAGGTTTGACGAACATGAGCGACAAGGCTCTGGCTGGGTATTGGATAACATACTGTACATTGAAGTAATACAGCTACGTTGGTTCCTCTGGAAGCGAGTAGTTTTATTCCACTGCCGAAGAAAGTGAAGAAAACAAAAGGTGTGATAAACATTGAGAATGATGACAAGTGTTTCTTATGGTCAGTATTGGCTTACCTTCACCCTTCAACAAACAACCCAAATCGCGTGAAACTATACAAGCCATTTGAGAAAGAATTAAAGGTAGAGGGTTTGACATTTCCGACACCAATTACTGGCATTCCAAAGTTTGAAAAGGAGAACGATGTATCCATCAACGTGTTTGGACATGAACAAGATGTAGTTGTTCCAATGCAACTTATTCGAAACGATAGTGCGAGAAAAATCAACTTACTCCTGATTAGCAATGACAAGAAAAGGCATTACTGCCTCATCAAGAATTTCAGCTGACTTATGTCGTATCGATCAAAGCATCATGGAACAGCTTTTTATTGTTTCAACTTTCGGATAAACATCGTGAAGTGTGTGGCAAGCATGGAGCACAACGTTGATCATTTCCCAAGAAACCTTTTTTCAAGTTCAAGAATGTAGCCAAACAGCAGCGAGCACCTTTTGTGATTTATGCCGACTTTGAATGTTTCACGCAAAAGCATGAGGAAGGAGACAAGCATCGGCATCATCGACCAAACAGCTTCGCTTATGTGGTTGTGAGCCAGTACGACACATGTGCACCAGTTGTGTATCGAGGAGACAACGCCGTGAAAGTCTTTTTAGACCATATGGTGAATGAACATGATCGTACTGTGCGTGGTTTGGAGCAGCCAAGTGATACGGTGATGACCCGCGAAGACAAAGAGAATTTCAAGAACGCTGTTGATTGTTACATTTGTCATGAGCCTCTACGAGCAGATCGTGTGAGAGATCATGACTGAATACAACTTACAATTCCGACTTAGAAAGGTCTGCCGGTGGATAAAGATTCTTTTATCATTCCTGTGTTTTTTCACAATTTGCGAGGCTATGACAGTCATCTGCTCAGGGAGAAAATTGGGAAATTCAAGGATGAAACAATTACAGTCATTCCCAACATGTTTGAGAAATATATTGCATTCACCATGAGAAATCTGAAATTTACAGACAACTTTCAGTTTATGAGCACCTCGCTACAGAAGCTGGTATCCAACCTTGCAGCAGAAGGGAAAGATAACTTCTACAACATGACTTCTCACATTCACGACAGTAACCAGTGAGAAAGGGAGTGTACCCCTACGATTACGTGGACGAGCCATCCAAGTTTGCTGAAACGCAGCTACCAACAAAGGACAAGTTTTATAGTCAGCTTAGCGAAGAGGACATTGGTGATGAGGATTATGCTCATGCGCAGAAGGTGTGTGATACTTTTAACTGTACCACATTCGGCCAATACAGCGACCTGTACCTGAAATCAGATGTGCTACTGCTAGCTAATGTGTTTGAAAATTTTCGGCAAGTGTGCCTCAACACGTATGAATTTGATCCTGCACACTACTATAGAGCTCCAGGACTGTCGTAGCATGCTATGTTAAAAGCGACAAAGGTGAAGTTGGAATTGATCAATGACACTGACATGTACCAAATGGCTGAGCAAGGCATGCGTGGAGGATTATCTGTGATGACACACAAGTATGCGAAAGCAAATAACCCCTACGTAGCAGATTACAATTCTGAGATACCAAACAACTACCTGATGTACCTCGACGCAAACAACTTGTACTGCTGGGCCATGTCACAAAGCATGCCACAAAGAGGATTTATGTGGATGAGCGAGCCAGAATCCCTCGACTTCATGGATGTAGCTGAAGGTGATGACATTGGATTCATTTTGGAAGTGGATTTAGAATACCCACATTCAATCCATGATCGTTATAATCACTACCCCAGTGGCTCCAGAACGGAAATGTGTCAAGGTTGAAGAATTGTCAGAGTACAGTCAGAAGCTGCGGGAAGATCTGAACATGAAAGACAAATCTAGTGAAAAGCTCATTCCTAACTTGCGTGATAAGAAGAAATATGTGCTTCATTATAGGAATTTACAACAATATATATCTCACTGGGGTTGAAAGTAACTAAAGTACATCGCGCCATCATCTTTGAACAGAGTAAATGGTTAGCAAACTACATTACATTGAACACGGAAAAGAGAAAATTAGCCAAGAATCCATTTGAGAAAAACTTCTTCAAACTGATGAACAACTCTGTGTTTGGTAAAACCATGGAAAACGTGAGAAAGCGAATCGCTGTTGAACTTGTTCACAAGGAAAAGCGGTTCAGGAAACTCGAAACAAATTTAAAATTTTCAACGAAGATTTGACCGCCGTACATTTGCGCAAAGTGGATTTGCTTTTGGATAAACCCATTCAAGTTGGCTTCACCATTCTCGACCTCAGAAAAGTGCTTATGTTCAACTTTTATTACAACTACATCATGGTCAAATATCCCAAGGCCAAGTTGTTGTTCAGCGACACCGACAGTCTATGTTATGACATAGAAACATAGCAAAGGATATGCAGCAAGATGCTGACCTGCTCGACACAAGTGACTATCCGTCAGATCATTTCCTACATTCCAACGTGAACAAAAAAAAGTGCTTGAGAAAATGAAGGATGGGACAGCAGATTTCCCCATTGAAGAGTTTGTTGGACGCAGACCGAAAATGTTCAGTTTATTATGCGGTGGGAAAGAAAATATACAGCTAAAGGCATCACTTAGCGCATGGACATAACAAGGCTGTGTTGTAAAAGGGGGGAGGTCCTCCAACTTAAGAGTTATTTGAGGTGTGAACATTGAAACGTTAGCATGGAACTTGGAAGTCGTAAGAGAGCTGTAACTGATATGGATACTCTTGCTGATACAGTCAAGGACTTAAAAGTTAAAAATCCTACCACTACCATCAATAAATTGAAAGTGCAGACGGCACCAACACAGTGGAATGGTGCGCTCTGTTGCAAGCATTGGATTGGAAAGAAACTGACGCTTGAATTCAAAGCGGAAGGAGTGCAACTCATGCGGGGCACCAAGTTCATTGCGCTGACACATCCCATGTGCGTTATGGTGATGGACATAGACATGAATGAACATGGATATGAACTGAAACTGAACATGAAGAGGTTAAAATGATAAATTTTGACAATGGACAGTGTTATGCTAGTTAGCACTTGCAAATGGTATGCTTTTCAAAAATTTCTGGCTGTTTATTCCTTCCTTTTTTTTTTCTTTTTCCGTCACGGAGGTTTCCAGAAAACTCCTCCTACGCTATTTGACGTAGGACGATGAAGTTTGGCACAGACATAGAGGGTGATGAGATGTCGTGAAATCCGCAAATTTTGTTTACCTTGATCTTGAAAATCAAGGTCAAATTGAGGTCAAAGTGGTTTCCAGAAAACGGCTCCTACAGGAATTGTAGTAGAAAGACGGCATTTGTCAGAGACATAGAGATTGAGGTCAAAATATTTCTTCAAAAACCTATTCCATCATGAAAAATTACTGGAAATAGCACCCAAATCCTTGTCTCAACACTTTCACGCTGTCAGTAGGCAGTAACATCATGGATGGAATATCGAATTTTAGTGTCAAGGTCAAAGTCATCTGACCTTTGTCTATTGAAATCCGTTGGAGAAAAATTTTCATTATCTTAAAAACGGTTAGAGATTTTGAGCTTAACTTCGACCCTTTGGGTATAAAAGACGCTATGTAAGAGATATCTCGGTGACATTGACCTTCTCCGTCATGTTCAAGGTCAAAAGCCGGAATTGACTATTGTCTCGAAAACGGTTAGCAAAAGAGCGATTTTGAGCTTATTTCCGAAACTTGGGGCCTAAAAGACATTACATAGGAGGTAACTCAGTGACCTTGACTTCCTCCATCACGGTCAAGGTCAAAAACCGGAAGTTGACCATTATCTTCAGAACGGTTAGAGATAGAGCGATTTTGAGCTTATTTTCGACCGTCTGGGCATAAAACACGTCATATAAGAGGTACATCGGTGACCTTGACTTCCTCCGTCATGGTCAAGGTCAGAAACCGGAAGTTGACCATTATCTCGAAAACGGTTAGTGACAGCGATTTGAGGTTATTTTCGACCCCTTTGGCATAAAACACGTTATACAAGTGGTACCTCGGTAACCTTGAATTCCCCCGGTTAGAGATAGAGTCAAAAACCTTAAATCGACAATTATCTCGAAAACGGATAGAGATAGAGCGATTTTCAGCTTTTTTTCGACCGTCTGGGTATAAAGCACGTTACATAAGAGGTACCTCGGTGACCTTGACTTCCTCCGTTATGGTCAAGGTCAGAACCAGAAGTTGACCATTATCTCGAAAACGGACAGAAGTAGAGCAATTTTGAGCTCATTTTCGACCCTTTGGGTCTAAAAGACGCTATATAAGAGGTAACTCGGTTACCTTGAATTCCTCCGTCATGGTCAAGGTCAAAAATTGGAAGTACACCATTATCTCGAAACGTTTAGAGGTAGAGCGATTTTGAGCTTAATTTCAACCTTTGTGCCTAAAAGACGCTATATAAGTGGTACCTCCGTTATCTCGACCTCCTCCGCCATTGTTAAGGTCAAAAACCGAAAGTTGACCATTATCTCGAAAACAGTTAGAGACAGAGCGATTTTGGGGCAATTTTCGACCCATTAGCCATAAAACACGTTATACAAGAGATACCTTGGTAACCTTGAATTCCTCCGTCATGGTCAGAGTGATTTTTAGGTTATTTTCAACCCTTTGGGTCTAAAAGACGCTATATAAGAGGTACGTCAGTGACCTTGACTTAGTCAAGGTCAAGGTCAAAAACCGAAAGTGGACCATTATCTCTAAAATGGTTAGAGATAGAGCAATTTTGAGATCATTTTCGACCCTTTGGGCCTAAAAGACGCTATGTAAGAGGTAGCTCGGTCATCTTGACTGCTTCCGTAATGGTCAATGTCAAAAACCGGAAGTTCACCATTATCTCGAAAACTGTTAGAGGTAGAACGATTTTGAGGTTAATTTCGACCCTTTAGGCATAAAACATGTTATATAAGAGATGCCTCAGTGACCTTGACTTCCTCCGTCATGGTCAAGGTAAGAAACCGGAAGTTGACCATTATCTCCAAAACGGTCAGAGAAAGCGACTTTGCGCTTACTTTCGACCCTTTGGGTTTTATAGACGCTATACTAGAGGTATCTCGGTGACCTTGACTTCGTCATGGTCAAAGTCAAAAACCGAAAGTTGACCATTGTCTCAAAAACGGTTAGAAATAGACGATTGTGAAGTTATTTTCGACCCTATCGGTATAAAACACGTTATATAAGAGGTACCTCGGAGACCTTGACTTCCTCCGTCATGGTCAAGGTCAGAAACCGGAAGTTGACCAATACCTCGAAAACAGATAGAGGTAGAGCGATTTTGAGCTTAATTTCAACCTTTTGGCCAAAAACGACGTTATATCAGAGGTACCTCGGTGACCCCGACGTCCTACTTCATGGTCAAGGCCAAAAACCTTGAGGTTATTTTCGACCCTTTAGGCATAAAACACCCTATACAAGAGGTACCTCGTTGACCTTGATTTCCTCCGTCATTTTCAATTTCAGAAGCCGGAAATTGACCATTATCTCAAAAAAGGTTAGAAGTAGAGCGATTTTGATGTTTTTTCGACCCTTTTGGCATAAAATACGCTATACAAGAGGTACCTCGGTGACTTTGTCTTCCTCCGTCATGGTCAAGGTCAAAAACCGGAAGTTGACCATTATCTCGAAAGCGGTTAGAAGTAGAGCGATTTTGAGCTTAATTTCAATCTTTGGGCCTAAAAGACGTTATATAAGATGTACTCGGTGACCCCGACCTCCTACCTCGTGGTCAAGGTCAGAAACTGGAAGTTGACCATTATCTGAAAATGGTTAGAGAGAGAGAGCGATTTTCAGCTTATTATCGACCTATTAGGTATAAAACACGTTATACAAGAGGTACCTCCGTAACCTTGAAATCCTCCGGTTAGAGATAGAGCGATTTTATTCTTATTTGCCACCCTTTAGGCATAAAGCACCCTATACAAGAGGTACCTCGGTGACATTGACTTCGTCATGGTCAAGGTCAAAAACCGAAAGTTGATTATTATCTTGAAAATGGTTAGAGATAGAGCAATTATGAGCTTATTTTCGACCGTCTGGGCATAAAACACGTCATATAAGAGGTACATCGGTGACCTTGACTTCCTCCGTCATGGTCAAGGTCAGAAACCGGAAGTTGACCATTATCTCGAAAACGGTTAGTGACAGCGATTTGAGGTTATTTTCGACCCCTTTGGCATAAAACACGTTATACAAGTGGTACCTCGGTAACCTTGAATTCCCCCGGTTAGAGATAGAGTCAAAAACCTTAAATCGACAATTATCTCGAAAACGGATAGAGATAGAGCGATTTTGAGCTTAATTTCAACCTTTGTGCCTAAAAGACGTTATATAAGTGGTACCTCCGTGATCTCGACCTCCTCCGCCATTGTTAAGGTCAAAAACCGAAAGTTGACCATTATCTCGAAAACAGTTAGAGACAGAGCGATTTTGAGGCAATTTTCGACCCATTAGCCATAAAACACGTTATACAAGAGGTACCTTGGTAACCTTGAATTTCTCCGTAATGGTCAGAGTAAAAAATCGGAAGTTGACCATTATCTCGATAACAGTTAGAGATATAGCGATTTTGAGCTTATTTTCGACCCTTTGGTTCTAATCGACGCTCTAAAAGAGGTAACGCGGTGACCTTGACTTCCTCCGTCATGGTCAAGGTAAAAAAAATTGAAATTGACCATTATTTCGAAAACGGTTAGAGGTAGAGCGATTTTGAGCTTAATTTCGACCCTTTGGGTCTAAAAGACGCTATATAAGTGGTACCTCGGTGACCTTGACTACGTCATTGTCAAGGTCAAAAACCGGAACTTGAACATTATCTCCAAAACGGTTGGAAATAGAGCGATTTTGAGCTTATTTTCGACCCTTTGGGTCTAAAAAACGCTAAATAAGATGTAACTCGGTTATCTTGACTTCCTCCGTCATGGTCAAGGTCGAAAACCGGAAGCTGACCATTATCTCAAAAACTTTTAGAGATAGAGGGACTTTAAACTTTTCTGCGACCCTTTAGGCATAAAACACCCTATGCAAGAGGTAACTCAGTGACCTTGACTTCCTCCGTCATGGTCAAGGTCAGAAACCGGAAGTTGACCATTATCTCCAAAACGGTCAGAGAAAGCGACTTTGAACTTATTTTCGACCGTTTGGGTTTTAAAGACGCTATACTAGAGGTATCTCGGTGACCTTGACTTCCTCCGTCATGGTCAAGGTAAAAAAATTTGAAATTGACCATTATTTAGAAAACGGTTAGAGGTAGAGCGATTTTGAGCTTAATTTCGACCCTTTGGGTCTAAAAGACGCTATATAAGTGGTACCTCGGTGACCTTGACTTCGTCATTGTCAAGGTCAAAAACCGGAACTTGAACATTATCTCCAAAACGGTTGGAAATAGAGCGATTTTGAGCTTATTTTCGACCCTTTGGGTCTAAAAAACGCTATATAAGATGTAACTCGGTTACCTTGACTTCCTCCGTCATGGTCAAGGTCGAAAACCGGAAGCTGACCATTATCTCAAAAACTTTTAGAGATAGAGGGACTTTAAACTTTTCTGCGACCCTTTAGGCATAAAACACCCTATGCAAGAGGTAACTCAGTGACCTTGACTTCCTCCGTCATGGTCAAGGTTAGAAACCGGAAGTTGACCATTATCTCCAAAACGGTCAGAGAAAGCGATTTTGAACTTATTTTCGACCGTTTGGGTTTTAAAGACGCTATACTAGAGGTATCTCGGTGACCTTGACTTCCTCCGTCATGGTCAAGGTAAAAAAATTTGAAATTGACCATTATTTAGAAAACGGTTAGAGGTAGAGCGATTTTGAGCTTAATTTCGACCCTTTGGGTCTAAAAGACGCTATATAAGTGGTACCTCGGTGACCTTGACTTCGTCATTGTCAAGGTCAAAAACCGGAACTTGAACATTATCTCCAAAACGGTTGGAAATAGAGCGATTTTGAGCTTATTTTCGACCCTTTGGGTCTAAAAAACGCTATATAAGATGTAACTCGGTTACCTTGACTTCCTCCGTCATGGTCAAGGTCAGAAACCGGAAGTTGACCATTATCTCCAAAACGGTCAGAGAAAGCGACTTTGAACTTATTTTCGACCGTTTGGGTTTTAAAGACGCTATACTAGAGGTATCTCGGTGACCTTGACTTCGTCATGGTCAAAGTCAAAAACCGAAAGTTGACCATTGTCTCAAAAACGGTTAGAAATAGAGCGATTTTGAAGTTATTTTCGACCCTATCGGTCAGAAACCGGAAGTTGACCAATACCTCGAAAACGGATAGAGGTAGAGCGATTTTGAGCTTAATTTCAACCTTTGGGCCAAAAAGACGTTATATCAGAGGTACCTCGGTGACCCCGACCTAATACTTCATGGTCAAGGTCAAAAACCCTGAGCTTAATTTCGACCTTTTGCGCATAAAACACGGTATACAAGAGGTACCTCGGTGACCTTTAGTTCCTCCGTCATGGTCAAGTGGTAATCGGATTAGGATAGAAGTCTAAGTTATCAATTATTTGTCACCTGACTGTTTGTGCCTGTTCAATGTGCTATGATTGTGTTTACATTCAACGTGATTATTTTGATAAGCCTGTGTGTTTACACTCTGGTCATGTGTTACGCATCAATGGATATCGGTCACCCTTTACCAACGCAGTCAACAGGATGCATGGGCCAACAAATACCAAAACGAATAACGCGTCGTGCCCCAGAAACACTTGCATGGTCGCACCATAAACGGATAAACAAAAACTTTACCTAAATAAATCCAATATCAACTATAATTAGTCGCCGTTGGAATGCACGATCTCCACCTAAACTACAACGATCAGAATCAAATGTAAATCATAGGAATCTTGTACCAATTCAGATTTCCTCCATAGACTCTTGCATAAGGATTAGCACCATTAATGCGCGTTCTTTACGTGCCAACTATACATTGATTAAGCCACTGATCCTAGAGAGCAACTTGGACGATCCATGTGTGACCGAGAACTGGCTTAAATCAGACGATGCTTTTATTCCTCGCGAGTTTACTCCGACTGGCTTTACCTTACTCAGGGTGGACCGTGCAGGCTCTCAGGGTGGAGGAGTTGCGATATTATGCAAATACATCCTTAAGCCTAAAACAGTCGCCACAAAACTCTATTCTTCTTTCGAGCATATCTTGGTTTCGCTATCGACTGAAGGCAAAACAGTTCGAGTATTGTGCATTTACAGGCCGCCCGCGTCTTCCAACAGTGCATTTTTATCTGACTTTACTGACTTTTTAGAGAATTATAGCTTAGGAGGGTGCCCCTTAGTAATAGGTGGAGATCTGAATATTCATTGGAATGCACAAACAAAGTTTTTCAAAACAATATAGTGAAATATTGTATTCTTTTGGTCTGATTCAGCACGTCCGACATCCCACTCATCAAAGTGGTCACATAATTGACCATCTAATTACAAGGCAATGCGACATAATTTCACCATCTGAGCCAGTTACAGCAGACCAAGAAAGATCACCATTTGGTCTATTTCAATATACAAGCTGTAAAACACACCAAACCCCAAACACAGTCTTCATAGCACCGTATTAGTAAAATCGACATATCAAAACTTAAAAATGATATCAGACAAATGAAATTGTGCCAAAATTACATGTCGTTAGATCTTTATACCTTAGTCACTGCTTACATCAGTGAATTACGCGAATTACTGGATACTCATGCACCGCTCATTGTGCGCAAATCGAACTCCACTCGTAGTGAGCCATGGGAAACGGATGAAACACGCAAGCTTAACAAGACTCATGATAGTGCAGATCGAGTCCGCTATTTCGAGTTACGCAATGAATATAGGAAAATGGCAAATAAGGCTAGCTCTGACTATTATAATAACTTGATTACGCAGTGTTCAGACCAGAAACAGCTCTTTAGGACTGCCAATATCATTATGCACAAAAAAAAAACAAAACTCGCTTCCTGACGCCGAGTCTCCTGTAGCACTGGCAAATACTTTTAACCAATACTTCAAATCAAAAATTGACAATATTAGAGCATCCTTCAGCTCGGCAGACGATGATCCTTTCTTGTTTGATGACGTTTTCGATGGTATTTTGCTCATTAATTTTAGACCGCTCGATGAGGAAAGCGTTCGGAAAATAATAATGTCTTCATCTCCCAAGTCTTGTGATAGCGACCCAATCCCAACCTGCTTGCTCAAACAATGTATCGATGATTTTCTCCCTATCATTTGCAGAATAATAAACTTATCAATTTCTACTAACACTTTTCCGGCCCCTTTCAAGCAAGCAATCATTTATCCTCTTCTAAAAAAGCCAAATCTCGATACTATTCCGAAAAATTATCGCCAGGTTTCCAATTTATCCTTTATATCCAAAATCCTAGAAGAAGCAATATGCCAACAATTAAATATCTATCTTACCTCCCATAGTTTGGAAGAAAAGTATCAATCAGCTTACCGCAAGTGCCATAGTACTGAAACCGCCCTTATTCGGTTGTTAAACAACCTTTTGATCCAACTGGATAACCGCCAAGCTGTATATTCACATTACTCGACCTTTCTGCCGCCTTCGACACCGTAGATCATGAGATCTATCTACGCCGGTTGGAGTACTCCTTTGGTGTCAAAGGTGGAGCCCTTGATTGGATAACATCTTACCTTCATGACCGCAGTGCACGTGTTAAGGTCGAAAGTGCATTTTCGGACTCTATTACGTTGGATTGCGCCCTACTCCAAGGTTCCAAAATTGGACCAAGAGGATATTTCCAGTATACGAAGCCATATAAAACACGTTATATAAGAGGTACCTCGGAGACCTTGACTTAATCCGTCATGGTCAAGGTCAGAAACCGGAAGTTGACCATTATCTCGTAAACGGTTAGAAGTAGAGCGATTTTGAGGTTATTTTCGACCCTTTTGGCATTAAAACACCCTATACAAGAGGTAAGCCGGTGACCTTGATTTCCTCCGTCATTTTCAATTTCAGATGCCGGAAATTGACCATTATCTCGAAAACGGTTAGAAGTAGAGCGATTTAGGGGTTTTCTCGACCTTTTTGGCAGAAAACACGCTATACAAGAGGTACCTCGGTGACCTTGATTTCCTCCGTCATTTTCAATTTCAGAAGCCGGAAATTGACCATTATCTCGAAAACGGTTAGAAGTAGAGCGATTTTGAGGTTATTTTCGACCCTTTAGGCATTAAAACACCCTATACAAGAGGTACCTCGGTGACCTTGATTTCCTCCGTCAATTTCAATTTCAGAAGCTGGAAATTGACCATTATCTCGAAAACGGTTAGAAGTAGAGCGATTTAGGGGTTTTCTCGACCTTTTTGGCAGAAAACACGCTATACAAGAGGTACCTCGGTGACCTTGATTTCCTCCGTCATTTTCAATTTCAGAAGCCGGAAATTGACCATTATCTCGAAAACGGTTAGAAGTAGAGCGATTTTGAGGTTATTTTCGACCCTTTAGGCATTAAAACACCCTATACAAGAGGTACCTCGGTGACCTTGATTTCCTCCGTCAATTTCAATTTCAGAAGCTGGAAATTGACCATTATCTCGAAAACGGTTAGAAGTAGAGCGATTTTAGGGTTTTTTCGACCCTTTTGGCATAAAACACGCCATACAAGAGGTACCTCGGTGACGTTGTCTTCCTCCGTCATGGTCAAGGTCAAAAACCGAAAGTTGACCATTATCTCAAAAACGGTTAGAAATAGTGCGATTTTGAGCTTATTTCCGACCCTTTGGGTCTAAGAGACGCTATAAAGATGTAACTCGGTTATCTTGACTTGCTTAGTCATGATCAAGATCGAAAACTGGAAGCTGACCATTATCTCAAAAAATTTTAGAGATAGAGTTATTTTAAACTTTTTTGCGACCCTTTAGGCATAAAACACCCTATGCAAGAGGTACCTCAGTTACCTTGATTTTCTCCGTCATGGTCAAGGTCAAAAACCGGAAGTTGACCATTATCTCGAAAACGGTTAGAAGTAGAGCGATTTTGAGGTTAATTTCGACCTTTTAGGCATAAAACATGTTATATAAGAACTGACTCAGTGACCTTGACTTCCTCCGTCATGGTCAAGGTCAAAAACCGGAAGCTGACCATTATCTCAAAAACGGTTAGAAATAGAGCGATTTTGAGCTTATTTTCGACCCTTTGGGCCTAAAAGACGCTATGTAAGAGGTACGTCAGTGACCTTGACTTAGTCAAGGTCAAAATCCAAAAGTGGACCTTTATAGGGCAATTTTGAGATCATTTTCGACCCTTCGCGCCTAAAAGACGCTATGTAAGAGGTAGCTCGCTCATCGTGACTGCCTCCGTCATGGTCAATGTCAAAAACCGGAAGTTCACCATTATCTCGAAAACTGGTCAGAAACCGGAAGTTGACCATTATCTCCAAAACGGTCAGAGAAAGCGACTTTGAGCTTATTTTCGACCCTTTGGGTCTTAAAGACGCTATACTAGAGGTAGCTCGGTGACCTTGACTTCGTCATGGTCAAATTCAAAAACCGAAAGTTGACCATTGTCTCAATAAAAAGGTTAGAAATAGACGATTGTGAAGTTATTTTCGACCCTATCGGTATAAAACACGTTATATAAGAGGTTCCTCGGAGACCTTGACTTAATCCGTCATTTTCAATTTCAGAAGCCGGAAATTGACCATTATCTCGAAAGCGGTTAGAAGTAGAGCGATTTTCAGCTAAATCTTTGGGTCTAAACACGTTATATAAGATGTACTCGGTGACCCCGACCTCCTACCTCATGGTCAACGTCAGAAAGCGGAAGTTGACGATTATCTCAAAATGGTCAGAGAGAGAGAGAGAGCGATTTTCAGCTTATTATCGACCCATTGGTTCTAAACGAGGCTGTAAAAGAGGTAACTCGGTGACCTTGACTTCCTCCGTCATGGTCAAGGTCAAAAACCGGAAGTTGACAATTATATCGAAAACAGTTAGAGACAGAGCGATTTTGACGCTATTTTCGACCCATTACGCATAAAACACGTTATACAAGAGGTACCTTGGTAACCTTGAATTTCTCCGTCATGGTCAGAGTCAAAAACCGGAAGTTGACCATTATCTCGATAACAGTTAGAGATATAGCGACTTTGAGCTTATTTTCGACCCTTAGGTTCTAAACGACGCTGTAAAAGAGGTAACTCGGTGACCTTGACTTCCACCGTCAAGGTCGAGGTCAAAAAGTGGAAGTTGACCATTATCTCGAAAACGGTTAGAAGTAGAGCGATTTTGAGGTTAATTTCGACCCTTTACGCATAAAGCATGTTATATAAGAAATGCCTCAGTGACCTTGACTTCCTCCGTCATGGTCAAGGTCAGAAACCAGAAGTTGACCATTATCTCCAAAACGGTCAGAGAAAGCGACTTTGAGCTTATTTTCGACCCTTTGGGTTTTAAAGACGCTATACTAGAGGTATCTCGGTGACCTTGACTTCGTCATGGTCAAAGTCAAAATCCGAAAGTTGACCATTGTCTCAAAAACGGTTAGAAATAGAGCGATTGTGAAGTTATTTTCGACCCTATCGGTATAAAACACGTTATATAAGAGGTACCTCGGAGACCTTGACTTCCTCCGTCATGGTCAAGGTCAGAAACCGGAAGTTGACCATTATCTCGAAAACGGTTAGAAGTAGAGCGATTTTGAGCTCATTTTTTACCCTCTTTGTCTAAAAGACGCTATGTAACAGGTAACTCGGTTATCTTGACTTCCTCCGTCATGGTTAAGGTAAAAAAAACCGGAAGTTGACAATACCTCGAAAATGGATAGAGGTAGAGCGATTTTGAGCTTAATTTCAACCTTTGGGTCAAAAAGAAGTTATATCAGAGGTACCTTGGTGACCCCAATGTCCTACTTCATGGTCAAGGTCAAACACCTTGAGCATATTTTCTACCTTTTGCGCATAAAACACGGTATACAAGAGGTACCTCGGTGAACTTTAGTTCCTCCATCATGGTCAATTTCAGAAACCGGAAGTTGACCATAATCTCGTAAACGGTTAGAAGTAGAGCGATTTTGAGGTTATTTTCGACCCTTTAGGCATAAAACACCATATACAAGAGGTACCTCGGTGACCTTGTCTCCTCCGTCATTTTCAATTTCAGAAGCCGGAAATTGACCATTATCTCGAAAACGGTTAGAAGTAGAGCGATTTTGAGGTTTTTTCGACCCTTTTGGTCTAAAAGACACTAAATAAGAGGTAGCTCGGTGACCTTGACTTCGTCCGTCATAGTCAGGGTCAAAAACTGGAAGTTGACCATTATCTCGAAAGCGGTTAGAAACAGAGCGATTTTGAGCTCATTTTCGACCCGCTGGGACTCAAAGACGTTACACAGGTTCTACCTCGGTGACCTTGACTTCCTACGTCATGGTCAAGGTCAAAAACCGGAAGTTGACCATTATCTCGAAAACCGTTAGAGATAGAGCGATTTTGAGCTTATTTGCGACCCTTTGGGCCTAATAGACGTTACAAAAGTTGAACCTCGGTGACCTTAACTGCCTCCGTCATGGTCAAGTTCAAAATTCGGAAATTGACCATTCACTCGAAAATCGTTAGAGATTAGATTAGAGATTAGAGATTAGAGCGATTTTGAGCTTATTTTCGACCCTTTGAGTCTAAACGACGCTAAATGAGAGCTACCTCGGTGACCTTGACTTCCTCCGCCATGGTCAATGTCAGAAACCGGAAGTTGGCCATTATCTCGAAAACGGTTAGAAGTATAGAGAATTTGAGCTCATTTTGGAATCTTTGGGTCTAAAGGACGCTATATAAGAGGTACCCCGGTGAACATGAGTACCTCTGTTATAATCAAGGTAAAACCGGAAGTTCACCATTATCTCGAAAACAGTTAGAGATAGAGCGATTTTGGGCTTATTTTCGACCCTTTGGGCCTAAATGACCTTACATAAGAGGTACCTCGGTAACCCCGACGTCCTACTTCATGGTCAAGGTCAAAAACCTTAAGTTGTCCATTATCTCGAAAACGGTTAGAGATAGAGCAATTCTGAGGTTATTTTCGCCCCCTTAGGCATAAAACACGCTATACAAGAGGTACCTCGGTGACCTTAATTTCGTGCTTCATGGTCAAGGTCAACAACCAGAAATTGACCATTATCTCGAAAACGGTTAGATGTAGAGCGATTATTATCTTAAAAGCGTTAGAGATAGAGTGGTTTTACTTTCATTTTAGCCCGTTTGTTCGAAAATGACGAGAAAGAACGAGTACTGTGTTAGTTAGACCTTTTCTGTCATAATTTAATACAAATATTTTCTGTAGCTGTTCATTCCGTGGGTCATTCCACTATCTAGCGGAATTCGGTCTAGTTAAACACGTATCTTTCATACTTAGTACTCCGAGTTTACAAGCTATTTTTCAGAAATCACAGACATGGTAAACAAACTGAACATTAAAGCTCCCCGCGCAGCCGGCTTCCAGAAATATAATACCCTTCATTATATTTCTGAAATATATTTGGTGTATTTACATAATTATTATTGCACATCGGGACGATGCTTACTTTGCATTTTCGTAAAAATCGGATCTATCAGTATTGATACAAGGCTTTCGACTAGATAAATTAACAGCAATACAGTCAAAGCGAACACGCTTTGACATTACACACTCACGTTTTCATTACGAATTGTTGGCCCTGCAAAGACCCAGTGGTGTCTTCTCACTCCTTATGGAAACACAAACATTTCCTTTTAAAGCAAAAGAAACGATTCCCATTCGTGTGAACCCCAAAATTCCTGTGATAATAGTGCTAATATGGGCAGGGAGCTTTTTATCTTCAAGTGGCGTGATTTCCACAAGCAGTGAACACAGTTTTTAAGATGTGGGTAATATGCAGTTCTTTTTTGCTTTGGTGTTAAGCTGCTCTCCTTTTTGCCACTTGATTCAGTTGTAATAATAACAGTGTATTCAATTCGGACTGAAAAGATAAAACTAACACAGTAATCCTTCTTTGTGGTCGCTTTGAAACAGCCGGTTAAAAATGAACTTAAAAGCGCTCCATCTCTAACCATTTTTAAGTAATAGACAATTTTCGATTTTTGACAGTGACCTTCACCGAGAAGGTCCAGGTTACCGAGATACCTTTCATGTAGCGTTGTTAATACCCAAAGGGTCTAAAACAATTCAAATTCGCTATGTTTGTAACCTTGGTCAACTTTATCTTCACCGAGAATGTCAAGATCACCGAGGAACCTCTTAGTAATTATTTTTAGTTTGTTTAATTCTATTTCTTTGGAACAGACGAAGACTTTGCTGCAGCTATAAATGAGCATAGTGATGAATGGGAAATTATAAAAGAAACCAAGGCAGTGGGACTTCTTTAGGTATCACTGATACATTCAAGAGTGTGTTCGAAAATCACGGGGGTGGAATTTATGGGCAAATTCACGAGTATCGAAACAAATCAACCCTGGGCTTTGCTACTTTATGTTCCACAAACAATGAGGATTTGGAGACAACTCGGTGTTGTGAAACAATTATCACGCGTGTTTTTACCAACACGAATCATAGTAGGGAGGTCTCTGACCACAAAAAGCACTACAAAGACGGGGGTTTTGCATTCTGACAAATGCGATTAAAGGTCCTTTGAAGTAGTCTCAAAACAACTATTCAGAACGTAGATTATCAAGCAACAGTTATCGTTAAATTATACTACATCACAATAAATTATAATAAATTGTATTTTATGGGATGGGTTTAAACTGTAAGAATTACATTATATGCCCTGAGACTGCCCTGAGGCTGCCCCTCCTCCCCAGGTTATGCCAAGCGTATTTGTAGGAATTACATTATGTACTAACAGCAGCCATTCTGACCTGAGACTGCCCCCTCCTCCGCAGGTTATGCCAAGCGTATTTGTAAGAATTATATTATATACTGACAGCAGCCAGTTGTTAACTTTGTAATGATGGTGTTATATAACATAACTGATAAATATATTTACACACTGTATTTTATCAAGAAAAACTCGTTAGGATCAGTATCATTGAAAGCTTTAAGATATCCGTTTAATGTTGCTGCCCTTGATCAATTCAATTTTAAATAAATTACGCACCTGTACCGGTGAAAAGGTCTTAGATTAAATTAATATACGATCACATGCTGCAAAAGCAATTATCACCGTTGTAACGGCAATACAAAAAAAGAAAATAAGCAAAAGCAAATGCATTGACATTTGATCCGATGTTGGCTCTACAAGTCTAAATATTAGCAATTTCAATACGTTTCCGTTGAGTACCAAATGGTAGTTAAATAAAAACAGCGTCTATAAATCCAGTTTTGCAAATCTACACTTTACTTACTTATGATTCTTACTAACTGTTCCGACGAACTGCCCGTTTCGCTGATGAAGATCAGGCCCTCTCTCTGTAAACTTGCTGTTATATATTTTAAAAATTTAACAACTGAAACGAATAATTTATTTGACTTTCCCTGTTCCTTTACAAGGAGATTATAACTGATAATGAAGAAATAGTAGGCATAATATCGTATCAAATGTTAATAAATATTAATAAAGCTATTAAAGAATACTTACTTTATTCATAACCCATTTGTTCTTTTGTGAAGGAGGTTAATAAATGTTATCTACTACATATAAATCGTTGCAGAATATTCTACATTCTTCCTTCTTAGTAGCATACGTAATCACGTGGCGAAACCGAAATTTATCAAAAGAGGGATAAGCGGAAGGGTTAGACTTATTACTAACAAACCCTCACCCTCTGCTCCCAGCTGCCACCGGATCGGAAAATAAACCTAGCATACTCACGACATTTAAACCCCCGCCCCCGAATATAGACTTGAGCAAAATTTAAGGCGAGCACATGATCTATGCGCACGACGACGAATTCCACGTGTTCACGATGCAGCATGCTATGGCGAGTCACGCTGGCGTCATATTCTTCCTTCAAATAGGATCAACTTGTTGCTAAAACAGGATCATTTGACTCCTTATTCCCAAAATATATAGACATCGTTAGTTCATTCATTCACTTTACCCCTAAAATACTCCAAGCCCCACCCGAAAAACACAGACAACCTTCCTAAACCACCAACCAAACCCTCCAAAACACAACTACACCCCACCAAAAAATTACAACCACCACACAAAAATCACAACGAGCTTCCCTAAACGCAACAATCCCCCCCAACAAAAACAACAAACGCCCCCCCCCAAAAAAAAGACAACCCCTCCAAAAAAAATGCACACTCGACATTGTTGTCATAAAGTGGTTTACTGTTTTATTAATGAAACGAGTATTTCAGTAATGACTAATAATGCAGCGGCGATGAAATTTAATATGAAATTAAAATTGAACGGAATCCCGTTATTAAATTATTTCGTTTCATCTGTTATCAGTAGGGGAAAGGGGCTTCTAAAACAGGAAGTGACGTCATAATGACGTCAGGAGGTGTTTTAGAAGCCCCATGGGGTTTCTAAAACAGTGACGTCATATTGACGTCGTATTGATGCCATATTGACGTCATATGGACGTCATATGGACGTCATATGAACGTCATAATGACGTCAGGAGCTGTTTTAGAAGCCCCATGGGGTTTCTAAAACAGTCCGTTGGAACAGAAGTGATAGGATATACGATGGTTGGTTTCTGCTGCTGTTCCTTCCTTATTTCTCCCCAAACTTTATCCTTAAATTTGCAGTCCACCTCGCTGGTAAATTAGGTACCACGAAGAGTTGCTTTAAAATAGGGATGGCCGGGAGAGTCATTTGTGCTAATTTAGAATTCCGTGGTGGTGAATTTTGTTGTGCAGTCGTTTAGCTAAGGCAATTTGAGCGAAAGCAAATTCCCCGCTTTCCACCCCTGACTGGTATCGAACCAGAAACGTTAGGATTACAAGGCCAACGCTCTACCGACTGAGCTAACCGTCATGCCCTAGTGATTTCTGCACGGACAGGTTGAAAGCATGCAACAATAACTAGCCATGTCATGAAGTTATCCCTTTAGAGGAATAGTCGCTGGAATTGGAAAGTGGGATTAGGATAAATGGGAAACAGTCGCATAACTCGCAAAAACAGGATGTGCCCATATGCCTTGGAATATTATTTTTATTGCATGCCTTTTACCACCTGTGTTTCTGTAAATTTTAGAGAACAGTCTGTACTGTGTAACTGATGGTTAAATGATAAAATGTTTGTGAGGGACTGGGTGGCTTCAGACTTTCATTATTTTATAAAGGCAACTTTGATCATTTTGCAACCTGCCACTTTGATCATTTTCTATCCGCTACTTTGATCATTTATTTTTGACTGGCACAAGCCCGAGACTGTGCCAACGATATGGAAGTAAATACACTGATTAAAACACAAGAAAAATTTGAAAAAAAATGAAAACATACTTAAATTAAAGGGAAACAATACGCACTATTTGTTCTTTTCTAGAAACTAAAATGACCTGAGTAAATGATTTTATTTACCTTTCAGACTGGATGTTTTGAATTCGCTGTAAATCGGGTATTTCACAAGCGTCTCGATTCCATATCCATGAAATAGCAACCCTGCCGAAACAAACAAGAACAGGAAAATCATAGAAAGAAAGATCATGTAGCGACGCCTGTTATTACAGTCCATTTTTAATTTAAAGGAGACATATTGCTTTGCGGTTTATATACACAATCTCCTTATTTGTGCTACGGAGGCGGTGTGGGCTCTTGAGGGAGGGGGGGGGGTACTCCAAAAAGTTGAGGAATGTTTAATGGATGCAGTCATTACACAGTGCAGTTTATGTTAAATAATAATATATGACATTTTACTCAGTAGCTTGGAATCTAAGTGATTACAAGTTAACTGGACCCAAATAGCAAATTTAAATAAGAAACTATTTTTTGAGTGTAACGAAAATGACACTTGGGGCAACAAGAGTAGGATTCGCAACATTTAAAATTTCAGAATATTATAAAATCTCGGTCAAGGTCAAAAATTGGAAGTTGATTATCATTTCAAAAATGGTTAGAGATGGAGTGATTCTGAGCTCATTTTCGACCCTCTGGGCCTAAGCAACGTTACAGAAGAGGTATTCCTGTGACCTTGACCTTCTCCGTCGTGTTTAAGGTAAAAAACGGAAGTTGACTATAATCTCTAAAAGGATTAGAGATATTGAGCTCCTTTTCGACCCCTTGGACCTAAACAACTTTACGCAAGAGGCACCTCGGAGACCTTGACCTTCTCGGTTACGGTCAATATCCGAAACCAGAAATTGACTATCATCTCGAAAACGGTTTGAAAAAGAGCGCTTCTGGATTTATTGTTGACCCTTTGGTCTGAAACAACGTTCGGAAGAGGTACCTCGGTGACCTTGACCTTTTACATTACTTTTAAAGTAAACAAAAACAAGAAGTTGACTATTATGTCGAACGAAAACGGTTCGAGATAGAGCGCTGCTGGCTTTTTTTTACGAACCTTTGGTCCTAAGCAATGTTAGAAAAGAGGTCCTTCGGTGATCTGATCTTGATCTGATCTTCTCGGTCGCGGTCAATATCTAAAATCGGAAGACTATTATCTCGAAAACAATTAGAGCAATTTTTGAATTCTTTTTGGACTCTTTGGGCCTAAACAACGTTACATGAGAGAAGAGAGAGAGCAAGAGAGAGAGAGAGAGAGAGAGAGAGAGAGAGAGAGAGAGAGAGAGAGAGAGAGAGAGAGAGAGAGAGAGAGAGAGAGAGAGAGAGAGAGAGGGGAGGGCGCGCGATTTTGAACTCATTTTCAATGCTTTGGGCCTAAACAACGTTACATAAGAGATACCTCGATGTCGAAAACCAGAAGATGACCATTATCTCGAAAACGATTAGAGAGATAAATGATAGATAGATAGATAGATAGATAGATAGATAGATAGATAGATAGATAGAGAGACAGACAGACAGATAGATAGATAGAGTGCAATTTTTGGCTCATTTTCAATGCTTTGGACCTAAACAACGTTACATGAGAGGTAACTAGTTGACCTTGGCCTTCGATTTTGAATACTTTTACGTCCGTTTGGACATTAAGAACGTTACATGAAAGCTAAACAAACTGAACATTAAAGCTCCCCACGCAGCTGGCTTCCAGAAATATACAGCCCTTTATTATATTTCTTAAATAAACGAGTATTTGGTGTATTTACATAATTATTATTACACATCGGGACGATGTTTACTTTGCATTTTCGTAAAAATCGGATCTATCAGTATTGATACAAGGCTTTCAACTAGATAAATTATTAGCAATACAGTCAAAGCGAACACGTTTTGACATTACACACTCACGTTTTCATTACGAATTGTTGGCCCTGCAAAGACCCAGTGATGTGTTCTAACTCCTTATGGAAATACAAATATTTCCTTGTAAAGCAATAAAAACGATTCCCATTCTTGTGAACCCCAAACATTCATGTGACAATTGTGCTAACATGGGCATTGAGCTTTTTATCTTCAAGTAGCGTGATTTCCACAAGCAGTGAACACAACAGTTCTTAAGATATAGAATCTATAATAAAATTACAATATCTGTAATATGCGGTTCTTTTTTGCTTTGGTGTTAGGCTGCTGCCGTTTTGCCACTTGATTCAGTTGTAATAATAATAGTGTTTTTAAAAAGCATATTTAAGAGTAAGGGGATATATTTATCTTGAATATCACGCAAGTAGGCAGTTGGAGTGGGGCTTAGGGAGGGGTGGCACTCACGTACGAAATTTGATGTAAGTGTTCAACGATACGTAGGGTCATTTTTGCTACACCTGACTGGCAATTGCAGAGTAATCATTTCGTTAAAAGAATGGAGGATAAATTTCATTAAAGCTCCGCGGATTCTTTCTAAACTGCACTCAAAAGTCCAGCAAATCATACACACATTTCCAAATGCACACTGAAAGAATGTGTCTAGAAAACGCCGATAAAGGGTACTATTATAAGATCTGATGTGATCAGCGTCGAGTGCCAATCTAGTTTTGAGCTGTGCGTCCAACAAGAGATTGTACTAAATAGCAACTAAAAGGTCACAACATATGATCACTTCTACTGCCGATACCAAGATCTTAATAAATGTCTTAATTGTAATATAGTAACATCGATGCTGTGCTTTGACGGCAACGGTTGTGCCTTGAGACTCCTCCTTTACTCGCCCAGATTATGTCAAGTGTAATTATAACTAGATCGAATTCCGCTGGATAGCGGAATGCCCAACTTGTAGAAATCACTGGGCAAAATATTCGTATTAAATTATGACTGAGAAGGTAAAACTAACACAGTATTCCTTCTTTGTGGTCACTTTGAAAAAGCCGGTTGAAAATTAACCTAAAACCGCTCTATCTCTAACCATTTTTAAATAATGGACAATTTCCGATTTTTGACAGTGACCTTCACCGAGAAGGTCCAGGTTACCGAGATACCTTTCATGTAACGTTGTTAATACCTAAAGGGTTGAAAACAGTTCGAAGTTGCTCTGTTTGTAACCTTGGTCAACTTCGCATTTTTATCTTCTTCGAGAATGTCAAGATCACCGAGGAACCTGTTATATAACTATTTTTAGGTCCAAAGGATCTCCAGCCGTTTTCGCGAAAATAGTCAACTTCCGGTTTTTGACCTCGACGTACGAGAAGGTCAAGGTCCCCGAGGTAATTCTTATGTAACGATGTATAGGTTCAAGGGTCGAAAATGAATTCAAAATCGCTATATCTCTAATCGTTTTCGAAATAATAGTCAGTTTTTGACCTTGACCGTGACCAAGAACATCAGGCCACCAGTCATCGATCTCGAAACCTTTTCGAGACAATAGTCAGCTTCCAGTTTTGACTTGTCCGGAAAATTAAAGGTCAGCAAGATTTCTTTTAACCGACGTTGTTCATTATGATAGGGTCGAAAATGAAATAAGCTCAAAATTGCTCTATCTCTTGCCGTTTTCGAGGTAATAGTCAACTGTGGGCTTTTAACTCTTGTTTGAGGAAGGTAGATCTTAATCTTTAGTTGGCCAAAGGATCGAAAATAAGCTCAAAAGCGCTTTATCTCTAACCTGACTCTTGACAGTGACCGAGAAGGTCAGGGTCGCAGAGGAGCTCCTTATGTGTTATTAGGCGCAAAGGACATAAACTGAACTCAAAATCTCTCTATCTGTAACCGTTTTCGAGATAATGGTCAACTTCTCGTTTTTGATCTCGACCGTGACCGAAAGTGTCTAATAAGTAGCGTTGTTTAAGCCCAAAGGTCGAACGTGAGTTGAAAATAGCTATATCTCGAATTGTTTTCGAGATACTAATCAACTTAAAGATTTTGATTCTTGATCCTGACCGAGAAGATCAAGGTCATCGAGGTGTCTCTTAAGTAACGCTGTTTAGACCCATAGGATAGAAAATGACCTCAACGGCGTACTATGTCTAACCACTTTTGAGAGATTAGTCAAGTTCCGATTTGGACTCCTAATCCTTAGGTCAAGGTCACCAAGGTATATCTTACATAACGTTATTAGGCCCAAAGGGTTGAAAATGAGCTCAAATCCGCTTAATCGCTAAAAGTGTTTGAGATAAAAGTCAACTTCCGAGTGTTTACTCTTGACAGTGACCGCGAAGGTCATGATCACCGAAGTCCTTTTTATGTCACGTTGTTTAGCCCAAAGGGTTGAAAATGAGCTGAAAGTCGCTCAGCTCAACAAGTTTTGTGGTTTCATTGAAATCTGACAAGTATGCTTAAGTGTATCGAATATGAGGCTCCGGTGACTCAAATGCTGGGGGTTTTCTGGAAATCATTTTTTCGATAAGTAACCTTGACCTTGACCGGTGACGTCAAATAAAAATTCGTCATCCTCTAACGTGTACCAAATTTAATCTGCCAAATACTGTAGGAAGAGTTTTTTTCAAAGGAAATAAAAACACGAGAAAAAGGAGAAAAGGGCAGAAACTTCCCAAAAACTACAAACATATATCGAGTTGCAAATGAAGTAGGCTAAAGAGAAAAATAATTTTAGATTGAAGCAAATAAGTAGTAATTAAATTACGTATTGACCGCAGTCAATGAAGTTACAATATTATGTAACAAAAATGTTACTAGAATTCTGTGTTTTAAATTTAATCCCTTTAGTAAAGTTATTTTTTGATCATTTAAACTTAGTTTCATTTCAAAGCAAACTTAATGAACTGCTCTAAAAATAAACCATGTTCTGTTATAACTGGCATCGTTACATTTATTTGCTTCCTGTGAACTTGCGTTGCTGACTCATTTTATTGATGTTTATATTTTATGAACATGAAATCAAAAAAATTAACAGATTTACTGCTAACTATAAGATCCAGTTTTATAGTAAAATGAATCCAGGTCAAAACAAAAATTTTTCAGTTTATTTAGTTTTTTTAACAAAGAATGTGAAACAGTTGCTCAATAATGTTTTTTCTTTAATTTTCCCTTCAAATGGTTTGTTTAATTCTATTTCTTTGGAACAGACGAAGGCTTTGTTACAGCTATAAATGAGCATAGTGATGACTAGGAAATAATAAAAGAAACCACGGCAATGGGATTTCTGTAGGTATCACTGATACATTCAAGAGTGTGTTTGAAAATCACGGGGTGGAATTTATGGGCGAATTCACGACTATTGAAACAAATCAACCCTGGGCTTTGCTAGCTGATGTTCCACAAACAGTGAGGATTTGGAGACAACTCGGTGTTGTGAAACAATTATCACGCGTGTTTTTACCAACACGAATGATAATAAAAGTCACTTCATGTGTCATGGTCTTTCATATAAGGAGGTTTCTGACCACAGAAAATCACTGCAAGGAAGGGAGATTTGGATTCTGAATAGCAAAACGCAATTAAAGGTCCTTTGAAATCTCAAAACAACTGTTCAGAACGTAGATTAGCACGCACGAGTTATCGTTAAATCATACTAAATCAAAATAAATTATAATAAATTGTATTTTATGGGATGGGTTTGAGACCTCTTTGATCATATTCTTACCCCCACTTTGACCATTTTTTCCAGCCACCTCTTTGATCGTTTTCTGACCTTTACTTGGCGATTTCTTGCCACCACTTTGACCATTTTCCAGCCACCTCTTTGATCGTTTTCTGACCTTTACTTGGCGATTTCTTAACCCCACTTTGACCATTTTCCAGCCACCTCTTTGAGCGTTTTCTGACCTTTACTTGGCGATTTCTTGCCACCACTTTGACCATTTTCCAGCCACCTCTTTGAGCGTGTTCTGACCTTTACTTGGCGATTTCTTGCCACCACTTTGACCATTTTCCAGCCACCTCTTTGATCGTTTTCTGACCTTTACTTGGCGATTTCTTGCCACCACTTTGACCATTTTCCAGCCACCTCTTTGAGCGTTTTCTGACCTTTACTTGGCGATTTCTTGCCACCACTTTGACCATTATCCAGCCACCTCTTTGATCGTTTTCTGACCTTTACTTGGCGATTTCTTGCCACCACTTTGACCATTTTTCAGCCACCTCTTTGAGCGTTTTCTGACCTTTACTTGGCGATTTCTTGCCACCACTTTGACCATTTTCCAGCCACCTCTTTGAGCGTTTTCTGACCTTTACTTGGCGATTTCTTGCCACCACTTTGTATCATTTTTTTGACCGTCATTTTGATACTTTTCTTTTTATTGGCACAAATACGAGTCTGCTCCAACGAAATAGAAGTAACTAAGCATTCAAAGGAAATAAAAATTCTTTTGGACCTGCACTTTGCGTCCAAAAAAGTTTTTTTCGCTTCCTTATTGCAGTGGAGTGCGTTTTGGTTGGGTAGGTCTTTACTCATTTGATATATTATTTGGTGACGGCGGTATTTTTTTAATTTAATGTAATACTACGCTTTAAGGAGGTGGGGAGGTATTTGCCGTGTTTGATAACAGCAAGTATTTTTCATGCATAGCGCTCGGCGGTTAGGGTTGGGTTTATAAGTGAAAGACACGCGTGTAACACTTTGTAAGGGAGAGCTCCCGGCACGGTGGTCCCCGCGAAATTTACAGCCCCTTATCACATTTCTTAAATAAGCGAGCATCATATTAACTACATGCCCATTATTTATGACCATGTTGGCGCTTTTATCTATGGCTAAGGTGTGGTTATACAAGCCCTAATCGGCCAATCATATGCTGTAGTAAAACAAAAACAGGACTCATTGAAAAAGAATGAACGTTCATGTGACAAAACTCCAAATATGCCCCGTTTAAAAGTTACTCACTGCTCTTAAAAGCTAACATTCATATATCAATAATGTTCGAATCTTAAAGACGCGTAATTTTTGGCCGGATATTGTGTTCATTCGAAACTTAATTCAAAGGAAAAGATACAGAAATTACGCAAATACCTGTCAATGAGCGTATGTCGTCGAAAGAAAACGTGTCCAGAAAATGTGTAATTACGAGGTCTGGTGCAATCAGCGCCGAGTGCAAATTTAGTTTGAAAGACATTGAGCTGCTCGAGCAACAAAATTAGTGGTACGAAGTGGCATAAGGGGACGACATTCTCACGATCACTTCTACTGTGTCAGTACCGCATGACACCGATACCAAGCCCATGACTGCCACCGAAGTCTTTATTACAATATAGTGATATAGAAAATGTGTATTGACTGTATATTGTTGTGGTTGGGAAATAATAAAAGGAACCATGGCACACCTCACAAAAGTTGGGCTTCTGTAGGTATCAATCAATCAATCAAAGAAATTACGGCATGCATCACAAATCTAGCTTTCTGTAGGTATCATTTGATTAAAGAAACCACGGCAAGTTTTTCAAAAAAATCGCCTTCTGTAGGTGTCAATTCATCAAAGGAACTACTCCTTGCATCACAAATCTGGCATTCTGTGTGTATGAATCATGAATTAAAGAGTGCGTCCTAAAATTACTGAGAAACAAGTAGAAAAAAAGACGGAGAAAAGGGGTCATAATACGTCATGGCATGGAAACAAGTCGTGTCTTTGCAGCCTTCTGAGTAGAGTACAAAAGGACAGTTCTATTGTAAATGACGTCATTCTGATGTCATAAATAGGGGTACCCCCCACCCACAAAGCAAAGCGAGAAGCAGCTAGTCAAAGGACTCGACCAAACGTTGGTACAAAAAGCCAGAAACCACAAGCTCAACGGAAACTGAGTCAGAGGAAGAAGGTAAATCTAAACAAATGTGTAACTGGTGTGGTCAATATAAAGAAATGAGTTATGGGAAAAAATTTTGTGTAAAGTGTGGAGAACAAGGTAAAGAGTGCTCGCATTGCCACAGACCAATGCCCAGTTGATTTTATCTTCCAAGTGATCGCACTTGTAATGCGTGCTTCAAAAAATACGCTAAACAAAGAGAAAAAGACATCAAAGAAGGGTGAAGTGATGTAAAACAAATGTAAAGAACATAATGCAATGTTGTCATAGATAAGTGGATGCCATATGACGATCCATGCGACGGAACTGAATTGGGTGAAACGGGGCTGAAAGCAATGGTATACGAAACCCCGAAATTAATACTACACATAACAGACTATAAAAAAGGAGTGTATCTTTACTCAAACAAATGTTTTGGGAACTTTGGCGGCAAAGGGATATAATCAACATAGAGTTCAAAAGATTATGAAGAGGGAAGAAGATGTTTCCTATAAACTTCACTTAGGATCAAACGTTTATGTAAACATGAAGTCACCCTATTGGATTATACACATATCCCACTGGAAGAAAAAACAGATGGATCGCGAGAACGTGAGCAAAGTGTTAGCCTTAAGCGTCAGGAATGGCAGGCATTGCATAACTTACTTGGAAAGCTGACACTATCAAAATCAACTAAATTCAAACCATGCTACTTACAGGATGACCATCAAAACCCTACAGGCATGGTGGAATGTAGTGTCTGCAACCCAGACGGTGAGAATATGTAATAACAGTATCCACATCAAGTAAAACTGCACAGCGAGACTCTAAGGCTACATATTGAATCATTAGGGTTTTAAACATTTCAGTTATTGTTATTTGGTATGACATTGTTACATGGATATAAGACCTCTGTTCTGTTACAATTCAGGAAATGAAAAAAAACTAAGGAAATAGAAAATCTCGAGATATTTCAAGGACCCAAAGACATTTTATCGAATATGCACGAATGCAAACTATCGAAAGATGGTAGGATATTTAACTCTAGTGAGGCATTATACCAGTATGAAAAAGCCATTTATCACAATGAGTCTATCATTTCTGAAGCAATTATCAATTCAAAAAATGCCTATGAAGCAAAAAGTTTCGGCAAAAATGTACATGTTTGTAGTGCATGGCATAAATTAAAAACGTATAAAATGTATGAAATATTATGCATGAAGCGTGATCAGTCTAAAGATTTCAGAAATAAGTTAAAAGAATGCAAAAATAAAGTGTTGGTGGAGGGTACATATGACGCATTTTGGGGAGTTGGAAGAAAGTGTAAGGACATAACATTCTTTAAGGGCCAGAACGTGATGGGGAAATTGTTAAAGTTGCTATGATTGTACGAGAAGGTTAATCGTGTATGGTGTTAGAACTAGCATTATAAAGATGACTGTTATAAATATATGTTATAGAGGATATAAACGTGGATGGATACGATGGTCCAAGAGCATCTGCAATGATACACATAAACAACCTACGACTCGTTGTTAGCCAAGACCTGGAATTGATTGTTACAGACGATGTGAAAAGGAAAATAATACTTCTTAAACAAATGTTCTGGGAATTGTTGCACAATATCAAAGCTATATTTGAGAGTCTAAAGCATACAATAAATAAAGAGTGTATGGGATATAAATACCATTTGGGTGATAATTATTATCTTGAAATAAAAAGTCAACATTGTATTGTATATATTTCACAATATATTATATACTCGAAAGGTATATTAAAACGTATTCAGTGTATACATTTGAATCATTATGAATGGGTTGCTATAAGTAATGCATTATCTAAGATGGATCTACCAGCAATGAATAACATGAACCCTTGATACAGGCGGCCAGAAGATTACAACTGCTTTGATGGAAATAGCTGTGAAATATGTAACCTATAAACAAATAACTTTGACGGTAGTTTTGTATGTAAGTAAAATATAAATGGTGCTGGAAAGATCAATGTGTTTCATTTCTTATTTAACCGCCATAAAGAATGGACTGGGAAAAATATTTAGAGAGCATATACTTTAACCCACAAAGAAAAGGGGCATTTTCAGGTCCAAAGAAAGTTCAACAGATATTGAAAAAACAAGGATACAACGTGAGCTACTATCGTGTAAGAAAATGGTTGCACAATCAAGACTCGTACAGCTTACACCAGCCCTCGAAATACAAACTCATGAGAGATAGAGTGATTACTAAAGGCATTGATGACATTTGGGATACGGATCTGGCAGATGCAAGAAACATATCAAAATACAATAATGAATTCCAATACTTACTCTTTGTAATTGACATATTTTCAAAGTAACTGTGGGTAGAACCGATAAGAGATAAAACACACGACTCTGTTGTACAGGGATTGACGAATATATTTAATAAAGCTCAACACAAACCAAAACGCATAAGATCTGACAACGGGTCTGAATTTAAAAACAGATGGGTAAAAGCCTTGCTCACAAAGAAAGATATTGACCACTATACAACAAAGAATGAAACGAAAGCTAATTTTGCAGAACGTGTTATATGTACACTAAAAACAATGTTGTATAGGTTTTTCTCACAATATGAAACATACAAATATACAGACAAACTTGACAAAATAGTAGACAATTATAACACAAGCCCGCACAGTACATTGAAAGGTTTGTCACCAAAAGAGATCACAGAACAAAACGAATCCAAAGTGTGGAAAAGTATGTATGTCGACATGGCAGGAGCAAAGAATACAAGTGCAAAACCCAAACCATTCAAATTTAAACTGAAAGATCTGGTTCGGATTTCATACCTTAAATATCCTTTTCAACGCGACGTTCAACAAAAGTGGACAGAGGAAGTGCTCAAAATTAGAAATACGCTTAGACGTAGAGGCATTGCAATGTATCAATTAAAAGACTACAATGACGATGTTATAACTTTTACGAAGGGGAATTGCAAAAGGTTACAAAACACCCTGACAGTCTTTTTAAAATTGAAAAAGTTATACAGCGACGAAAACGAAATAGTGAACACGAGCTTTAGTGAAATGGAGAGGTTGGCCTAAGAAATTCAATAGTTGGATCAAGGAATCAGTTATCGAAGACATATAAATAACAGAAGCACATTATACCTATAGTCATTCGAGTGATATAGCGCGAACGATGCCCAATTTGTGATAAAACATACTTGTGGCTACATGACGTAAGTATACACATTAGGAATAAGCATGGTAATGATGATTATGATTGCTGTAACAAGCGGAGTAAAAATATGTCAAAAAACCAAAATAACATACAAACTATTACAAACAATATGGATGATAACTCAAATCTTGAGAATGGTAACAATGTTTGCTGTGAGGTAAAACATCATAGTAGAAAAGACCAAAAGAAGAAACAACAAGAGCGAAAATTGCATCAGCAAAAAGAATTTATAGATATAATAGAGCGACAACAACAGCAGCAATTTGAGCAGCATGTATGTTTACTCCAAAATCTGTATTATCAACAAAAGCAAAATCGAACCATGAATTTAACATAATCAATATATGGTTCTGTTCAAAAACCCTAGAGATCAACTTCAAATGAGACTGCTTGCCAGACAAATGTATCCGGAAAATACCCATTACTTTATGCAAAAATTTAACGATGCAACACAAAAGCCATACGGCTACTTACTTGTGGATTTAAAACAGGACACACCAGAAAAAGAGCGTTTAAAAACTAATATTTTAGTATGCACATCATTAAAGGGAGATCCATGCTGTAATATTTGCGGGGCTACGTATGCTTCGCCACTGGATATGAAAGCTCACAGGAAACTTGGTTGCACCACAAACGACATCTATTAGAACCAAACAAAAACCCAAAATTTCAGACATGGCTGCGACAGGTGAAGGCTGAAAACGACGATAAATGGTACCAACGAATACAAGGGTACTTACGGGATGGTCTTTGTCAGACAGAGGCTGAAGACAAAGCAGAAGAGGGTCTAGATGATCAACAAGTATTTATGATGAAGTACAGAGGATTCTTGAGTCAACTTTTATCGCTAGAAAAAAAGCGCCCTTCATCATGCAGTAATTAGTGATATTGAAAGTAATATAGACTCTAACGTTCTTTTAGAAAGGGCTATACAAAACGCAGCTGAAAAGAACAAAGAGAAATTTGATATCATGTTTATATAAATACTACCAACGTACGGATTGAATCATCACTTACAATGGAGCCACTGAAGAATCAACACTACTTATTTCTGTCATCAAAGGACTCGTTGAAATATTTCCCAAGCAACTCTGCTATTGACTTTACAGTAGAGTTAACGGAAACATTACAACAACCAGGTGTCTGGGAATGTATCTTGGTTAGCATATTCTTTGAGAGAAGAATTCCAGGCAGTGTAATAATATTGTGTGATTTATGCGCTAATTCCTTCATCAGTGATACTAAATTACCAATACTGAGATATTTACAAAGCGGATATTTTAAACAAAATAACTCATTTCAACAGCTGCTCGGTATACCTATCACACGAAACCAAGTTCAACGCATTCGTGTATATGTAAGGACACCGGAGGGTGAAAGGCCTTCATTTGAAGATCAGACAGTGACGTGCACACTTAAACTAAATAGAATTGTATAATGGAGTTTTCACCAAATACTATGGATATTGAAAAGTGGAAGTCTCACTTTATCAACATGTCTGAACAAAATACTAAACCAAAACAATTTTATGCTGTAAAATCTAAAAAGAAAGACAATCATGAACCAAATGTAGTGATGGTTTCTCCAGTGCAACAAGATGTTGCTAGAGCAAAGGCTGACATGGGATATAAAAGGGCTGCAAACGATGATATTACGCAGTGTACAACGAGAGATCGAACGAGTAACATCTCAACAAAAAGGACAAAATACGATGACGCATAAGCCTGCCTTTTCACTTGAAAGCCACACCAGTAGCCTTGCATTATTTCAACCTACCTATGTAGATACAGCTATTGAAAGTGTTGAATGGATAGATTATAGACCGGTTAGTCAAATAACAAAAGGTGCTGAATTCAACGTTTCTGGTAGTGGACTGAATTACATTGACTTGAAACAAACCAAGCTGCAAATCAAAGTCCGTATTCTGAAAAATGATGGTTCCCCTGTTGGACCAACTGACAAAGTTGGATTTGTCAATGCACCACTCTCATCGCTATTTCGACAATGCGACGTCAGCCTACAGCAAACCACTATATCACCAGGAATTTCCATTAATTATGGCTATAAGGGGCTTATTGATTTACTATTAAAGTACTCAGAAGATGCGAAGGAAAGTCAATTACAGAGTTTATTGTATAACAAGGATACTGCTGGATTTATGGATGCTGTAGATCCATCAGAAGGTGGAAATTTTGGCCTGGTTGAACGGTATACATGGACAATGAATGGAAATGCAGTCACTCTGGAGGGTCCAATATTTTCAGACATTTTCCAACAAGATCGATATCTACTCAATGGGATCCCATTGACTGTTAAGCTTTTTCCATCATCTGATAGTTTTAGCTTAATGTCAGATCCAGCTAACGGATATAAGGTAGATAGATGCAAGACTAAAAGTGTGTACCGTCAAAGTGAATTCAGCTGTTATCGTAGGTCATAATGAAGCTCTAAAAAGAGGTCCCGCTTTGTACCCGTTCACACGATCAGATTTAAAAGCATTCAGCATTCCAGTAGGTCTTCAAAATTGGACGACAGATCAAGTTTATCTTGGGGAGGTACCTCAAAAGGCTATTGTAGCACTGACGTCTTCTACTGCATATAATGGATCGTCAGAGAAAAATCCATTCAATTTTAATCATATGAATGTCAATTTTATAGTCTTTTTCAAGGTACTGGAAAATACATGGCTGACACAGGAAACTACATAAGTCGGGATGATTATGCCAAAGGCTATTGCATATATATATTTGACTTAACATCTAACCATGATGAAGATGTTGATAGTTTGACAAGAAAAGGTCATACGCGTTTAAGCATTCAGTTCAGTGAACCATTACCAGAAACAACAACTGTCATTGTTTATGCTCATTTTCCAGCGATGTTGCTCGTTGATCAAGCTCGAAATGTAATTGTTAAATGAACTAAGATTAGTCCTTGGTAAGTATATTGTATTTCCAAAAAGACTGTATTAAAAATAAAAAGAAGCCTTTGGGGGGGGGGGGGTATTTTATATATTCCTTATTGCTTATTTAAGAATAGTACATATGTTTTAAAAAATAATAAAATAAATAATAAAAAAAACAAACAAAAAAACACAAAGAAAACAACAAAACAAAACAAAACAAAACAAAAAAAAAAAAAAAAAAAAAAAAAAACAGAAATATAGTTATATGTATATTTATGTGTGGTGTGTATGTGTTTTTGTGGTGGTGGTGGTGACGTTCAAAATTTACAATTTTCTGTATTACGTGGGGCTTTAGCATATAAACAGTTTGGTCTCCCTAGGGTCACTGGCGTAGTGTTAGGTCACTCGCAAACTCACAATATCATAATCAACATTATAGTCCCTGGCGCGATATTAAGTTATCCGTTAAGTTAACTATGGAGACCGTGCCTGTCACTGGCGTGGTATTAATTTACCCGTAAACACAAGGCTGTTTATATGTCTTGCCGTTGTTTTGAGCGGGGAAGGGGTAGGGGTAGGGGTGGTGCTCGATAAGAGTCAACGTCCACGTTTCAATTATTTTGAAATGGCTGATAGACTCTTGTGAAAAGAAAAATGTTAAGTATTTGTATTCTTTTGCATTTTATTACAACATTGCCTTTAACAAAGTAATATAATAGTAAGAAAGATACCGATCTTAACACAATGCAAAAATGATGTGTTTTTTTAAAAACACCTTTGTTTTATTCTTCCATACACAATACAAATTGTTGATAACGTAAAACAACAATGTACAGCTTTATTAGAGACATCTAACAAATAAAAAGCAGCGCTATTAAACATTATTATCTATTCCATGTAACTGGCATGACAATGCGTTTTTGAAATGTCCATGGGCGCGGGTACTAACACCATTATTCAGCACAAACCTTTTGTCATCATACGGGGACAATGTTGCCTTGTTCATAAGTACAGTATATAAATTCATGGTTAAAGCTACGTATCTGACGCATGCTAGCATATGTTATTTCCTTCTGGAATAAAGCACTTTTGTACAAATCATGCTTTAATTGCTTGCGAATAGTCACTCTACCTACACCTTTAGCAGTGTTTTCTCTGTCTCAGCATAAGTCATAGAGTACATTTTCGGTCGAAGGCCTACAAACTCTTTTATAGGTGTACCTGCCGTCTCGTCCTTCATTTTTCCGATGACTTTTTTACTAGTGTCAAACATGTGTACGCTTTCCTGCCAGTCTTTGTAAATGTTGTCTGTCTGTATATCATAGCACAAACTGTCCGTGTCTGTAAAAAGCAGTTTGGCTTTGTCTCCATATTTTGGTTTGATGTAATCATAGTGAAATTCATACATTAGTATTTTGCTAAGTTCTAATACTGTAAAACCAACAAATATTGGTTTGTCTAACAATAGCTTGACCTGTAATAAATATGCAGCAGTTAAACCTGGATTAAAATTTCGAAATGAGTGAAATGATGGCTTTGCAACGACCTTTTTCATACGTTTTTGCGCATGAATGAGCTCTGCATTTAAACGTTTCCTTAGATTTTCCATCGTTTTCCCAAAAACAGCATTATTCATTAATTTATAAAACTCCTTTTCGAATGTATTTTTGGCTGCCTTGCGTTTTTCTGTATTGTGAAGAATATATGTCTGAAGCCATGCTGACTGAACAAATTCTAGTCCCCTATGAATCTTTACTAATTTCGTACCTAATCTTAGGTATAACTTTAAATTTCTGCAATGTATGATGTACTTGCTCTTGCTATGCAAATTTGGGATGAGTTTCTCTGTTGGTTTACCTTTTAAGTTCAAGTTCATTTTCATATTTGCTGTATATGGTGATATCTGGTCTTCGCTAATTGTTTTTTTTTTTGTTCTGGGGCTAATGGATAGTCGCTATGGTCGTCGTGGATATCAGCTGGATATTCCAAGTCCACTTCGAAGATGTACCCAGTGTCTGAATTGTCATCAATTCTAGACACATCTATTTCAGCCAGCTGTTTTTCTGTCATCCAGTCAAATCCCCCAGTAGGTACGCATTGTGACATTGCCAAGCCGTATAAATTGTTAGCGTCAAGATAAGTGATATAGCTGTTGGTTTCTTTGGGTTGTAGCCTTCTATGAATGGATTATTTGCTTTCGCATATTTTGTGGTAATCGTTGATATTCTACCGCGTAGCCCCCTTTCAACCATAAGATATTGATCAACATCATCGATCACCTATAGTCGTACGCCAGTCATTTTTTGCATGCTGTTCCATGATAGCCCCGGAGCTGTGTAATAATGTGCGGAATCAAGACCATATGGAGATATGCACACATTCCTAAAATTTTTAAAAACGTCAGCCAGCAATAGTACATCTGATTTCAAATAAATATCATGATAGTCACCTTGTGTCTGACAATTAAATGTATTCCATACGTTTTGTGCGTGCGTATAGTCCGCATCCGAGATCTCCTCATCTAAAAGCCAATGGAAAAAAGCCTCTATTTTTGGTAAACTACTTGCAATCGATCTGGTTTATCAATGTAATCATAACAATACACCCCCTTTCGTAGCATAAGATCTCGTTTTTCTGATTCGACTATATGCTTACATAACTGAGTAAATTAGTCTTTACGTTCTTGACTTAGGTTGCTGACTAACTTTTCCGAAGACATACTCATCAATTGAAAAGAATCAATAAATCAAATATTTCCAATCGAAAATGAAATGTACTTTTCGATATTGTTTGGGATGCACCTCAGTCGCTTTTGTTTGAGTTTGCCTAATCCTGTCATTAAGAGATGGCTATCATAACCACGTAAGTTATGAACTGTAACAGGGATGATGTATGAAATCTTCTTGTTTTGGTGTTCTTTCGTATATTTAAACGCTAAATTACACTCATTGTGTGCTGCACCTCTAAATTGACCTGTCAAGTAGTCATGGTCACGAACCTTATCAGCTCCAAGAGGTGTGTTGCAAATATGACAATCACGTGCTAGTTCAAAGTTGTGCTTGTCTGTGTCTGTCAAAATCATGGGTTCGGGAGTAGCTAATCTCTCGACTACATATCTTTCTTCATCAAGAATGGCTTCAAAGAATTTATCTACTACATTATCACCTCTATATACAACAGGTGGCTTTGAGAACCTGTCTGCTACACATAATACAATATAAGCGAAACCACTTGGAGTATGTTTTTGGTATTTTGTTGTAGATGAATTATTGGTGTTGGGGTAGCATGTATCCATTTTTTCGGTAAATGCTTCAAAATCAGCATAAATGATAAAGCAAACACGCAACAGCTTTGCACAATTTTTTAAGTGAATAAACCTACCCATCTCCTTTTGGAAATTGCAACTTTTGAGAGTTTTTATTTGTACATAGCGGTTCATGTTTGTCTAACCCCTCCTGCGACTTAAATCCATGTAAGCAATTATAACAGTAAAATTGTCTACCGTTGTGTTTTGTTCTTGCACCCATCAGTCTGCTAATGTTACGGATTAAGCAGTAGTGCGTTTTTCTCCCTTGTTTCAGTAATAGCAGATTTACATGAGTTTTCATTTTGGTTTTAGTAATCCGTAATGGATAAACACCTTCTTTTTTCTCGTATCCAAAGACATTAACGGAAATCTGATTCAGTACCTCAAATCGTTTTATTTGTTTTAGTGGTGTGGGAAAGTCTATTCGCGACATATTTAAAACATCTTCACACATTTTGTATGAGGATATACGTGTTGGATTGTATTTATTTGGGAACATATGCGCTAATATAGACCACATAAGGCACTTTTCATCCTCATTGTGTACATTTAGCACTGCTCGTTTTGCTACAAGATATATGATCTGCCCATCAATGGTTTGTATGATGCTATGCGTAATTCAATGTTTTTTTTTATCTAGGTTCCAACCTGACCCCTCCCTTTCAAATTCTTGTGATTGATTACTATATCCTGAAAAACTTTAGAGATTTGATCGTCTATTTCTGAAATGTCGGTAATTCTTACAAACTCATTATTTAAAACTGGCTCAGTTGCTTGTACCTCACCATCATTGTTTACTTTTGTATCTCTCATTTTGCTACTTAGCTGCCACTTACCGGGGGTTTCCGAAAAAAAGCCCAGGGCTTCTATTTGGAAACTGGTCAATTTCAGGCGCTCACTTAGAAACCAAATAGAAGCCCCGGGGCTTCTATCAGGAAACAGTTTCCTAATTAGAGCCCCGGGGCTTCTATTTTTTTTAGATAGTGGGGGGGGGGGGGATTGTCGATAAGTTTTTATTGAAAAAAGAAAATTTACCATCAGTCTCTTATTAAAGCGTACATGCTGAGGATATCGGCACAAAAAATAACAAAACACACAAAAACAACAGTAACTAAAAAAGTCTGGTAAAATGGGGAAGGGGGCTGCCTTGTGCGAAGCACAGGATTAAGCAATGACGCAGAACGTGTCTAGGGGTTTGCCTCACATCAAAGGAATAAGTGCAGAGTGTCTGCATTGCTGGTAAACATAAGTTCTACAAAGACTTGCAGGGAAGGAGGGGCAACATCACGCCGCCCGTTTCAGTACTCAGCCGGTTATATTTCCAGTAATATTCCGGAGTAAAGGTGGCAGTGGGGAGGGGGTGTGTGTGTTCGCCTTGTGCAATGCACAGGATTAAGCAACGATGCAGAACATGTCTAGGGGTGCCTCATATCAAAGGATTAAGTGCACCGTGTCTGCATTGCGAGTAAACACGAGTTTTAAAAAGACTTGCAGGGAAGGAGGGGGGCTTTTATTAGGAAACGATTTTTTCAGGTCTTTATTTTAACTCCAAATAGAAGCACCGGGGCTTCTATTGGGAAACAGTTTCCTAATAAGAGCCCCGGGGCTTTTATATGGGGGGAGCTTCTTTTCGGAAACTCCCGGTAATACCTTTGTGTTTAGCTAGATTTTCTTATATTTTCCTTGTTAGGATATCTTCAAGTTAGTTGAAAGCTTTTAACAAGTTCCATTTATTGTTTGGAATAAAACTTTCTGTGCTTACAGTTTTTTGAAGACTTTCTTCACGTCCGTTTCTGTTGACTTCATTTTCACCTGCTTTATATTTCTTCAGTGCTTGATCTTTACCTAAAACATCAATACAAATAACATATATATTCTTTAACATACAATGTTTGGTTAAACTAAACGTATGCTTAAAACAGATAATGGTAAATTGTTCAAGCTGTAATGTGATTTTATACTTTATATTTTAATAATTTGATTATTATTTTGATTATATTATTTGATTATATTATTATTATTATTTTATGTATTTCTGTCTTGTATTTACGTCTTTATTTATATCCTTTTTTTCTTTTTTATTTTTTTTTATTTTGTGTTTATTTTGTGTACCATACCTCTGTCATTTGACGTGCTTGGTTGTGGATGGTAAGGTCGTTTTTACTTGTGTTGTTATCCATGTTTATTTATGGTCTAAAGTTTTTGACATTTATTTTTCTGACTCTCCTTCGTTGTGGCATGCACATGCACTGTTCTTCTGACAATAGCTGTTGGTCCAGCTTGTTGCTACAGACGTTTTTGTTTTGTTTGTTGTATACTGTCCAACTATGGCATTGGTCACATGCATTATTTTTTCTGGATTTTATGTTTGCACCTTTGAATAAATGTTTAGAGTTTTGGCAGCACCACACGTTGAATAATAAATGCTGTGTGTCGTATGTTGTTAATGTTCTTACACCGTAGCAGTCTTCACAGTTATCTATTACCTTTCTATTTGTTTTCACTAAGCTATTGTACTCCATGTGAGGCTTTCTGCAACATTACAAAATAACTTTATTACAATACATGTATTTTCGTCACATTTATTAAGCGTTAGTAAACCGTTCTTTGTAAATGTTTTGTATGTCATATTCAATGACATTTGAGTACATGTCATTAAGTGTTCGGTTGTGCATGTACTTGTCAAAGACGTTCTATGTTGTTACCAATTATTCTGTTTCGTAAACCTCATGTCTACACACAAATGCGTATCCTTGGTATTACCTTAAGCTCTTAGAATGTTTCATTATTCATACAATTAAACAGAAGTCAGTGCATTTAAATATTTTTCTTTTCAACATGTTTTACCTTCCTTCAATGTTACGCATCTTTCATTTTTTTGTGTCTTTAAACCTTGTATTCTCCTTCAAATTTTTGCAAAACATTTTCATATATGCTGTTTACCATTTCACTTCCTACACAACCAGGTTAAACATTGGATTTTAAAATTTTAATACGATTTGATTTATTAAGATTATTTTGAAATGGATAACACTAGTCATACAGAGGTAATATTGTTAAAATATATTTTAGTTTGTACTAAACACTTTATTGTTTTTCATTGTCTGATTATTATTCAATTCTTTTAAAACTTTTCCTTTGTCATGCTTTCTAGTTATAATGTCCTCAATTGTTGTATATGTAGACATTGTGGAACCTTTAACTTATTAGAACTTTAATTCCCCTATTTATCACGTCAGAATGACGTTATTTACAATAGAACTGTCCTTTTGTACTCTACTCTTCTGGAACTACGGAGAACCCACTTGGTACTTTTGAGGCCAAACGCGGTCCGCATGGTCTGCCAATTTTGTTAGCAAAGAGGTAATTTTCATGCAGTACTCCCGCGTTTCCCACAAAAGGGGGTTTAATTGTAAAATTCTTTACGCATTTAATTAAAAAAAGGGTCCTGGGCTCGATGTATCCAGTTGGGACGTGAGTGCCCCACCTTCTGTCATCCGGCTAATCCATCCTACTCCTTCATGGCTGTAGAAGAAAGCAGGATCCAGTTTGATCATTTCCCGCAATGAGGTATTGAACATAATTTATAATAATTTATTATAATTTAATGAGAGTTTTTGCTTTCAAATGTCCGTTCTAAACACGTGTACAAGTGAGTTATAAAAGCAGTTAGAAAGAGGGATTATACAATTTTAGTCAAAACTCAATATCTCCTACCTTCGTTTAATTGAAGAGATTTATTTTGGAAATGCATTGTAAGAAAGTGAGGTAATCGAAAAGAAAAGAGCACAAACACATTTTTTCCAAATGATTTATATATATAAAACGGTCAATCATCTCCATATTTTTTAAATTGATTTTCAATTAAATTATTATTTTTTCTTTAAATGTATATACCCTTTGTAAGTCTTGCACGTATATAATTGACATTTAATTCTTTGTTCATGTTTCGCCTTTAAACTTTCAGGCCTGCTAGCATTGATCTGCATGGCAAGAGAAACAGCAACGTAACTCTACTTCAGTTTTGGTTCTAGTTAAATAAAGATCAATTAAAACTGATCGAAGAAGACACTAAATGTATGTATACAAGTCAAAATGCACATTGCGTTACATAAAATGGCACACATAAATAGCATTGCATAAATGCCACGCATAACTGACATGACATAATGGCATGGCATAAATGACGAGTAATTGGCCTTGTGGTGTCTAACTCTGCATATTTCTAGATTTGTTTGACACCTTGTTCTGTAGCTAAATTATTTGGAAAGTTTAAAAGACCAAATGTTTTAATTTTGCTGCATTTCAGTTAGACAGTAGGCCCCTCATTTTATATTTATTTAGAATCTTGTAATTCATATTGCTTGTTCACATATCTTTAATTATGATTGTTCATTTTCTATTAGTTTTGTAAAGTGAACTTAAAGCCTTAAATTTTACCGATATTTTATGTCTTATTTGCAAGTGACAAATAAATGAAGGATTGTCCTGGTAAGTAACGGGAAATCTATCAAGTTACCTGTAAGCAATATCTACTAATCTACACAACATTTTTATCCATTTGGCAGTATAAAACTATGTTTTACGTAAAATGTACTCGCTAATTCTGGCATAAATCTTATATTCTGAGTGTCGATTTAATTTTCGACTTGTATCATATTTACATGTCTCCCATAGCAAAGATGCTATATGGGACAATATATGAGGGATACATATAATGGTACCCGGTAAGCACACCCAAGTAAAACCCATGTAAAACCCAGGGTTATTTTTGGCCTTCCCACGTGAATCCCATGCAGGGATTTGCATGGGAATGAGACAAAAATCGAGGTAAAATCCATGGTCGGAATTCCCACGCATAATCCATGCATTTCCCAGTTGGGATCCACCTGGGTTTTCCCCGGGTGGGATTTACATCGGCATTCCCATACATATTTCATGTGTATTTTACAGGGGGTTTCCCAGGGTTGGAAAACCCAGGCATTTCCCACCCAGAAATGGCTCCTTTCTCCACGGGATTAATATGGGTTTTCCCCTTTCCCACCTTCCCATGCAAATCCCAATTAAAACCCATACGTATCCCACATGGGAAAATTTTCTGTGCTTACTGGGTAATGATTCTAACGGAACTTGCGTCAATAAATTGTTTTGTTAGGTGTACTCGATAAGCCATCAGCATGTCCACGGAATTTCCAGACTCATGCCTTTAATGTTTTAACATTTAGGTGTTTCTCTTCTCTGTGGTGTCTCTTCATTTGGTTTTTTTCCTCTTTTGGACCAGCTCCAGAATTTCTGTCGGGCACTGTTTAGTTAAGGTTTTTCTCTTCTCTGTGGTGTCTCTTAATTTGGTTGTTTCCTCTTTTCGACCAGCTCCGGAATTTCTGTCGGGCACTATTTAGTTAAGGTTTTTCTCTTCTCTGTGGTGTCTCTTTACTAGGTTGTTTTCTCTTCTGGACCGGCTCCGGAATTTCTGTCGGGCACTGTTTAGTCAAGATTTTTCTCTTCTCTGTGGTTTATCTTAATTGGGCTGTTTCCTCTTTTGGACCAGCTCCAGAATTTCTGTCGGGCACTGTTTAGTTAAGGTTTTTCTCTTCTCTGTGGTGTCTCTTCATTTGGTTTTTTTCCTCTTTTGGACCAGCTACAGAATTTCTGTCGGGCACTGTTTAGTTAAGGTTTTTCTCTTCTCTGTGGTGTCTCTTTACTAGGTTGTTTTTTCTTTTGGACCGGCTCCGGAATTTCTGTCGGGCACTGTTTAGTCAAGATTTTTCTCTTCTCTGTGGTTTATCTTAATTGGGCTGTTTCCTCTTTTGGACCAGCTCCAGAATTTCTGTCGGGCACTGTTTAGTTAAGGTTTTTCTCTTCTCTGTGGTGTCTCTTCATTTGGTTGTTTCCTCTTTTCGACCAGCTCCAGAATTTCTGTCGGGCACTGTTTAGTTAAGGTTTTTCTCTTCTCTGTGGTGTCTCTTTACTAGGTTGTTTTCTCTTCTGGACCGGCTCCGGAATTTCTGTCGGACTCTGTCTAGTCAAGGTTTTTCTCTTCTCTGTGGTTTATCTTAATTGGGCTGTTTCCTCTCTTCTTCCAGTCAGACGACGTGTTTGTGTATCGTTGCAACTATCTTGTCTAAGTCATAATCTTTCACTTTCATTAAAGTCACTTTTCGGGGATTTCAAGTCTTCTTTCATTATTATTATATTTTCTGTCTGCTCCTGGATTACCTTTCGTCCTGTTTCATTTCCTTGTCTCCAAGCTGCTGAAATCGTGTCTATAATGAAGGCAGAAATCTCTTCTTTCTATTAGTGAAAATGTTCTTTCAACAAAGCTATTGTCCTCAACTTTTTGTTTGTCATCGGGACAGCAGTCTTTCTCTCGCCGCCTGTAGGTAGGAAAGTAATAGTCATGACAATATCCGCCAAATCTCCTGATGGAAAAAGGTGAATTTCTTCAGGAAGACTCGTGATATCTCTTGTTTCTCTCCTGGTTATTATACAATCGATACCTGTCCTTTCTCAAACATCATTGTGGGCGCTCTTCATTTTATGGACTTAATTGCATACATCTTCTTGAATGTTCACTTCCTTTTGATTTTTGTTGTACTGGTCATTATCATACCATTGAACATCCTTCCTTTGGCTGTCAAATCTAGATCTATTGTATTTTACCTAATACTCACTATGATAATGATCCTCTGAGTAAGCATTCAGGAATCCACGAGACACCATACACCGCACCTTAATCGAATTTTTACCCAAGATCGCTTTTTGATTGCTGACTATGGTTTGAATTTGCTTTATGTTCACAGGTGCCGGTGACTGGTATGCTCATTTCACCGCATCACTCTTGGTGGAACACCAGTTTTAGAAAGCTTCGATTGAGCTTGGATATGCTTGCCCTGCTAAGCGATTTGTCTTTACAAATTCCTCCTCTGTTTTCTCCATCAGCAGCTTGAAGATTGAAAGTTGACGTCTTGTGGTTATAATTTCTATCTTTTTTAATTGTCCGTCGTCATCTTGTGTGACATGTTCTGGTAACACATCGATAAGAAAGCGATAAACCGCACAACTCTCTATACCGGGCAGAAACTGTTGGCAAATGCAAGCTTTACTGCACAACAAACCCTAACATATCGGGCGCTTTAGTTGAGACTCTGAATTTGTGTACCTTAACATAACATGGTATTGTTTTAGTGGTGGTATCATACATACATCGTATGATCCCATTGTTTTTTTTTTGAAATATCGACATTTATTTAAAGAACATAGACACGGCCCATTTAGGGTCTCTATTGCAGGGAAATGAGAAAAATAAAAATAAATAAAGTTAGGGCTTGATGATTATGAGATCTTGATATGGGCAAACATTCGACAGAAATATTGCAAATCGTACAACTGGATACGAATAAAAGAACGTATTTATTAAAAATGAATGAGATTAGGTTTGCTCTTTAGAGCACCTCATTGGCAGCCTCAGTGAAAAGTCATCACTCACAGATGTTTGCCATACCTGGAGAATGTTTCCTATGTATAATATCTTTTTAAGGGATGGATAGTGGATCGTCAGAAACATATTTTAAGTGATGAGCTGAGAAATGCGGGTTACAAGGCGTTAGCCATTGTTTGGGTTCATGACTGAGTGGGCCAGCAAACAGCATCTTGGTTTGAATTTTTGCAGATATGATTTGCATATATTATTTATGGCTATAGCTAGAGATTGAAAATTTCTCACTGAAATCCTGGTCTACCGAAAGTTCTCGAAGTTAAAAAAGTTTTATTAGAAACACTTCATTAAAAATTAAAAAGTCCCGTTTCAGGGGATCTCTGTATAGACTGCCTGTTATATATGACGAAGTGTGGGAAAATATCTGGGCTGGGATTTTATCTTCAGCTGCAAATAAACAAAGTTTTTTAGTAAATAAAATACTTGATGTGCTGAAAATAAGGACTGATCTCAAATGTGTTTTGAATGTCCTTAAATGTGGCCCTGTACAGATTCTTAGCTTTTTAATCACGACATAACTAAGCACTATTTTTTATGTCTACACACTACATCCCGCACTGCCTGCTTTTGCTAAAGATCCAATTTTTTCTTGCATTGCAAATCCTGACAAAATATGTGTGAAAGCTAATACAAGTGTACCAATTGTTTAGGCAGAATATGGTATATATAGGAAAAACATAATAAATTATGGTTGTTTTGTATTTCAAAACAATATATCATTTCTCTTTATCACAGTTACAGCTTCATGACAGATGACAAATTTTGTTTTTACTTATTTGTTTATTTGCTAAGAAAATGTTTACGCTTAGTTTTTAAAGCCGATCCATTTTGAAAACGACTACTTTCAATGCAATAGACTGGAGAAACCGAGAGAGAGAAAGAGAGAGAGAAACAGAGATAGAAACAGAGTAAGATAGAGAGAGAGAGAGAGCGAGAGAGGGAAAGATAGAGAGAGAAAGAGAAAGGGATAAAGAGACAGAAAGAGAGAGACTGAGAGAGACAGGGAGAGATCGAGAGGGAAAAAGAGACAAAGACAGGAAAAGATAGACAGACAGACAGATACAGAGAGAGAGAGAGAGAGAGAGAGAGAGAGAGAGAAAGAGAGAGACAGACAGACAAAGGACAGACAGACAGAGAGATATATACAGAGCGAGAGAGAAAATAGATAGCTGGTAGAGGCAATCCTTACTTTATTTCGCACAAGTATAAAAATTTTGTATCAGCTTGATTTTGCTGATACAAATTTGATAAACTGCAAATAAAGCATTTTTGATAGACATTGATCCTCTTACAAACAAATGGCTTGCCTATTTTAGAGCTTGGGTTCTTATTTCTTACATTTTACTGTTTCTGAAAAACTAAGCCATCGATATTTTAAGGGATGACCAAACTTTTGGGTATATTTTGTCGAAGTATGGAAATATACTTTTATTGATGTTCTTAGTTGAAGAATTTAATAAACATCATAAACTCTTCCGGCATAATTTAAGCAACACCAACACATCACATATTGCTTTGTGTTGTTGGTTGAAAACACATAATTCATGCATACATTTCATATTTTATTTTCAGAAGCATTTAAGTCGTGTACTTCATGTCCTTATAAGTCATCAACAAGGGCTTAAAACAACTACTTGTGCTAAAATGGCAATTTTTAAATGACCCTTCTTATGTTGATGCAAAACTTTTCGTTTCATGTCAGTGTCTAATGGCAGGTTAGTTGCACCACCATATTGTGTCAATTTAATTCTGACCTATACACAAGCTAGAAGGAAAACAATGGTTGACATCAACGAATCAGAATTAATAAGGCACAGCAGCCGAATATCATAATCACACAATCAGAAGTCACAGCGCAGGCAGCACACTTGATGGCATTTGGCGATGCAGTCCCAACTGACCGAACAGTCCCAGTAGCCGCCTCTTTTACCTCGTTTTCTTGACAAAAACAAGTAAAAAGGTCATTAGTTGATAATGTCTTTAGGCCAGTACGAGTGAACTGAATCATTAGTCATTCCATGGCTGAGAAAGTAATTTTGTTGTGTCAACAGTTCTGTGAATACCAAGGTAGCAACAAAGCTGTCCTAAAATTCGTCTGTGTTGTTAACTTTGTAATGATGGTGTTATATAACATAAATGATAAATATATTTGCACACTGTATTTTATCAAGAAAAAATTGTTCGGATCAGTGTCATTGAAAGGCTTAAGATATCCGTTTAAATTAATGTTGCTTCCCTTGATCAATTCAATTTTAAATGAATTTCACTCTTGCTCTAACACACTTCTGCCGGCGAAAAGATCTTTGATTAAATTAATATACCGTTACATGCTGCGAAGGCAACTATCCCGAAAATAACAAAAAAAAAAAAACGAAAATAAACAAAACAAATGCATTGACTTTGATCCGATATTGGGGCCACAATTCTAAATATTAGCAATTTCAATACGTTTCCGTTGAGTACCAAATGGTAGTTAAATAAAAACACCGTGACTTGCATATGAATTTTACTAACTGTTCCGACGAAATCTTACTAAAACTATGTACTATGGACATAGTTATTTTGGTTTATTGATTTATCTTTTCATTTAAAATGTTAATAATGTTAAACAAACAGCTCTTTTTACACTGACATCAAAATTTGCAAATAAACCATAACCTGAAATTAGTTTTACATTAAAATATAAAATGCACAAGGTATATTTATTGATACTTGACTTGGAATGGCCTTAATCACAGCAATAGATACGGTGATATTGGAAGATAACATCGCACAGGAGACATTTTTCGTTAAGAAAAGACAAGTTGATAAGAATGCTTCGTTATGCTGTTACCTACATTTCATTGGTTGAGTGTTTCTATATTTTGCTATAAGTTTGAGTGTAAATCATCCATTTGCGCAAAGTAGCAGTTGTCCATTTCGCTGATGAAGATCAGGCTCACTCTCTGTTAACTTGTCGTTACATAGTTAAAACATTAAACGACTGAAACGTATAATTTATTTGACTTTCCCTGTTCCTTTACAAGGATAATATAACAAATAATACAGAAATAGTAGGCATAATATCGTATCAAATGTTAATAAAGCTATTAAAGAATACTTTCTTTATTCATAACCCATTCATTCTTTTGTGAAGGAGGTGAATAAATGTTATCTACTACATATAAATCGTAGCAGAATATTCGACATTCTTCCTTCTTAGTAGCATATGTAATCACGTGGCGAAACCGAAATTTCTCAAAAGAGGAATAAGCGGAAGGGTTAGACTTATTACTCACAAACCCTCACCCTCTGCTTCCAGCTGCCACCGGATCGGAAAATAAACCTAGCATACTCACGACACTTAAACCCCCGCCCCCGAATATAGACTTGATCAAAATTTAAGGCGAGCACATGATCTATGTGCATGACGACCAATTCCACGTGTTCACGGTGCGGGATGCTGTGGCGAATCACGCTGGCGTCATATTCACCCTTCAAATAGGATCAACTTGTTGCTAAAAACAGGATCATTTGACTCTTTATTCCCAAAATATATAGACATCGTTAGTTCATTCATTCACTTCACCCCTAAAATACTACAACTACCCCTAAAATATCACACCACCCTTTGGGAAACCCACAACCATCCTCCAAACCCCAACCAAAAACACAAACAACCTTCCTAAACCACAACCAACCAAATCTCTCAAAACACAACTACACCCCCGCCAAAAATCACAACCAAAACACAAAAATCACAATTACCTTCAATAAAAGCAACAATCCCCCCAAAAGCCAACTGATCCCAAAAATTGCTCACTCGACATTGTTGTCATAAATTGGTTTACTGTTTTATTAATGAAACGAGTATTTCAGTAGTCGTGCAGCGGCGATGAAATTTAATATGAAATTAAAATTCAACGGAATCCCGTTATCAAATTATTTCGTTTGATACGTCATCTGTTTTCTGTATTATAAAGGATCGTTAATGACATATTAAGAGCTCTTTTTGCTGGTAAAATAGTGATACTCGCTCTGCTACATCTGTCTGCAGCTTTCGATGTTGTAGATCATGATATTTTCTAAAGTGCCTGTCAAATTTCCAAAGCATCGAAGGTGATATTTTGCACTGGATGGAGTCTTACTTAAAAGACAGAACACAGAAAATTTACATAAATGGTTCTGTATCCACAAGGCAGCAAAACTGGACCACAAGGATACAAGAAGTACATTGAACCCCTTGGGATATTGCTTCGCTTATTGATGATTCTTTTTCATTTTTACGCTGACGATAGCCAGTCCTGAATAACGGTTAATCTGAAGTCGCATAATAGTGTATTAGGCGTTATCATTCGCTGTCTTAGAGTGCGCCATACAGAAGTTAGCTTCATGGATAAAATGCAATCGTCTTAAACTAAACGCCTTCAAGACAGACATTCTTGTTATAAGAACCCAAAGAAATAGAGATCTCGCTAAGATATCGACACTACAAGTGGAAAATAAGCAAATTGGCAGCTCAATATCAGCAAAAAATCTAAGTGTGACCCTCCTGGAAAGGGTAAAATCATGCCTAAATAATCTACGGGAACTGCGCCATATTCGTATAATATTTATCTCAAGAAGCAACTAAAACAATAGTGCACATCACAGTCATTTTGAAAATAGATTACTATAATTGTCTTTAGGTCAATTTATCAGCTTTTCAGATAAAGAAGTTGCAAGGCGTGCTGAATCAAGAAGCCCGATTGGTGACTTTAACACCCAGAAATGAGCATATAACACCAGCCTTTATCAAACTTCACTGGTTCAGTACAAAGTTGCAACAATGGTACATAATACACATGGACTTTATGGTCTTGCCCCAGGATATATTAATGAACTCCTAGTACCTTATAAACTAAGTCAACCTGTCCGTTCAGCATCCCATCGTCCTTTAGGTGAACCACGGTTTCGCCTAAAATCAGCAGGTTATCGAAGTTTTGAGGTTACAGGACCGAGACTTTGAAATAAATTGCCACAAACTTTACGAGAAACAGATAATATTAACACTTTTAAAAAGAATCTCAAGACATGTTTATTTTAGAGATCATACTCTATTTGATTAAAGCAGTGTGTAACTTTAGTTTTCAAGTTAGTATTATTTGAGTGTTATTTTAGATAATATCAGTATTATGTTAGCATTATATTGATTGTTCCATTTATCAAATTATCTTGATTATTGTAGCACTTTTATATAGTTTAAAAGCTCGTAAAAAGAAAAGTCTAACAATATAACAGACTTTAAAGAAATTAAGGGATGTATTGTTTGGATATAGTCGAATGTGAGTCTTCTCGTATATTGCGTTGTTTAATAAGACTAATTATGAGTGTGTTGCTTCCAGAAGAGCAATAATTGTTTTCTTAAACTTAGGTTGGATTTATCGTTTACAGAAATGAGTCCTAGACTAGAAATCAAAAGACAAAAGGGTGCAGTGCCAGATATAAAACATCAGACCATGCCTTGCCCGCTTTGAAGTCTTTAACGTTTCAATTTCAAATTTCATAAGAAAAAGTAGCTTCGATTGAGCAGTCCCAGAATGTTTTAACAGATAACCCCTCCATGCACATTTGCCAAACGTACAACCCAGTGACCTTTGGCAGCTTCTTAATCTTGTTTTTAGCTGCAAAAAACTTACAAAAGAGTATAATGAGACGAATATTTAGACACTCAAGACTTCATAGTGTATACTTGCGATGTCGTGTACGTTATTGGCGTATTGGCGTATTATTGCTTTATGTACACTGTATTATTATGTCCGCGTATCCGTCTCTTCGGTGGTAAATTACTTTATCAAACATTACAATACAACACCAAGTCTTCTAAAGGTTATGAGCCTGTTGGTCAAGACGCATAAAAACCCACAGAAACTGCACTAAAGTTCATTTTGTTTGTTTGTAGCTTTGTTGATAACAGTAGCTAGCAGCAAAATGCAAAAGTGGCTGCTACTGGCGTTGCTCTGCCGCCAGATGATAAAACAGTTCCCAAATCTATGAGTTATAATAGAACATGTGGAATATTCTATTATATTCCTGCACTTATCTTAAAACTTAAGGATATATGAAGGTAAAGTAGTAATTTGCTTTTAATCTCGAACGACCAGGTCTGATATAAAACGTACTAATAGGGCACATTAAACCAAAAAGCATGTTATTGCTGTTATTTGCATTTATTTTGTATAAATGTGAAACTCTTACGTTAGACTGATAGCATAACTTTGCACGAAAATGGCTGAAGCATGAAAATGATTAAAGTAAGTATTATTAAGTTTTAATAGTTATTTTATTTAATATTTGGCTTTCATGTAAAAATAATTTCTATTTTATATATATGTACCGTTAAATTGTTATAATAGGTCTATGATGTTTTAAGATATCGTACTTCATGATTTAAGTGTACTTGTAACGGACTTTTATATAACAATGCAATTTTGAGTGATGTTTCAAAAAGGTAAATATGGGTTAAATATCTGTTGATTTAAAATCAGAATCAAAAGCAGGGTTTCAGATTATTATATTTTTTACGGAATGCCTGGAAGCTATTCACTATGGGTAGCCATTTCTGTAGATAATATCCTTCTCCAGTTGTACTAAAATAGATTCAGTAAAAGCACTGGTTGGGACTGACTATATTTCAGTGAATTAGTACTGAGTCAGCTCTGGTTTAACTGATAGGAGATTTTAATGCCAACCTAATACTATGCCTCGCGTAATAAGATTAACTCAAAATACAGAAAACTCACCATTTTATACTTTACACATTTCAAATTCACTGTATCTACTAACACTAGGCAGCTAGATATTGATTCTAGTTCATAAGATACATCAAAAACTCAAATCCACATTTTATGTATAAGGCAATATAATATTATATTATATAGCACACACACACGCACAAATATAAATATATGTGACATACTTCCTCTTGAATTTGAGATCAATATGAAATAAAAAATAATCGATTTTCAACTGACTACAAACATCCAGTTTGATAGGTAAGTGAATTCAGGTCAAAACACATGTATCGTATTTCATTCAATCATTATTTAAAGAAGAATGTAACATAATTAGCCTATTATGATCTAATTATGCTGTTTATGCTCAGTAATGTCTTTTAAGAGTGGTTCATTTTTTTGAAGTTTTCATTTTACTTGAATTGATTCCTGACTTTGCTTAGCTTTGCTTAGCTTTAAGCAACAGGCTTAGCTTTACAATAACCAAAAATGAGCAAAGTTGTGGTTGGAAAATAATGAAAGAAAAAACGGCATGAATAACCAAATTTGGCAGTAGTTGAGAAATGGGTGTCCGAAAACAGGAAGTGACGTCATCAGACCCCCCTTCCCCCTTCCCCCCTAGGAGGCATAACCCTAAGTCATCTGTCAATCATCATGACATCATTAGTCACGTGACCTGTCAATCATCATTAGTCACGTGACCTGTCAATCATGTGTCATGTGACTCCAACCGTATATGAGGAATGTATTCCCGATCATTCACCTTCCGACCTGAATGGCTCACTTGGTAGAGCAGAGGACTCGTATGAGGACCCATGATCTGAAGGTCGGTGAATCGAACCCGCCCTCGGGCATCACTTTCATATATCATATCATATCATATCATGGGGACCCCCGGGACTCCCCTGTGGGAATTTCCACCATCTATCTATCATACCATGGGGATTCCCCCGGGGACCCCCGTGGGAATTTCCACCATCTGTCTATCATACCATGGGGACCCCCATAGGACATACTATGTACCGACCCCCCTAGGATGTGATTCAGCACTCCTATAAGAGCACATTGTGTGTGCACATGTGTTTCATTCATGCTCTGGCTGCCGTTGGATACACATGGAAAACAAGTGAAAACAGTTGCTCTTACCTGCTGTACTGTTATACTATTGTGCTGTTGTTGGATATTACATGAAGAACAAGTGAAGGATTGACTGGATTACACATAGGAGACAAAGTGAAACATTGGTTATTCTTTAAAAAAAGGAAGTGAAAGAATGGAAACATGGAGACGAATTGGACAAAGAATCGTGGTAAGTGACCTCTTCTTTTGTAACATAGTTTTTTAACTATGAAACATCATGTAACACTATGTAACATTATGTAACATTATGTAACATTATGTAACTCTAACAATTTTTTGTAACTTTATGTAACACTATGTAACATAATGTAACATCATGTAACAGTATGTAACATCATGTGACATCATGTGACACTATGTGACTATGTAACATCCCATGGCTATATTAATATGTAAGGACTATGTAATTGCTATGTGAGCATAATTAGTCTAAAGTATGTATGTCATTATCAGATCGTTCACCACACCTGCCTCCGTGGCTCACTCGGTAAAAGCGCAGACTCGTAAGCAGGAGATTGGTGGTTCGATCCCGGCTTGGGATAAACTTTTTTTTTGTTTTTTTTGTTTACTTTTGTGACTGTATAACATCATGTGACATTATGTGACATCATGTGACTGTGATATTATGTGACTCTGTGACTTTATGTGACTCTGTAACACTAGGTAACATTAGGTAACTTTATGTGACTCTGTAACATTATGTAACATCATGTAACATCATTCCAGCAAACAACCGACGTCGTTTTTGGTTGAAAAAAGGTTGTATTTTGGTCGCGACGACTTCACAACCATATTACCCTAAAACCCGACTTTATTCCGACGTCGGGGATACGTCGGTTTTCTGACGTCATTCCGACGTTGCAAAAACGACCAAAAAGCGATGAACGTTATTATCGCTCACCGGAAATGGAAGTCATTTTGAAAAAGAGGAAGAAAAAACGTAATTTTTACATGAAAATTATAGAATTTTGATGGCGCGTCGGTATTTTTCTTCCTAGATTGTAAAAATTTACATGGAAAATGCTTTCGTATGTATTTCATAACAGCATTTGAATAATTAATTATCTATAAATTATATCACTCGAGTCAGTTTCAGGTCGGAATCCGACGTCGGTTCCAATTTCATATACAACCTAAAACCGACTTAATTCCGACGTCGGATTTAGGTCGAAACCCGGCGTCATTCTGACGTTGAAAACCCGACGTCGGTTCCATTTCATATACAACCAAAACCGGCACGTCAGTCCGAGGTCGGAAACGTCGAGTCACGACGTCGACTCGACGTCATTCTGACATCTTAATGTTTGCTGGGATGTAACATCATGTAACATCACGTGACATCATGTGACTCTGTGACATTATGTGATTCTGTGACTCTGTGACTTTTTTTAACATAGTAACTATATTTCTATGTCTATTTTCACTGATAATATTTAATTAGTCATGTTTCAATGGTTCCATTACAATAACCACACACGCACACCAGAGGACTAAGTACATGAAAGGTCTCAGAGTGTGGGAAAACGATCGATAAATTTCAGAGTGCACTCGTTCAGAGCGTGGGGGAAACCGAGCGATAAATCTCAGAGTGCACTCTTTCAGAGCGGTGGGGAAACCGATCGATAAATTTCAGTGTGCACTCGTTCAGAGCGTGGGAACGATCAATAAATTTGAAAAGGAATGGGATTTTTCCTACGTTAAGTCTAATGTTATGTTTTATGTTATAGTAGTGGGAAAATGGTACTTCTAAAGCACATTTAACAAATGCAGTTTTTGGAAAACATATAATGTATAAAATAAGTTTTAGCATTTTACCATGCTACTTATTCAAATGTTTTGAAGTTATAGTAGTGCGAAAATGGTGGTTCTAGATCAATTTTAGCAAATATAGTTTTTGATAACATATGATATATAAAATAAGTTTTAGCATTTTACCATGCTACTTATTCAAATGTTTTAAAGTTATAATAGTAGGAAAATGGTGGTTCTAGATCAACTTTAACAAATTTTGTTTTTAACAACATAGAATATATAAAATAAATTTGAACATTTTAGCATGCTACTTATTCGAATGTTCTAAAGTTATAGTAGTAGGAAAATTGTGGCTGTAAACCAAATTTAACAAATTTAATTTTTTGAAAACATATTATGCTTTTCTTTTCGTAATGCTTTCAGGTATCGTCAGAACACATCGCTCTCCGCTAGATGTCTCTGTAGTACATGTCTAGGCCGGTATAAATGGGATGAGTGTGACCTACATTTCATCATATCAGTTTAAGCAATTGGCGTGACAACAACAATGGCATCTAATTCAGACACATCAGTCTTCTGTCATGACTGTAATGTGAAACTTCCATCTCTGGATTTGTTCGTAGCACATACATGCAAACCAGCCAAGATGAAACGTGCTCATGAAGAGCTTGCTGAGAAGATTGAAGCCAAGAGACGAAAGACGGTACAAGATGATATTATCAGACCTGATCCGTTCCTCTGCTGTGAATGCATTAAAATATTTCCAACTTTGGATGCGTTTGAAACACATGCATGCATACCAGCTGAGATGGAAAATGTGTCTCATAAAGAACATGTTTCAAAGAAACAAAAGATAGGACAAGTAGGAAGAGGTAGAAAGGTTAGTCTGGGTGAAAACGCGCAGGAAATACGGTTTGAGCCTGAGGATAGATTGGATTTACTGCTTGAAATGCGGCAGCAAGAGAACCGTATCAAAGCACATTTGTTGGAGACCTTAAACCACGGAATGAAATGGTACATTGTCGTGCATGCGAGCTTTAAGAAACTGACGGCAAATGCTGAAGGTGTTATGGTAGAACAAGTGGATAATGCCTTTATCAGCAGTCCAACATATACAGCATACAATCCAGCGGATATTGAGCAGGACTTGCCGGAAGCCTATAAAGAATTGTTTACTAAGTTTGATGAACATGAGCGACAAGGTTCCGGCTGGGTATTGGATAACATACTGTACATTGAAGTACATACAACTACGTCACCGCCACTGGATGCAAGTAGTTTTATTCCACTGCCGAAGAAAGTGAAGAAAATAGACTTTGTGATAAACATTAAGAATGATGACAACAAGTGTTGTCTTATGGTCTGTATTGGCTTACCTTCACCCTTCAACAAACAACCCAAATCGCGTGAATCATTACAAACCATTCGAGAAGGAATTAAAGGTAGAGGGTATGACATTTCCGACACCAATTACTGACATTCCAAAGTTTGAAAAGGAGAAGGATGTATCCATCAACGTGTTCGGATATAAACAAGCTGTAGTTGTTCCAATACAACTGAGTCGAAACACCAGTGCGAGAGAAATCAATTTACTTTTGATTAGCAATGACAAGAAAAGGCATTACTGCCTCATCAAGAATTTTAGCAGACTTATGTCTTATCGATCAAAGCATAAGGGTACAGCCTTTTATTGTTTCAACTGTCTTCACGGGTTTATACGACAAGATCTTTTAGATAAACATCGTGAAGTGTGTGGCAAGCATGGAGCGCAACGTTTATCATTTCCCAAGGAACCCTTCATCAAGTTCAAGAATGTAGCCAAACAACAGCGAGCACCGTTTGTGATTTATGCTGACTTTGAATGTTTCACGCAAAAGCATGAAGAAGGAGACAAGTATCAACATCATCGTCCAAACAACTTTGCCTGTGTAGTTGTTAGTCAGTATGACACACGTGCACCAGTCGTGTATCGAGGAGACAACGCCGTAAACGTCTTTTTAGACCATATGGTGAATGAACGTGATCGTATTGTGCGTGTTTTAGAGCGACCAAAGGAAATGGTGATGACTGGCGAAGAGAAAGAGAATTTCAAGAACGCTGTCGATTGCTACATTTGTCATGAGCCTCTAGGAGCAGATCGTGTAAGATATCATGACCACATCAATGGCAAATATCACGGAGCTGCACATAGTGAATGCAACATGCAATTCCGACTTAGAAAGGATCGGCAGAGGGATAAAGATTCTTTTATCATTCCTGTGTTTTTCCACAATTTACGAGGCTATGCCAGTCATTTGATCCTGGAGGAAATTGGGAAATTCAAAGATGAAACAATTACAATCATTCCAAACACCATTGAGAAATATATTGCATTCACCATGAGCAATCTGAAATTTACAGACAGCTTTCAGTTTATAAGTACCTCTCTACAGAAGTTGGTATCCAACCTGGCGGCAGAAGGGAAAGATAACTTCTACAACATGACCTCTCACATTCACAATAGTGAACAACAAGATTTGCTGTTGAGAAAGGGAGTGTACCCCTACGATTACGTGGACGAGCCATCCAAGTTTATTGAAACACAGCTACCATCAAAGGACAAGTTTTATAGTCAGCTTAGCGAAGAGGACATAGCGATGAGGATTATGCGCATGCGCAGAAGGTGTTGAATACATTCAACTGTACCACATTCGGTGAATACCACAACCTGTACCTGAAATCAGATGTGCTACTGCTAGCTGACGTGTTTGAAAATTTTCGTCAAGTATGCCTCAACACGTATGAATTAGATCCTGCTCACTACTATACAGTACCAGGACTGTCGTGGGATGCAATGTTAAAAGCGACAAAGGTGAAGTTGGAATTGATCAATAACATTGACATGTACCAAATGGTTGAGCAAGGCATACGTGGAGGAATATCTGTAATCACGCACAAGTATGCGAAAGCAAATAATCCCTACGTAGCAGAGTACAGTTCTGAGATACCCTAAAACTACCTGATGTACCTCGACGCAAACAACTTGTATGGCTAGGCCATGTCACAAAGCATGCCACAAAGAGGATTTATGTGGGTGAGTGAGCCAGAATCCATCGACTTCATGGATCTAGTTGAAGATGACGACATTGGATTCATTTTCGAAGAAGATTTAGAATACCCAAATTCAATCCATGATCGTCATAATCACTACCCAGTGGCTCCAGAACGGAAATGTGTCAAAGTTGGAGAATTGTCAGAGTACAGTCAGAAGCTGCGGAAAGATCTGAACATGAAAGACAAGTCCAGTGAAAAGCTCATTCCTAACTTGTCTGACAAGAAGAAATATGTACTTCTTTACAGGAATTTACAACAGTACGTCTCACTGGGGTTGAAAGTCACCAAAGTACATCGCGCCATCATGTTTGAACAGAGCAAATGGCTAGCAAAATACATTACCTTGAACACAAAAAAGAGAAAATTGGCCAAGAACCCATTTGAGAAAGATTTCTTCAAACTGATGAACAACTCGGTGTTTGGAAAAACCATGGAAAATGTGAGAAAGCGAATCAATGTTGAACTTGTTCACAAGGAAAAGCGGTTCCAGAAACTTGTGGCCAAACCTTCTTTCCACAATTCATTTCTGTGCATGGTCATATTCACTTTCCGAAAAAGTGCACCCTGATCTTTTTTCATTTTCCTAGATGATTTCACCGTAATATCTTCTTTGTGCTTGCTCAAGAATCACACCAAAATTATGTTGCTCCTCTCTAAATTCAATTTCAGACGTTTAGGATTTGCTTTTTCGTCATTTGCGCTCTTTAGCTCTGAGTCTTTTTCGAGCATTTTGAATATCTTCGTTATACCATGGTTCGCATTTGTGCTTTCGGTTTTTCCGTCCGTGGCTTGGAGTTCACTGTCGTAAGCCTGGACTAAGAAATCTAAATTCATCAAAGAATAGTTTTGAATAGTGTTCTTGAATATTTACCGTCGCTTGGCAATAACACTAGGTTTTACAAAAAGAATAAACTCGTTATTTCTAGTTAACAGTCTTGTGAAATATTTTAAGTGTTAAGCAAAATTTTCAAGACTAGAATAAATTCAACCTTATCAGTTTCACTAAAATTTGCATGTATGCAACAAAGATGATACGGGATACAATATGTGAGTCATAACGTGCTTGAGAAATCATAGGCAAAAAAATCTTCTCAAGTTTGGCAATCTTTGATATTCACTTTTAACACAGTGTTTAAATATGGTACACTTTTTGTCCGATATGTTTTGTTGCAACTCTTGTTCAACTAATTCTGAGAAGAACAGCTTGTTTCCCGACACGCTTTTGTGCCAGTTTCATGCCAGTGTGTTTCAATATGACCTCCTGAATATACAGGAGGTCACCTTTTGCTTCTAAAACATAAATTGTTATAACTCGGCTGTTTTCGACAGCGTTGGTCTTTACCACAATATTTTTGAGAAAGTTATTCTGATAAAAGCCTTTTTGTTTCCGAGGTCATATTTTTACGTTATATGTAAGTATGCACATGCCGATATGCAATATTTATGTTTTTAAATCAATAAAAATATAATAGATGTTCATTTTTTGTCACTTTTTTAGAAATGGAATGAGTGACTAAGTGACTGAATTGTTGATTGATTAACGCACCCGTTAAACAACGATAAGAATAAAAAAGCAACTCGTATATATATATATATATATATATATATATATATATATATATATATATATATATATATATATATATATATATATATATATATATATATATATATATATATATATATCCTCAACAAAATTAATAACGCGACACACATTATGAGCGTTACTTTTTTTACGTATCGGGCGACTGTAACGGACGGGAAGACCGGAATAAAGACGGCGTGGCGGTTGCAGACACTTTATTGCAAGAATCGCCTGAATGAAAAACCAATAAAAAGAATTCTATAAATATTCTACTACTTTCACTGACTTTTACAATAATTATAGAAACGCATTTAAAATCTTTAAATGCTTTAGATTTTACTTGTTAGTTTAAAAGTAAATAAAAATGCACATTATTTATCAACTAAGGCTCCTCCAGGCTCCTTAAACTGCATTATCAACATGATGCTGAATATCAAAAAATGTAGTCAACTTTCAATTAACACGTGCACTTAACGATGAATTGGTTTACATAAACGTTAAATATTGAGATCTTTAACACATGTCAGAGACAAGTCCGGTCTTCGACCAAGAACGGTTCTCTTTGTATCTTTGTATCATAACAAAAATATTGCTGAGGGAACTTCCATTTGTTATGCAGAGGAGGTGGTCATTTGTTACACTTCAGAAACTTGTGGACCTATTTCACGGCATAGGAATTGTAGTTGAATATTAAATTTAATAAACCCAAAAGGCTTTAAAAATTTTGAATTTTACTCTATGCAATCTAATGATAAATTGCTTAATCGTTGTAGATCGCTTAAATATCTTTGACAGATGATTAATGAACTATAATGACGACATCACAAGACAAACTATAGCTATATATGCAAGAGGTATCATGATTGTCTTTTATGTAAATGAACTCTGTGGCTTCTCAAATAATGAAGCTTTGCAAACCAAGTAAAGAAATCGAATTTATAAAAATAAACGAAAGGTATTGGTTCCATTATGTGAGCCAACTCTTATTTGTTTCTTTAAGTAATAAGAAACATTTGGAATTATGTCAATATTGCTGTGTTGTAAGTTCTGAATAAGTTCCATTTCAAAGAAAGGGCTTTCTAAAGAGGTTTGATTCGCAAAACGTAATATATTTCTAAGAAATAGGTAGATTGACTTGAAACAATGTGAACCCTTGAAGCGTTCATTGTTAATGGTTACGTTCTTGATGTCTTCTAAAAGAGGCTTTGCAAACTGCAATCCGAAGTCTGTTCCGAGCTTGTACTGAAATGCAGATAAAAAGATCAATTACACATAAAACGAAGATTTTTAAATATTATAATTACTAAAATTTTACGGAATTTCAGCATGATTTCTATGCACAATAGCCTTTACCTACGTTGATTACCTAAACCTTCCGTTCATTAAATTGATTTTTGCTCGTGAATCTACCTTGGAAGTTAATATAATTATTGTGCCACAGAATGAAAAAAACGCAGTCCATAGCACTGGTAGCAAAAGTCTGAAAGGTGAGTGCTAACAGCACGCATGGCTGAAGCAGTGGTTTTGGATAAGTCGAGACGCTGGCTTTGTTTATATTTCATGGTTTTTTGTGCATATATAATCCCTTTTATATTAAGCATGGCTTGTAATCTGTTGTCGTATTTTCTCGACCAGTTTCTTTGTTATCGCGATGTTAAGTACATACTTCCAGTATTGTACAATGTGACGTTTCCGATATTCGAAGAAAAGAGTTGTGCATATTTACCCGTCATATGCACTGAAAAAACATTACTTTTCTTTTGTTGCCTGCCCTAGCATCCCCGAAATAAAATAGAATTTCACTGAATAACCGCTTAGCAATTATCACGAAAACATGATTCCTGTGTAGATTAACATAGATGATTAAAAGCGCTTGGGCTTCGTAAATGAAGGTTTATTAGGATGAACCTTATGGCTAAGACTCTATTTTCTCGGCCTTATTATTCAGAAAAGATATCAGACCAACACTTTTATGGTAAATTAATATACTGCAATTGTATTTTTATAATATACCGCATATCTGTTGTATTTTGTTTCATTTGTTTTCTTTACAGCAACAATAATTACACAAGTAGTAAAATGTTTCAAATTATTTAAATATAGTGCTATTTCTATATATACGCTTGCGTTGTACAATAAAATACTTTATTTAAAATGTATCAAGCAATTAAATATCTATTTTGATTACAAACTTTATGCTTTTGAGTTTAAATTAAAATCAACTAAAACTCTTAATTACCTGTTCAATACGCTTATAAATAACCGAAAATATATTGGAATTTGCTTTGTGAAACAGTTGCCGACTTGCATGTGCTACAATGACACCATTCACTTCCGCATCTAGGCACGACTGCTGTGTTGTTTTGTTAGCAATAGATTGTCTCGTGCAATAGTCACTTCGAAAATTCATGAAGCACTTCATAGTGTAAAGTTTTTCTAAAACATATAAAACACCTAGTCTATATACTAAGCAAGTTCTAGCATTACAAATTTAACATATATCTCTGAAATTTAATTAACTGCTTGTCACAACATAGATTTTAAAATGGAACTAAAATGAAGCTGTGTGAAAAACCATTTTCATTAATAATAATCTTGTAAAAAAAAATAAGCTGAAAATGAGTGCAAATTTGTCATGTTATTTATTTCTTTTCAAAAAATGTAAATACCGCAAAGTATGTCCATCTTACATATTATCAAGCTAATATTATTATACGCATAATATTATACGCATAACAATAACTTTTTACATCTTATTTGTAAAGAAAACAGTTGAAGTATTTTTTACATACTTATCCCTTTGGAGCTTAACATACAATGAGAACAATTTGTAGGAGGTACAACCACCTCGCATACAACACGTTCTAATACAAAGAATGAACCCACGTATATGTGTATGTGAAGGGGCGGGAAGAGAGTAATTTTTGAGGTCATAGACGGTACGCATGGAGTGCCAGTTTTGATTAAATAGGGAAATTTTTTGATTGAACAAACAATTTTCTGCGATTTGATAAAAAATGTCAGCATAAGTTGCCAATCTGCTGTACCTAAGTAACAAAATATAAAGTACAAAAAGACTAACATTGCAGCTTTGTTGGTTCCAATAAGTCTCTCTGTTTATAACTGACAATACTATACTAGTAATAAAGAACAGCGCGGTGCATTTTGCAGCGTTCTTTTTGGTTTTGACGATTTGGGGGCACATTGTATGATTTTCGTTGACACCAAAAAGCTTCTTTTCTTGTCCTTTATTTGTTTAATGAAAATCACATTAAATGTCATTTTCAGACCTTTTTGTATTGGGGCAATATGGATAACAGACTTCGCACAAAGGTCAAAGTTTTTGCCAAAAGCATTAAGATATTGAAATTTTCTCGATTGATTTCGATGCCTGTTACAATTTGGCACTTTTGCAGTAAGTCGAGACATGCTGAATCTTTCTCCTTTTTCATTAAATATTCTATTAATCTATTTTCAAATGTATGTTGTGAAAATTGTGATAAAAGTTATGACAGAAAATAGTGCGATGTTTTATAACCAGGCCTTTCATTTGCTATGGAATGTACATATTTCAAACAGATATATAACGATCAGGCTAATGTTGATCATTAAAGCATATGCTAAGCAACAATCATCACCTTATTTTCTGATACGCCACAGTTTTAATTTGAAAAGGTATTTGAAAAACTTGCTGGTGGTGCATCAAGTCAAAAGTAAATGTGTAGATATTACTTTATTATGTTATATAATCAATGCTGGAAAGCTTACCTGGAAAGTAGACGAAATATTCATTGAGTATATCTTGATCCCCCAGCCTGTTTACTTTTGCAGCTGTCTGGCGTTTCATAATTTGTGTAAGATTTGCTAACCAGTTGCTTTCTTTAATTTTATCTAAATCCATTAGCAGTACACCGGCGTTACGTCCTATAACGCGGGATATATCATATTTATACACATGAATTTATAATTGAAGACGAGTAATAATAGAATGCAAAGACAAACACAAAATTAACACTTAATACGTCAACTATTAATTCACTTTTCAGACTATTTTCTGAGAAAAGCAGGAAAATATACCATTGAACAATAGTAAAAGGAATTTTATAAATTTCTGTTGGTAGTTTGTATTCAAAATCTTGATTAGCGCAATGAGGAGCATAGTGCTAAGGTATTGTTAAATCTAGAACTTAGAATCTACTTAAAGTACAGCAGAACGTAACTAATTATATTCATGTCAAATTGTAGACAAATTTATTCCGAAAAATCCCTGTTATGCATGTGTCACTTAATAGTCTCCATTTTAGGATTGTATTTCCATATCATTCAATTCAAATTAACGTTTTATAAAAATTTACAGAGAATTGCCATGTTTTTTTCGCTTAACTGTACCATGTGGAGATAAAGACGGTATTGGGTGAATGTCGTACCACCCATTTCTGAACAAACTGTTATAAGTCATAGCTAGCATTTGTTGTTTGTCAAAGTTGTCAAATTCTTTCCAAACGTCATGCAGGGGAGATAACAGTACGGAGTCTGTGTCCATGTATAACAGACATTTCACATTTTTAATTTTCTCCTGTAAAGTATAGCACATTATAAAATATTATAGAACACATCACTCTGTCCTGTTATGTATTGTAATATCATAAAATGTATTGTTTTGTACATGCAAGGAGGCAACGTTAGATTAATAACATGATTTATAATAATTATAAATTTTGAAAAAGGCTATGCAATATTTACAAACCGCAATGAACAGTCGTTGTGTAGAGCATCTCTTAAACAAATTCACCCATGTTTCCTCAGGGAAGTACGGATCATAGAACGTGTACTTAAAACTTTTCTGAATATTCAGTGGTAGAGCATCTATCTGTAAAATGGTAGAAAAATGACGTGAAAGTTACCTTCTTTTTAATTACAACCAAGTTTCTTCCTTTTTATTAAAGTTACATGTGTAAATGTTTCTAAAATGGAGCAGTATTACTTTTTGTCAATTGCAAAAATATGGAAGTGTACGCTTCCATTGATAAGCATTAACAAGGAAGACTTTATGGCAACGAAAGCTTCATGAAGACGAGACGTTACATTACCACATGACGTTATGGCAATGTTGTATGTATGCTCTGAAAAAGATCCATATACGTTTATATTTTTACACTTTTATAAAAGGTTTAAAATAATTATAAAGAATAATTACAAAGAACGTTAGCGGATTAAGCAAATTTGAATTAACATAAAACGTAAAGAATTCGAAATAAAATTGCATACCTGTGATGCTTTACCCTAGACATTCTACATTTTCTAGCAAATATGTAAGCTTACCTCCATTTCCTTCCAAAGAACAGTAGGTGTGGTGCGACTTTGGTTTTCTTGTTACTTCTCTTGTAATATTTTCTGAATCTGTATAGTGATATAATTTAGACAGTGACACATTTTCATTGTTTTTTTTATTCTTACAATTTCATCTGATTACATTTTCATCTGATTACGTTTTTACCGCAACACAGGACGAAATTTCGAAGATACATACCTCTGCTGATGCTCTTCTAAATTGCTTTTGTTATTTATTTGCAATTTCTGCTGACACATACATACATGCATAGACATGAAGGGAAGTAAGGGTTACCCGGTGAGGGGGGTTTAGAATGAGTTATGTTGTGCTGTTATGTTATTATGTCGGAGGAGGAGATGAGGAATGAAGAGGGGATGGTGCAGTGTTCCAATATGGGTCGGAGGTTGACCGAAAGGGAAAAGTATAAAACTGGAAGTGTTAATATCTTAATCGGACACAACTGGTGCGACAATTTAATATTGCCAGTTACTGTGCGATGTGGTTTAAAATATATTCGGTATCCCGGTATTTTGGTATTTAAACGCTAGTTATTTATTTGTTATTGAGTTTTTTTATATACGTCACCGTTTATAAATGTATAAATGGACATAAATAAATATTTTCAGGGAAAATGAAATATCAGGAAGTCATTACATTACAAATAAAAAGAGGATGGTGATCAGCGTTGCTTGAGTTAGGCACATTTCTTCAAAGGATGAGAAAAAATGTATAGAATGGAAATATTGAAATATAACATAATCCTCTGTCACGGAACAATGAATGCCATCGGCATAGCAGTGGGATTTTAGACACATATGAATCTATGAAAACTCTAGGGTATACTAATAACAAATATAATAAGAAATAATAATAATAATAATAATAACAATACGACACGGACACTATGTCACATATTAACGTACACTATGTCACAAACACCGCTTACTATGTCACACACTGGATACTATGTCACAAATTAACGCACACTATGTCACAAAATCGAACACTATGTCACATGGGATGCATTTTTGTCACAATTGATAATAATAAGTAAGGTTCAGTTCGCACGTTTTATGTTCACTTCTCACAATATATATAAATTATTCAGATAATGTAATTGAATATATACAGAAATCTATACCTATGTAATGTTTAACAAATTATAATTTTTGACTAAGCTATTAAACTATTGTTTAAGTTTCCAGTCCAGAATTCATTAGGGGTAACTTGTCCTGCAAGTTAAAGGCCCAACTAAAAACGCTGCTTTTAGCCATGGCACCGAGTCCGCCCCTTTTCTCACTTTCTTTGACAAGGACATCGATCAAATTTATATAGGTTTTACAACCTTAATATAAACGTCTTTGTACCATGTGTGAGATGGCTAACTGAAGAAAACAATTAATTTATACATCAAATTTGTATCCACACTGTGAATCCAGCTTAGACAAAGGACTTGAAAGGAAAAATGTGTGAAATCGATTTTGCCTGAAGTGGCTGAATATAACATGCTGTTCAATGAGCTTCAATGTGTCAATGCTATGACAGCTTCTATGAAGCAACAATTAAGTAGCGTAAAACACGTGGAATTTACAATGAGATTGGACCGTTTTTTAAATTGTGATATGATTTAAAGTTAAATTTTGATGTAAACGCTTTTCAAACGGTCGTAAAATACTTTTAGTATGATTAAAAAGTAATTGTTAACTCATTGACTAGCTCATTTTGACAAAATATGTCAGAATGTTGAGCAAAAATGCTTAAATAAGTACGCGAGGAACTGATGTTGCCTCGTTGAGCTCCAAAATCATAATGCAAACGGGAGGGGCTAAGGGCCGCTTTTATAATCCTCGCTGGGTCTTAAGCATAATTTTGTTTTATTTTAGCTTTTAGTATAAAGCATGATTTTATGACCACACAATGCCGATTATCATACAATATTTTTGTGTCAAAGACGAAGATTGATTCAAGTTTATCTCGTAAATTCGTGGGATACGAAGAAGTTAATTAGCTATTGTAAAACATATATCCCTATGGAACGAAATTAAACACAAAATAGTAGCTTAAAAATGGTGAGGAATTATGGGAGAATTCTTTTGGTCAAAAGATGTGACATAACAAGAAAATTGGCTAAACGTTGTTCTAATGCAAAACTAGCTTTTTATTCACCATATTCGCAAATTTCACTTTCATTTAACAACTGAATAAACAAACCGTAATTGATCATTGCATACATGAAAATAATTGTCATACAAATAAATAGTTGAAATTTAAAATTATAGTTTTTGAACACAAACTCATTTGCAGAATATATATTATCCAAAATTATGCTTTATATATTACAAAAAAATATTTTCTTAATCCTAAAAAATTTCAAAAAAGGTTGAAAAAGGCTCATTTTAGACTATAAAAGGATTTTACTTTTAAAAGATTTTAATGGGGTACGCTATAAAAATGATAACCCTTTTTAATAAGGATCCAGTGGCAGCAGTGATTTCGAAAAATTTGAATTTCTATGTTCGAGACCTTGTGTAATTCAATTAAAAATTTCATAGGTTTAAAGGAACGAAAGCAGCACTCAAAAACACAAAACATAATACTTGCACAATGTGACCACCTTGATCACCGATTGAAAACGATTTTAAGCGGATTCTAACCCGAAACCGGGCTGCTTTGCCATATCCAAGTTGTGTTGGGCTAAGTTAAGCCTATTTTTTCTTAGTTCGTCTTTTCGGTAAAACAGAATTGATGCATTTCGTTGACCACTTAACAAGTTCTTAGTTTCCATTATCTATTTTTACAAATATGACTTTACTTAAACAGGTCAAGCTAACTTTCTTGATGATATCAATATTTCATGCAGAAGGAAAATTTCTGCCTAGAGAAATAGTCTTAAAACGACTGTTAACACATTTCTATTCATCACTATTCAATGTGTAGTTTGGTGTAAATATCGTAGATTTTTTGCTTTATAGCCTTGAGAAGTAACACAGAAAAATTCTTGAAGCGTACAAGTTTTAAATGATGATTTTGGTAGTGATTGGTATAGGCAAAAATTAAAAGTGCTGTGACAAACCACTCTTCAAGCTCTGTTAATTAGCATTGGTATTTTAGTTCTAGGGTTTATGGACATTATTTTTGAGTAAACATTTTAAATGACGATTTTTTGGTAATTTTTTTCAGGGCAAAAAATTAATAGTGGTATGGCACAATGTTCGTTAAGCTCTGTCACTTAGCATAGGATTCATGGCTGTTCGATGCTAAGCCATGAAGTTGCCCGCACAAACTCAGACAGACGGGTAGAAAGACGGACCGCCAACAATCCAAACTTTATCCTCGAACATAACTAATGCAGTGTACTGTGCAATTCATATTCATTTTGACAAATAATAATGATGTCGTTTTTGGTTTTGAATTTCCAATCTTCTGAAATCCCGTCGAATGCCTTAGTCCACCCGGCAACGAAGACATGGAAGTTCCTCTGCATTCAATATGTGCCACATTGTTGTGAGTGGCTATCTGTATCTCAGATTTCTTTGCTAAGAACCGATACACTTATCCATGTTTTACATGTGAAGTCCTCCTAAAAATTTTCTCTTCTTCTGGGATATCTTATCTTTTACAAATTACCCAGACTCTAAAATCAAAAACAAAATTGGCATCCCTTTTGTCTGTGGAATTTTCCACTAAAATTCGGAAAGTTTCATACAGCAACGTTTCATACCAACCATAGCTCAGTTCTTAAAAAAATCTTGGCCTCAAATAACTACAAGCCTGCGTAAAATACAGAACATTATACTTTCGAATAAAAGTATACAAAGTTTTACTACACTCGTAAATATATGGGGGAAATACCTCTTTCGGCGTTAATAAATTCATTTCGATCCTCTTGTGAAATATTCCTCGTCTCAATAATTAGTGGTGAGGTAACCCTCAATTACACAGTTATAGTTAACATAAACATAATAAAACATGATTGCAAGTTGGTCACATCGCAGATACTTGCAATGACCTAAGCTAAATGTTATGACATGTGAAATGCAAACATTATGAGTGTATCGGCAATCCTACAGTCGGTACAACTAAGTTCTTTAAATGATCCGTAATGTAGCTCTATTGCAAGTCTAAAACTCTCCGATATTTAGGTAAACTGTTTAAGAACTGCTCAACTTGAGTATTTAAAAAATAGTGTGCAAAGCAAGCATTTGAATAACGATTTAAACACAACATACCACTGAAAATATGACACACATCTATAACAGTTAAAGATCATGGTACCTTCTTGAAGAAGTCAGATTAGTTATATTTGATCATTTTACGCCACCTGTGACAACGCACAACTCAACCAACTTTCACACTTTCGTCTGTTTATTATTTTAAGCAGCTAAGAAATGTCACCCATTAGCTCCCATCAAAAAAAAGTATAATGCCCATCTTTAATGTGTATAGAGATATTTCTTAACGCTTCACAATCCAATGGCGTTTCTTGCCTTGTCTTTCAAGTCAAGACAAAATTATTAGATGGAGATGGTTCGAAAGTCATCAGAGCTCTAGTTCTTGCGGATCGTTACGTAAAATCAGCCGGTTCCCAGTCCGAAAAGGGTGAGAGTTGGGCGAAAGGTCAACTTCCTCATCCTATAAAGTCAGTTTTGGAAACATCAACGAACAAATCAACACTCGCCTCTTTAGAAGACTTAAACTCATTAGTTTGAAACAAGACTTCTCACAATTAAAGCCCGTATATAGAAGATGTGAACACAAGTTATAGCATGTTTGTACACAAACATAAAACCCATATTTGTGTAAGGAACGTGCAGATCATGCTCGAGACAGCACAGTCAGGGCAAGTAATTTAAGAAATAAACACGACCACCACAGATGTACTAGGTGTTAGCAAGTGGGCTGGATCTGCATCCTTACCAACCATAGCTCAGTTATACTACACTGAAACTAATAAATGCAAAATTGCTTTGGCTAGAGGGACAAATAAAAACATATAATAAGAAAAAGTAAAAAAGAATGTAAAAGACGTAAGTAAAAAAACAATATTTCGAATCCGAAGTAAGCCCCACCAAGATGCTTACTTCGCCAAGTGCGCAAAATGCCCTAAATTTGTTACAACAACAACGACGACCCATCCATCCAAACAGAAAGGACACACCGGCATGTATATGTATTTAAGTGAAATGCGCTAAGACGTGAATTGTATATGATTGCATTGCCAATCTGTCCCATTTACCGTCGAGACTTGCAATTGCGTTCATGGGTCAACATGTTACACTTGACACCAAATGCCTGTCCGCAGTAACTGCATTTAAATTTTTTTACATTTAAATGAGAGGTACGTACATGAACCTGTGCGTTTCCTTTGGTTGAAAATTTTTTGTTGCAATATATGCATTGAAACACATTTGGGCCAACTTGGCTTACAGTCGGATCAATCTTTTGTTTCAAAGAGGACGACTTAAGGGGCAGCCATGGTGGGCTAGGAGAACGCGATTCATGACTCTCCGAGCTTGACGAGCGAGATCTAGTTGTTGAAGGCTTAGGCGGAGGTGTAATTCCAGAAGTTGAGGGGCGAGGACTTGTCTCACGTATCGATCTTCCCAGCTTTTCACTTCGGGATTCAACGGAGGTGTCGCTCTCATTACCGCTCTCACTCCCGCTTTCATCTCCACTGCTTTGACCTGCCTGCAAGACACAAAAGTGGATAAATTAATTTGTATACTCTCGTGACGAGGACATAAGATAAAATATGCCATTTTGAAAAGCGCCTTGTAAAACTTCCATTGTTAGTAATCATACAATGTCAGCTAATCATCTCACTTGATTTCTATTTGATGAATAACGGGAAAAATTATAAGTTTAAAATATCAAATTCTCTCGGATATATATCACACAATCACATGCAAGTTTTTACCTGTTGTTCAACAACGTGTAACCCCTGCACAATGTCTTCTTCTGTTCCAGCTGTAGTAACAAATTCTACTTTTCAAAATGGCTCCTCTCTTTATCTTAATTCAGGAGCAAATATTGTTAGCCAACAATAAAGAGTTGCCTAACTAATAAAATCTAACAATAAAAATGCTTAATATCAATTTCATAAGATTCATAGTTACGAAAACTTTATAAATGATTAAGAATTAGATAATTCTTCTGTGTGTAAAAACAGCAACAAGTTTCCACGCAACCTCTCATTATTTTATTTTCTATTGTTATTGTGTTGGAGTCTTGATACATACCGAACACGGTAAGATCAGAGTCCTCGATTCGTTCTCTGTTTAGCATCTTCCGTATAAGAGTCGCCGCACCTATTGCAAGCCTATTCCCAGCATAGTCATTGTAGATCTTTCGCTGGGTGTGCTCTGAGTGTGCCATGTGCGTTGCAACGTGGCGGCGAACTCTTGGATTTCCCTCCAGAACTTTAAAGACCTGAAGTCAATACACGGAAGGTTTATAAACATTTTTTTTAAATCATGAGACAAACAGTCTTAGCAAAACTTTGCACTGTTAAACATGTGTTTGGCTATTTTCAAAAACTTCAATTACCAAAGAAGATGAAAAATGCCGAATGTCTTTCGGGCCGATGTTTCTGGACGGGCAGTTTGGTAGCCTTTGAAACCGACGTCCGATCATGAGAGACATGTATGTCGGCTCCACTCGGCCACCACCCCACGTGCGAAAAAAATAAGGGGACTCCGCCCATTCTTCCATGCCAGTCACCAAGTTTCTATAGGCAAGCATTTGCTTGAACAATACCGCCGGAACAGTTATCCTCAACGGCCCCATCTCTAAAAATGTCTTGTGTTCCATAACCTGTAATAAGAAAATACAAACACTCTAACATGTAACCTGCCTCGTGTCATAACAGGATAGGCATAACGCCTTATCTGATGTTTGCAGCATCTGCTATTTTATAACATCAAAAGTCTATTAGAGATAAAAAAATTAATAAAAAGCAAAAAGAGTTACGTAGATAATGAAGTGGTCCTGTTCCTTTCGCGCCTTTTCGAATTCTGCCACTTTTATGTTAGCTATACCGCCACTTCTGCTTGCGTTGTGCAGAAGCAGCTCAATTACGAGGTAATCTGCAACAAGGTTATGTATGTTTTAATAAGATCTCAGCTTTTTAGCCGACCAAAAGAAATGCAGAAATTAAATGAAAGATGTTCCTTTGCTTATATACGTATTTTAAACAGCAATAATGTTAGTTACATGGTTTTAAAGGATGGTTAAAACCTGTTGAAGGTCATATCCTAGCTGATACTAAAACGTTTTAATATGTATGCAACGAAGATGTCGTCTTAGATATCCATAAGAGTGCCATCTTGAAAAACAAACAAGCCAATGAATGACAGGCGCATATTCAGAAAAAAACAGCCATGCTGTAAATCCTTAAAATTTCTACCTCTAATGACAGAATGCGTCTTTGCATCTTTGGGTGGCACTCCATTTAACGTGTTGCTTGCCTTCTTCGCGAAATCAGTGTCCTTGAACACCGATAAAAAGTCCAGTGCCTTATCAAGCGCATCTGAAAATACACAGACGGAAGAATAAACCATTCTACCGTAATTGCCTTTCTACAAAATGCTAGATTCCAAATCAAATGAAGTACATAGAGAAAAGTATTGAGATAGTAAACAATACCACTTCTTCGTTTCACCTTGATTACGGAGCTTTTCTTCTTCTTTCACCACCTTATCTTCCTTCCGTAACCGTCTGGTCCAGGTCTTGATCTTTCTTGATAACGGACCCATGTTCATTTGGCTGTTTTCGGTATCAGCATAGAACTCAGCCACCAGTTTTAAGTTTGCCAACATGGTGATTGCACTAGACGGCTTGTAGTGTCCCTCATTCACCTTCTCTTTCACGAATGTTTGCCCTATGGCTTTGAGAGAGTCTTTTTCCTGCAGGGCAGTGAATTTCGTAATGTCGCAGAGCTGCATGATATCGCGCGTTTGCCGTAAGGCACTTTTTGCATTTTGTGATGCTGCCTCGTTATCAGCCCGGTCTTGAAGGAACTCTTCGCAGTCGATATCACGCAGAAATTTTGTGACGTCGTCATCAATGTTCTTTGATCCCGTATGAACATGGTCTAAATTATGGCCAAGTCTTTTTCGGCGTTCAGTCTGACAAAGACGAGTCTGTACAGTTTTATCTATAACGCCGTGAAATTTTCTTAGGTGAGTTCGAAGGTCTACAAGCATTCCTTCATTATCTGGACATTTCGGGCACTTTTTAAGGGGTCTGCTTCTTTTCAGTTTGGGTCCAGTACACTTTGAGATGTGGCGTTTAATCTGGGATCGAAGCTCTCCACACTTTGGACACACCGCTGCGCGTTTCACTGTGAAAAGAAGTTTCGTTATTATTATTTATCTTACAAATAAATTTCAGATAATTTTCTATTGCTCCTTTGTTGTCCTTGCTACCGTGTATTGTTCAACTTTTTCAGCTTTGACGTAGACTGAATACCATAATATACTTGATTAATAATGCTACTGTCACTATCAGAATGGGTTTCCACATGTTGAGCCAAACTTTACAACTTTCGAAGAATGTTTTTTTTTTCATCGCATTCCCTATTTCGGTGATTAAAGGGTACCTTTTGATGAACCGACTCGACATTTTGGTGTGTATTTTCGTTCCTTTGCACGAGACTTGGACTGAATTCCCATGCCTAAAAGACCAAGTTACAGATATTTGGTCTGTTTTGACTTTAAAGAGAGAACACTCCTTTTTAACTCAAATTAACTGAGATCTTTTATACATGACAGCCACTCCCAACGCAAAATCCATAGGTGTTTTCTCAATAAAGCAAAATCATTTATCTTGATTCAGGGAATAATTCGCCTGTGCGCATTGCATCATTGGCCCATTGCTTTCCAAAATGACCAATTGATTTTGCCTCCTTAGCCCCCGAAACTACCCATTGTTTTTTTAATCATTACATGGAAATTTTCGGATTCTACCAATAAAATTTTAATCCCTTTAGGGAATTTTAGAAATTTTGTTTAGGTTTTCATACGATTAACTGAACGTTTTGCATGAGCATTTTAATCAATGTTTGAAAGTAATTTTTAAAAATTATGGTTGGTTGGCCGACAAATTTCAAGAATGGCCATTGTTTAAGATTGAATTGGTCCCGGGAACCCATTGTCAAAATGGGTAGATAAATTACTGGTATATTTTAAAATTACGCACTTCGATACAGTTCGTCACTGAAAAAATCTGAATTTCATTGTGTAACATGTCTCTTCTGCAAAGAAGCCGAGAGAACTTTTACTAAAAAGCAAACCAACGACCTAACCATATGTACTGTTTACGAGATAAACATATTATGTGACCAAGATATTTGCCAGTTCGATATTCACAACGTATGTAACACTAGAGAGGGGATGGAATTAAAACTCTCTACAAAACTCGATACACATCTCCATTTTCAAGGCGAATTTGGACACTTTTACATAATACAAAGATAAACCCGTTCTTCAGTTTTCAAAAGTGTGTTCTGAATATCAAGATTTATGATTAACATAGCACAAATTCTAATTGCTCGGTACTGATTCAAAATTTTCCTAATCAATGGGCATTTGCAATTTACATATTTAAAAACGGTAAAAATACGTAGATTAACCTTTCGATGGACCAGTTCTGTATTTTGCAGCACATATCCCTTTGCTCTTGTCGGAAATCGAATCAGCTCTTGTTGATTGCTGTGCAGACTCTAAATTTAAAAGGCTTAATATTTGATTATATAAATGCAGTCGAACCTGCGTAAAGTAAAGCGCCTTTGACCGGACAATATGCTTCATTTTATGTTATTCGTAACGTTGATCAGTCAGCAATCCATTGCAAGATATAAATTTCAATTTATGCTTGTCTATATCTAAACCACCAACAAAAACTATCTGGCTTATTAGGATGGTGTTTACTTTATAACCGAGTCCATACATGAATATTGGCATGCCTCCGCAGGGACCTGAAAATTACTTCATCCTAGGCAAACTTGATCATACGCGTGTTCGTTTTATGCAAATATTTTACCATTGACCTAAACGGTATAAAACGCTTCATCTCACGCTCGGCTGACTGCAATCAATACTGTTTCTAAATATTGCTAATAAATTGGTGAATAACATACAAAGTTGATAAGGGCAGATGTTTAAGCCTATTAAACCTCTGTGACACATCAGAAGTTAATAAAAAAAAGAAAAATAAAGATAATTTAAATTAGTCATGATCTTGTATAGTAAACTAATTTACCAGTGCCCATGTAACTAGACAGCCTGCTAACATTGCCTTGTCCCGGTTTCTTCATATGGGAATAGTCCTCTGACCCAGATTCTGACTGACCCTCAGAAAAATCAGTTTCTTCAGCTATGTAGTCGCTGTTAATAATGAAATATAAACGCCACACGAAGTTACAATGAGATCGGTCTAGATAGTTTAATGCTAATTTATGAATTCAATTGCATTCTTAAATCTCTGCATTAACTGACGGCGTGGTAAATTTTGTAGCATTACTACTATGACATAGTAGCCTTCCTGGTCATAGAAACAACAGCCATCCTCATCTCCACGAGGTTCGCCCTGGGTAACGCCAGTGGGCAGTTCTGGCGTGGGCAGTTAAACAGCCACTCACAGAGAAATGTTGACACGTCCTGGAATGTAACGGTAGTTGCCCAGCTATGGGTTACATAACTTTGCATTTACCCGAGCTACACGTCCTCGGAAGTTACTTAGGAAACAACCCTTCCTCTGGGCTAAGTTAGAAAGATCGAGGAAAAGACTCATTTGCTTTTTTTCTTGCCCAGGCTATCTGCAGAATCCCTGCAGGAGGAGAAACGTTCTGCCAATCTGCTTACCCAGATAGAAAACAACATAGAAAGCGACAGTTTATAAATTATCAGGCAACATAGATTGGCGAAGAGAAGGGGGAAACTGGTGGAAACTGACGGTAAAACAACCATCGAAGCGTCTGTAAATCGCTACCGCTCTCCTAAGCTGAGAGGTCATAGGCCAGCAAAATTGGGTTTCTCGACGGTATTCCTTCTTAAGAACTGTATTTGGATCTCGACAATCTAGTATAATGTTACCAGAATGCTTTGTTTTTAATGGCTTCGACATGTTTCCCAGATGACAGAATCCCAAAGTGTTTTCAGTACAGCGAAATCGCTGTAACGAACCAGCCTGTTGGTAAACCAAAGCTCCGCCTGAAAGATGCATGCTAGAGATCTGAAAGCGTGCAAAATGCGATGTGGTCTATCAGAAACTCATGCAGAAACCGAGCTGGGTTGAAAGCTTAGCGCAAGGAATCAAACTCAACGACGAATGATGGTTGTGTACCTGCTCAGTCATAAACAGAAGTGCAAAAAAGGACTACAAAAATGCATGCAAGCTGAAGATATCCAACCTTTGCTATAAACATACACATTCCTACTATAAGTCACTTCTATTTTCATAACGTTCAATACTCAATTGGCAGGGTCTCAACATGCATAGAATCCCTTTACTGGGCTAAAACCTAACAAACTATTAAAAAGAATAATACAGAACTAACCTGTCATAGTCAATTACCTGTTAATGTGAATTATTTGTAAAGTAGTCAAAGTTTTGCTTCAATTGATATTTTTTTTAATTTATAATTGATTCAAATATCATACATTAAAGCGAATCTCTGCTTAATGAACAAACAAAGTGTGTGATTGCTAATCTGAGACGTCCCTTTTCTGCGACTAGAGAAGCAAATAGCATAGGAATTTGGATCAACAGTGAAAATTATGTTTGCTTCAGTGAGGGCTGTTCCATTTGCACTGCCACTAGTTGTGAATACTTAACCATATGCTTAACAATAAAAACTGCTTGCTTAAGACAACGGTCTTGGTTTGTGCTTTGGTGCCCACACACTTTAGTATGCTGCTGCTTATGGTAAATATTTCGCAGACCTATTTCAAGTGCTTAAAAGGAATTTTAATTATGTGCTATCCAAGAACCGTTTTGCGGAAGTGCAATTACTTTTTAAACTAGACTTTTCAGTGTTGACCTACGAACTCAAAGCTAGGAGTTGTTCTCTCTATTTGCGATTTTTGCGATTTTGAAGTTTTATTTGCATTAATGAAAGGCCGAAATTTTATACTATGGCTAAAACAATATTATCGCTCCTGCTACTAAAAGGAAAAAAAAGCGAGTTCAAAACTTCGATTTTCGAAAGATTTTCCATATCAATCATCCTCCGATTTCAATATTTTTTGAGAAATTCCCAGACACTGTTGTAAAATACTAAGAGTTGTCTGGGAATCTAAGAAAGTATGGAGTATAACGTATTGAAAAAGCTTCACCAAAAAAGGGGAAAAAGCATAATCAAGATAAAAGAGATTAATTACGATCCCAAGAGAATCTGATCGCAGCCATAGCTACATCCATATTGGGCGAGGCCTAAATTCTTTAAATTTATATTGGTTGAGGGCTAGATAAAAACGCTTCAAAAGTATTTTACTTAATTATGCATTACGGCAAAACACGTTTTAAAAGTATTTTACTAAATTATGTATTACGTCACGAGCTCCATCACTTGGTATAGGAAAAGTAGCTTCGGGGTGCTTAGTGTTGGAGGAGATAAAGAAAAAATAAATGTGACCTAAAAATTCTAGTGCTCAAAATCAGAAATCTCTCGTTAGAGAATGCACTCTAGTGGACATTTCAGTTAGTCCCGATAGTGTTCATCATTTGCAAGCTTTACTTTATTACTTTTGTATTGAAGATATTAAGCTTTAAGATATAAATACCTCCAGCACTTTTCTTTTCTTTCGTTTCACTTCAAAGTCCGTACCTGTTAAGCATTAAAACGCATTACAATTTATCGAATAACGGTCGTTTGAGCATTATCAACTTAATTTCTAACATATAATGCAACGTCTTCCAAGGCAGAAAGTTGTGTAAATCATCCCTTTGAAAACGGTTAATTTTGGGTTTAAATAACTACTACTCAGTTAAGCATAAAATACATTATTTTGGGATATTTTAGGATATTTACCAGAATGATTGCTTGTCATATGCCAAGCCAACAGTTGTTTAGATGTTAGATAACCACACTTTGGGCACTTCACTTTGGCAATCCTTGACCTATCTGTAATCACGAATAAGACTACTTACCTAAATTTCTTCTACGTAAACATTATCATAACTGATTACAGTCTAAATGAGTTGTCTTATTCCTTAGGATTGCGTTAAAATAGTGACAGTTGCATCAATTTACTTTTTTTGTTTACTTGCAAATGCTTAATTCAGTCTACACAGCACTCATAGCTAGCTAGCACTGACACCTTATACACCTTTTGGAAATTACAGATACTTCAGACAATACCTAAACTCATGTTGTTTTATACAGAATTGCAGTTTTCGTCAGGCGCTTAAGGTTTTAGTATAAAGGTAAAATCTTCATATTCATATTTTGTCATGTGTGTTATAAAGTGTATTACATTCGTAATAAAATACTATTTAAAGATTTTAATCTTTATGCCTTTATTGGGGTACATTTGAGAAACAATTACAAACCTGCTGGAGTTTGGCGAGACATCTGGTTGGCGGAATTTAAATCCAATTGCTTTTGAGACCATGAGGCGGTTTCCTTTGCCTCTATCAAATGAGATAATAGTGTAACAAAAGTCATGTGATCAAAAATGTACACATTTTAATATTGTCAACACTAAATTTTTATTTTTTGTGAACAAGAGCTCTTGTGTAGAAAGCGTAAAAAGCAAAATGAATGTAAATCGGTCAACATATAATGCATTTAACATTTGAAGTTTGTAAAAAAAATATTCAAAGCTTACTGTGGATCTGCAGATATTGTCGGCTGTTCTTTTTATTAAAACCACTTAAATCCATCTGCACTTTTATGATTGCTTCAGGTCGTAATACCTTCATCACGTAATCGTAGTTCTGAAAAGAATTTTTATCTATTAATTAATTACTACGGTAAACACTAAACATTATTTTATCTACATACAATTTTAATAATATATTTACATTTTGTTCTTAAGTAAGTGCTAAAAAGGATTAGAGCCTACTTCCATGCTTTCTGTGCAAAATGTTGCTGCTAGATGTTTCATAATTTCCTCATGGATCTCCTCCTGTACATTTAATCCAAATGTTGTCCATGTCAAATTCCCTGAAAATTGTTTATATACTGTATTTAGAACATGTTTTATTTTAATCTTAAATAGATAACATTAGTGCCATCAGATACATTGATATTTTTTACATCGACCTCACTGTTTCTCATTCAAAAATATCATGCATAGTTAAATCTGTGTATAAATCAAATTATTCCCTGCTGTCTTCATAAGCGTTGATAAAGCATCAGCTAAACCGCAAGCAGATTTCCGCAAGCAGATTTCTAAGTTGTGGAACTGTATGAGCTAAGCGCTAGTTATATGGTAGTTATATGGTGTTTTATTTGTGTGTTTATTAAAACGTCCAAAATTCTAGAAAAAAAATGAATCGTAATCAGAACAGGCAAATGATAAATCCTGTTTGATTTTTAACTTATACACTGTAAACAAAGTATTTGTATTTATTTGTGCATTGATTTTAAAGTTAATATATTACGTCTTGCACTTCCGCCGGCGTGATACAAGCTATGGAAATCACTCCCAACCTGAAATCAAAATTTGTATTTTACAATTTGCACATACCTGTTATCATTTATAATTAAGGTATTAATAAAGTGCATTTGTTGTCCTTGGTTGATTATTTTTGATGATAACACAGCAAAATGCGTTGATTAACAGATACAATGTTTATGTTGAAATTAATACCTTTCCACTCATAATTCGACTGAGGTATTCATCATTTTTCATCAGCAACAACCGAATTTCCTCGACTGTTGCATCTTCTATGTTCTTTCGGTTTTCTTTGGAAATGTTTAAAATGTATTTAAATAATATTGTTTAAATATTCACAGTAGCAAAGTCCATTACATGTTTCTACAACTGAGCTGATAATTATGATATTACATTAATAATTGCACATTTAACTTATTGATAATGCCGAAAATGAAAAATAATGAACAAAACACAATTTAGACAAAAAATACAAAACATAATTAATATTCAAGGCAAGGCAAGGCAAGGTTTACCATAATTATGGTCATTTGCAACTTCTATCTGTAGTTCTTGCGCGACTTCCTCCTCGGCTGCCTCTGGTTTGGATAAGATCTGAAATGTAACCTTTCACATTTAAAACACACATAAAATTCTCGCTCTTATTTTGTAATAGTTATTCAGTAATTTTGTTCTGTTATGCGAACTCATAACAGAGTTTAATTTCCTCACACTGTTCGAGCACTCTCAATTTCCAACCTAAATTTTCTATTTACAAAATTTTTTACCTGACGTGTTTGATTTGCATAGCAATATGTAGATCAATATTCTACATAAAACAAAATAATTTTAACCTTGCGCAGACCACAGAAAGTTAGATCACTCAAATGTGCCTCCGTATCTTTTTGCATCTGCTGTTCTGTAAAATATGTGTGTCTTAATATAGATTTAAATGCATTTAAAATTACTGATGTTTCCAGGAAAGCAAGAATTGTATATTACTTGCTATAGAGTCTTCTATGATAATGCTACTGATTAGTACAAACGTACAAAAAACTAAAAGGTGTTTGATATAACCATATATAAAACTATTACAGGTATTGACATTTAGAGACTCGTTTTGATATCTAATTACGACACACAAATAAGGAAAACCACTGTTTAGTTCATATAACTATATCCTAATCAAATATTTTCTTCACCAAGTGACTCTAGAGATCTGTTGCGAAAACAACTTCAATGCAGACTGATATTGCAGAACCGGTGTAACTTCGTTTAATTTGTATTATTTATTACGAATAGAGCAATGTTAATTTACTTACCTGAAGAAGCTACCGAGATGTCTGTACTGGATGGCCTGGTCTCTTCAAACTGGAAATATAATGACGAATTGAACAAGCCGTACTGGTTTTAAACTGTATTCAGCAGTTTTTTTAATAATCTTTTGCCATCTTCAAAATGCTCTTAAATTACTCTTTTTGTGGTAGCCATCTGCGAACAATAGAGCAAGAACACAATTGTTTGCTTTCATATCTACAGTCAGGGATAATATACATTCACGGCATTTCTTTTAAAACCTAAATGTGTAAAATATAAACAACAAACACGTTTAAGTAAAGACAAGTTATGCAAAACTCAAGGATAAATGCCTGTTCGCTTTCAAATGGTGTAAGTTCAGGAACCGGCGAATTCCTCCCTGAGTACCGCCGAAGATCGGATTGTGACAGTCGCGTTATATGAACACATGGCCACTTCAGACTTGTATCCTAGAAGTATGTCGTAATTATATACAGATTTCAGGTTACATTTTTTTTATTTTAACATAAAAGCATATTGTAGCTTATTAAATGTTTTGTAGAATTCGCAAATGATGACGTCATATTACAAGATTGACATACCAACAAATTCCTTGCTAAAAGTAGTCTCACAATGTATTTTGTGCGGAAGCGCTAGGTTCAATAGTTTTCGAGTAATTGAGCTTTAAAACACAAACGACAAACTCGCAAATGATGACGTCATAGGTACGACTTTGACGAGCCAAAAAATTCCTTGCTTAAAAGTAGTCTCATAATATATATTGTGCCGAAGCGCTAGATTCAATAGTTTTCTGAGTTGTTGAGCTTTAAAAGATAAATGATATCACAACTCGCAAATGATGTCATAAGTTCAACTTTGACGTGCAAAAAATATTGCTTAAAAGTAGTCTCATAATAACTCGCAAATGATGACGTAGTAGCTACAACATTGACGTGTTAAAAATTTCTTGCTCAAGGGTAGTCTGATAATGTATTTGTGCCGAAGCGCTAGGTTCAATAGTTTTCGAGTTATTGAGCTTTAAAAGATAAATGATATCACAACTCGCAAATGATGTCGTCATAGGTTCAACTTTGACGTGCAAAAAATTCATTGCTTAAAAGTAGTCTCATAATAACTCGCAAATGATGACGTAGTAGCTACAACATTGACGTGTTAAAAATGCCTTGCTTAAGGGTAGTCTGATAATGTAACATTGCGCTAGGTTCAATAGTTTTCGAGTTATTGAACTTTAAAAGATAAATGATATCACAACTCGCAAATGATGTCGTCATAGGTTCAACTTTGACGTGCAAAAAAATTCATTGCTTAAAAGTAGTCTCATAATGTATTTTTCCGAAGCGCTAGTTTTCGAGTTATTGAGCTTAAAAACAAAAATGACATCATAACTGACAAATGATGACTCGAATGCGACCTTGAGGTTAAGGTCACCGGAAGTTATACCTCACGTTACGTCGTATAAGGGTGGGGGTCGAAAATGAGGTCAAAATTGCTCACCGTCTTAGAGATAAATCATTGTCTTTCTTAAATAACGTTTTCCGCGATTTGACCTTGACCGTCAAGGTCAAAGTCAAAATTTTAACGGGTGCCTCAGATCAAATCATTCTTTATATATGTGCCAAGTTTTTCTTTTCTAGCTTCAATGGCCTTGCAGTAGATATCTGGAAACCAATTGAACTTTTTCGCGATTTGACTTTGGCCAGTAAGCTCTAGGTCATAAAGTTTTATTAGGTGCACCACTTCAGATAACTCTCCATACATGTGCCAAGTTTGATTTGTCTAGCTTCGGCAATCTTGGAGGAGACGTCTGATAACCGATTCGGTGGAAGAAGAAAAAATAAAAAAGGGAGAAAAAAGGTGCAGAATTCGAGGCAATCCATCCCTATTTGGTATTTTCAATACCAAGTGGGAATTAGGCACAAAACGAGCTACAAACTGTTTAAGTTTAAGTTATTTAGTGGAAATATTTTTTCTAAGATTTATGGAACATTTTTTCTAATGTAATGTCTTGTCCTTTTGCTAACTTGTCACAAGACTGTTTTGTGTAATGACTTGGATAAGCCTGTCGTTTCGAATATTTTAGGTCGGTGGAGATTCATTCCTATTTACCTCCGCAGTTGAGATATTCTGCGGCTGTGTTGGAATGTGGAAACACTTGGGTTTAACCTGACACCTGATACGATAAACGAGCGTGGGGAAAGAATGTTTTAACAGTGAACATGGAAACATGGAAAAGCATCCGAAATGAGTTATTGCTGAGCTGACCTTGATCACTGCACAAAGCCTGGCTGGAAAGGAATGCGTGTACACAGAAGCTGCAAGTTTGCGTGTATGTGTAAAGCACAAGCATTTCTGTGTTGTGTGCATGCAATGTGTTGCAGTGAGTCTGATAAAAACACAAGTGCAGGTGTACAAAGGAGGCAAGTCTCAATTCCCGCAATTATTTTGAGTAGAGTGGAAAGTCTTAAACACATTCTTATGTGTGTAATAATATTCAGTAATGACGATACTTAAATCTCGTGGTTCGACGTTCATTGGTTGCATCTGAATCTTATCAAGATTCATCTGCCTTTGGCAGTCTCGATTAATTTCCAATTAAAATATTCGGAGGCAATTTTCGGAGGCCACATAAAACTTTTTCGAAAACCATAAATGAATATCTGTTAACCCACAAACTATTGTTTGAAACTGTCTTTCATTTTAATAAGATTTAACTAAAAAAAAAAAAAAAGCACTTAACCAAAAAATAATAGGTGGGGGATCAAGTATATTATACTATAAGCAGGCCCTTTCGTTTATTTATTTGGCGGGAATGACAAATATAACAACATATCCTTTCAGAAGGAATCAAGCGTGGTTAAGGTGGAGGGGGATCATCACTAGTTGAAATATCGGGCATTTTGTGACAGGAGTGGCCGACGGGGTGGGGGCCTCGAACGGCTGATGTATCTTTAATCGCTTCCTCAATAATCACCAGTTAAGAGTTCTTTTTTTACACATGAAATTCATTTCAAAAGGCTCGCCAACGGCTTTTGTAAACGGTGTGTTGGTTTGTGCTGTTTACGATCAATGCACGAGGCCAATAACGCAGTACAGAGAGTGAATACTGCATAAACTGTCACTAAGCGAACTAGAAAAATAAACACACAAGTACTGGCATAAACACAGCCACTAAAACAACCTTGATGGATTTAGAGCTGAGAGGCAACTGGCCACATAGAATATTCAGTACACATTGATCAGTAAATACAGAGTATTGACGTGATAAATAAAATGTTTAAAACAACGAACCTGGATAATTTTTTGCAAAAGTAGTGGACGCAATAGAAAGTAGAATATGCCTTTTAAGATGTGACTAATTTTGAGAGGTGTATTTCTAAAAACGACGTTTAAATAACAATTTACAGGATAATTATTCAAGACACGCAAAGGTAAGAAAGAGCCAGCTTTGATCGTTGTTTTCGAAACAAATCATTTTAGCAGACTTCAGAGATATGTCTTTGAAAAATTCAAGTGCAAAGGCTACTCCAAGTCCTTTTCAACTTAATAAAGGCAGTGGATTTTTTTGAATTTGACATTGGAGACCCATTAAACAGTCCGACGTCAGGGAGACGTCAGGATGACTTCGGAATACGACCCTTCTGACGTCGGGTTCAGGTTGTACGTGAAATTGGAACCGACGTCGAGATTTTAACTGAAAACTGACGCCGGGTTTCGATCTAAATCCGACGTTGGAATTAAGTCGGTTTTATGTTGCATATGAAATTGGAACCGATATCGGATTCCGGCCTGAAACTGATGTCGGTTTATGACCTTGAAAAGACCAGTCTTAGTCACGTCGTACAAAAATAGAGTCCAGTGTTATATAATTAATAGATAATTAATAATTCATTTGCTGTTGTGAAATACATACGAAAGTATTTTACATGTAAATTTTTACAATCTAGGAAGAAAAATACCGACGCGCCATCAAAATTCTAAAATATTCACGTAAAAATTACGTTTTTTTCTTACCCTTTTTCAAAATGATTTCCATTTCCCGTGAGCGATAATAACTGTTCATCGCTTTTTGGTCGTTTTAGCAACGTCGTAATGACGTCAGGAAACCGTCGAAATAAAGTGAGTTTTGGAGAAATAGGTCGTGACGTAATTCCTTCCATTTTACAATCTCATTTTTTTAGAATATGGTTGTGAAGTCGTTGCGACCAAAATTCAACCTTTTCAACCAAAAAGACGTCGGTTGTTTGCTGAGGATGGGGTGGGGGGGGGGAGAAAAGAAGGCGGTTGTAACTTCTAACTTAAAAAAAAGCAAATGTTTATCAGGCTAATGGCAGTTGCGGATTTTTGCGGAAGGTGTTTTTACCGCAAAACAGGCAAGACTTATCCAATACAGTGACTGTGACAGTGAGGGAAATGGTTATAATTAAGAAACACTCAGCATCAATTCCCTACACATAATTTTACACAATTTACACACACAAAAAGACAACAGTCTGAACTGGTGAAAGATTGAGGTGCATCTGTAAAAATGTGATCAAAACATAATATCTGTTTCCCTGTGTTGTTTTGAAACTTTTTTTATGTTGATTAACAAAACAACAGTGAAGGTTTATGAAATCCATCTGCATTGAACATGAACATGTCAGACTAATCTGCACTTAAATTTAAAGAAGTTTTAGTTACAGCCAGGGTTTTATCATATGTAGATACATTGCTCAACAAAACGCTGCGAAAATTAACACAGATAACAAGTCGCCCATCTACATTTTTTCTTAATTTTGCTTAAAATATCACACAAAATAGTACTTTGGGGTTAGCCAACTATGTTTAAAAGTAACCTTTGCTCTTTTTAAATATCTTTATGTCCAATTATTTAAAATTTATATCGGGAATTGCAAAAATTATAATGAAAACGTACCATTTTTACTGCAATGTAGTGAGATTATTTCCGGATGACAATGTGCGCCACCTACAGGTGAAGGATCCAGAATAATCTAATACCATCCCGAAAATCTTATTTCTCAGTCATGTTTTGAACAATTAAAATTTTACAAAATTGATATAATACGCTCAAAAATGTGCTTAATTTGTTCATTTCAGCTAAATATATTGGCAGCATTGGAAAGAATATTTTATTGAATGTACTAGCAACAGAAACAACTATGTTTTTAAACTAATAAAACCTACGATTTCTTTGAACTAAGAAAATATTACATCGAAATAAACAAGGATGTTTCTTCTCACGTATTTCTGTTTCAGTTCAATACGTAAAAACGTACAAACAATGTCCAAGAAAATGTTCTCATCCTACAATGCTACATACATTAGAACATTAATTATTTAGAAGAATGATTTCAGTTAAGCAAATTTTCTCCATTGATTTACAAGAAATAGAAAAAAAATCATAAATATGCATGACGCAATTAAAATGAGTGAAATCAAGTTCGTAAAGCTAATTTGGACGCTTCCCAAAGAAGTTTTTGTTAAATAACATTTTTCAACATTTTCATAATTATTATGAGGACTATGTCACAATCAAAAGCATATTCTCAACTTGAACACAAAGCAGTATTTTAAATCTAAAATAGCATATCCCCATTAAGCTATGCATGTATTATTCATATGCGATGTATTTTTTTAAAATTTAATTACGAAATTGAAAATTTTACGTTTGAACTTTGGAGTACGAACTCCCAACTTCAGAAGCCCAAGTCACCTGTAGATTTCTACCATTAAACCATTCAACATAATAAGTTTTTAATAAAAATTTGGACGTTTTTCTAATCATAAATATTAATATATATATGCATCTCTTTTACATCTGGGACGTAAGGATTTTATCTAAATTGCAATTAATATAAAAATGTGACATAGTCAACATAATTTTTTCTAAAAAATGTCTGATATTTCTCTGAATGATTATTTAAAGCAAAACATCTCTATTGATCATTAAAATGCGTAAAACATAAAATAATACTATGCATCTCATTCAAATAAAATCACATTCGATTTAAAGATACAACAAAAATTTATGATTTTTAATGGACACTATGTCACATGTGTTGTTTTATAATAATAATAATAATAATAATAATAATAATAATAATAATAATAATAATAATAATAATAATAATAATAATAATAATAATAATAATAATAATAATAATAATAATAATGTGAGAATGAAGTCTAGTAAGGGTGCAATTTACTTGCAAAGAAATTTATCAAGATACATTTGAAGCATGCATGATAAACTACGCTCTCAAGGTGAAAAATGTGAGAAGCAGCTCACACACTTTTACCCTCTAGCAAAGCATGTGTGCGCACCAGTGACAAACGATGTCCTGATGATAAACGCAGATACTTAAATGGATTTAAAACGCTTCCGATGGATCTGGAGTTGTTTCATTTATAATGATCTTTGGGTCGTTTGGTTTTTACTTCTTTATTTTTCAGGAATTGGTTTGAATCGAGATGAGATAGGTATTTGAAAATTCACTATCCATACAAAATCACCCAGACTTTTGGCCGATAAAATATATGATAAATGTTCAGAGCAATGACTTGAAATATTTTTATGGTCTGTAATTGCATATTTTCAAGACATTTACGGTCAAAAACATCCAGAAAAGATATTTCGTTGCAAAAATAATATTGAAGATGAATTCAGTAAAAGGTCTCTGAAACAGGTTCTAATGTTTGAAAATCTAAACAACGTAATAACTAACAATTTCATTTATGCAGAACGGGCATTTCCTTTGTGCATATCTCCACAGATACACCCGTGAGAATAAACCTGTTGTATTTAGTTGAAAATGTAAGTGACACGATATGTAATGTCAATAGACTTATGAGTGATAGAACTACACAATGCTGAAATGCTGTTTCCGTTATTTGCATGGTTTTTGTAGAAAAGATTTGTTAGACGTGCATACTCCTCTTTGTAGGGGTAAATCACCACATCGATCAAAATGGATAAAATTGTGATGTTTAAGCACTATACAAAACAACAACTAGTTCCATTTGTTACCTAAGCAGATTTAAAATGCCTAATCCCTAATCCAAAATACTGTTTTAATTATCAGCATCATATCCTCTGCAGCTATTGCTATAAGTGCAAGAAATGGGGGTCAATTTGTGATCCTGTGTTACACAGGGGGACTGAAGTAGTCCATCACATTCTCATTAGAAAACGAGGGAGTGACATATCGAGAAAACTAAAACCAATCCAAATATCTGATATAAAAATTAAAGAATTCAATAACTGTCACCTATGTGAAAAATCCCAAGGGACCGACAGGATTCGCGTCCGACCATGATCATTTAATAGCCTAACTAGGGACGCAGCACACAGAGAATGCAATTTAAAATAGATTTAAAAGCATAATGGCAGCCATTGGAAAATACACAGATAAATGATAAAACTGTACCTCAAATAACACTACATTTCATTTTCCGTCGAAAATTCTTTCCAGTTTAGAAAACGTGTCTATAGATGAAATAGAGAGATTCATTATTTTCACTGCTCAATACAACGAAATCTACTTATTCGTAGATTAGCTTCATGAGATTTGTTAAGATTTTCCAAGCAATTAAAGAAAAAAAAGTTATCTCATTTACATATAAAACGGGTTTCTTTATATAAAAAAATTGGTTTCTTTATATAAAACAGATTTACAAGGACCCTTCATCAAAATTCATCATTCTCAATAAAAGAGAGGTAGAAACTAAAATTAACACAGTTTCATTCTAACAAAAATTGCATTAGTCTAATGGATCTGGCTAATACAACAGGGCGGATATTTTCATTGCAGAACAATCGCTATAAATTGATCGTGTGAATTATACCATGTAATATATCTTTTGTGGGATAATAATGTTCGATAAAAGTGCACTAGTCGTTTCAGGGATTATATGCTATAGATAATCCATAGGAGTTACATTGATGTGTTTTGTGCCGTCACTGGGGTGAGGTTATTATTTGATTTGGATCCATGAACGGAGTTCTTTTAAAAAAGGAGAGATGTGAGGCCGAATTCAGTGGATTTCTGTGGGCTCGAGATAGTGCCATAAACAAACAAAATGGTCCATATTATTCTATACACTCCCCAATCCACGGTTCCATCAGTTAAGGGAGCTTCACTGTCTACCCCTGGGCGTAGAACACACAACCTAAACCTCGTTTTGCGGTTCTAGTCCAGGGCCCTTTAAAGACGCCATTATAATACCAACTATAATGAATTTACCACATTCCGTACCATACCCTATATGACGTTGATTGGTCATGCTAAATTTGACAATTTCTCTATATAATGTAGTTGTGTTTTGAGTTACTATGGATTAAATCATAAAAATATTCAGTATCACTAGCTATATTCAATATATGAAAGCGGTGTCACCTTCAGTCGTTCAAGATGAGATTATCGCTTAGGTCCTAAATTTAGCCTTTACGCGTAATAGTCGCTGGAATAGACAATTGTGTAGATGTTTTTTTTGTTGTCCAAAACTAGTCGATATAAGTGAAATGATGCGCTACTGAGTCACATAATAAAGCTCTATTAAACGCTGTGTTAAGATCACTAAGCTTCTTCGTAAGCAATATCGACGGCCGAGTCAGAAAATCGGATGAAGCGAATTGTGTATGTGATGCTGTCTAGATACAATGGTCATATTGTTTTAAAACGTAACCTTGCAACAAATCCAATCAAAATCATATATTATAGTTTTTCAAACAAGGAAGTCAGTGACTTTAGCTTTTATTTTAAGATTTTAAGACTATTAAGAAAACAATTAAGAATTTCCCTACAAAGAACGGGGCTTGGTTTTTGAATAACAAACTCTCAATAAATCATACTAAACCACAATAAATTATTAATAATGACACTTTATGGGAAACGATTAAACTGTTTTCTGCCTAATTCTATAACTGATGGTTGAGCGAGGCAAGCTTTTGTGGGGATAGTTTCTGACTTTAACAATTTTTCGACTGTGACTTTTATAATTTTATTTTGATATTCACAAACACCAGTCTGTGTTAACGAAATAGAAGTAACTAAACTTACTAAAACAAACTAAAAATTGGAAATTAGAAAACAATGGATAAAATACCTAAACTAAAGAGTATTTCTACACAAGTGAAATTGAACACAATAAGCAATATTTACTTTTTAGAGAGTAAAATTACCTCATTTCACTTACCTCTCAAACTAAATGTTTTGAATCCGCTGTAAATCGAATATTTTCTAAATTTTTCGATTCCATATTCGGAAAATATTAATTGTATTGAAATAAGAAAGCAAAGAAAGCTTACAGAAATGGCCAGTATGAAGCGGCGCCAGCTATAACGGCACATTGTTTTTTGTTAAGATCATGAATTTTACTTCTAAATGTAACTTATATTAAAATGACCACAATATAAGTTTTTTTTCTAATCAGTTTATGGGTAAAATACATTCGTCTACCCACATTCGTGTTTCCTTTGCTCTGGTCGATAAGACAGTGCGTGTGTGTGTGAGGGTGGGGGGGGGGAGGGGTACTTCTAAAATTTATTGAACAATGGCTGCAGTCAATTCACAATGTATTTGATGCTAGATTATCATAAATTAAGCATGTGTGTCCAAACGAGCTGGGAAAGTCCAAAGATAATTCCAAAGCCAAATTTCTAATTCTGAAGGTAAATTTCACCCAATATACCCTATGTTTCGGAAAAAAGGATGTTTCGTCTTGACTTCACTACACAACCAATAGAACGGGGAACACAAAAGTAATACATAAACGTCTCAATGCACGTACGTCGTCCGATGACACATTGGGTATTTGTGAGTTTTCCCTCAGTACTCCGCGTATCCCACAAAAAGGGATTCTTTTAGGACTGCGCTTTGCGTCCAGCAACTTTTAGTTCCTTTTTTGTAGTAGCATGTGTTCTAGCTGCCTCTTTAACAATAACTTTATTATTTGGTGCAGGGGTTATTTTGAATTAAATATAAAAACCAAACACGGTAAATCTCCCGCGTTTAAGGGCGGAGGACTTACTGTGTTTTGGTAAAGAAGCGGATGTTTTTCATATATAGCACTCCGGGTTTAAGGGCTGTTTTTTTTAACTTATAGATACGCATGTAATACTTTGTACGTGAGAGAGGCCCCCTGTTTCCAGCGCAGTAGGCATCCCGAAATCTATACCCCCTTATTATATGCCTTAATTAAACGGGCACTATGTAAACTGCACACTTATTGTTTCGACTCATTTTGGCTCTTATAACCAAAGTTACCTTCGACAAAATTAGGTTTTGTCAATACCAATACAAGGTCAAATCGATTAGCTAAAATGTTAGCACTACAATACGACATCGCTTACACTTTGGCATAACGCACTTGTTTTCTCATTGTCAGTTGCAAACTGGGATTCACGTTGTTGTCATGTAGAGAACTTGTTGTACTCCCATACTCAGAAATACTGAAATATATCTTGCGCTCAAAAACGTTTTTTTTTTTTTGGTCAGAAGCCAGACTTAGGCTGAGTATTTTGTTTAGTTCATTTAGTATTCCGCATTACCCACCAAAAAGGGTTCATTCGAATTATAACGGGGTACCCTATAGTGTACTCTGAAAGGCACATTATGCAATTGAGAATTAAAGGGAAATGTGGCATCTAGCGACCGAAATGCGCATTACATTGAATATCGCCGAGTTTGAATCCATGTTTACACAGTATAAATAACTACTAAACCCGTCTAGATCGAAAAAAATTCTTTTCAAAGACTAATAGGGTCGTGTCCAGAAATGGTCTGTATTGATATTTTGTTCCTAGAAGGGCCTGTGTTGATATATTGTCCATTAAAAATCATATTACACTGTTTTCGCCAATTATCCATTGAGTCAATGGGATTTTATCAAAACGATTCTATAGTTCTCTTATTGATACGGTGACATATATTTTTTATTTGCTTAAAACATTTCGTATGACATGTTCTTCAAACAGGGAAAAATGAGGCAATTGTCAATTGTGATTATGTGTAAATTTTGCGTTTTGATTGAAATTTCTTGGTTTTCCCAATGGTTTCTATAGTAAAAGTACGCGACCTTTCAGTGTGTTTATTTCTCTTATAATATCGGTGATCCCCCTTTTTCTTTTCAATTTTAGAATTTATACCCTCCAAGCATTAAACTGTGAAAGTATGAAGGAAATGTCAATTGTAGGTGAGATACCAGCATTTCCCTTTAATAAATCATCAATAAGCAAAAACATCCTGTTTTGTACCATCTCATCTTAGCAATACTAATTGTTAAGCCTTCTGTTATTCTTACTAATCGTTCTGCTTTGCAAAGTAACGGTATTTGTGCTCACTGAGGTGAAAAGATCACAGTAGGTAACAGCTGAAAGACTGTTAGTTTATACTGAGAAACTGCTTGTTACACTTGTTTGCATTGTGTTGTGCGTACACCATGATGCACCTATTCAAGGGCTACTACTGCTTTGGTACACAATGATTAATCTGTAGTAGAATGCATTATTATATGGAGCATTTTGTCATTGAAAGCTAATGATTTAAAACTGATATGCATTTTAAAATTAAAGGTTTGCAATGTTTCTTACTACTAACATCGTCGATTGACGTTGTTAATCATTACTGATCACCAGAAACATGTTTGGCCGGAAACCTTGCGCTCCCAAGATATGTCTCGATAAGTAACAAGCGCAAGCAAAAAATAGTTCAAATAGCAAAAACACACTACCCGTAATTATGGTAAAATTTAAACAAGACACGTAACTGTATACAATATTTCTATGCCTTTTGCCAGAGTATAAAATATTTAAAGGATTTACTCGTAAAAAATATAATGATCTAACCTATCAAACGCTGTGCTGAAGTATAAAAGATTCAGGTAAACAATTCGACGAACATTCAAATCTATCAGAATTTCATCCATACTTTCACAAGAGCGGTTTCTGTGCTGTGCATTGGCCTATTGTTAGATGAAATATGTACAGCAATTTGAGAACACACAGCTTCTTCTAATACCTTTGATAAGAACGGCAAGTTAGAGATAGGGCGGTAGTTCTTGGGTATTCTCTCTAAAGTTGACAACATCTGTTTTAGAGAAAGCATCCGGAACTAAGCGAAAGATTTATAATGGGAGTTATTACAGACAGCAGTTCTTCTAGCCATGACTTTAGTAATTCTGTGGGGATAGGTTCAAGGTCACAGCTTTTATTTGGGGATGATTTTCATATTTTCCGCACTTCATCGTCAGTCTAAACTCTTCAAAACGGGTTATTGTCTCTTCAGGTAGGCAGCCGTATTAAAAGCACATTGAATATCCGAGCTGTGTTCTGGCAATGGGTTGTTTTTAGTTCTGTGCGTAATTTTGTTCATTTTCTTAAACAGCGCGCCTTGATCTTTTCATTCTCAGTAACAACTCTACAGTAGTATTCAGTTTGTGCGTCCTCGAACACTTTGTTGAAAGTTTGTTGCTCTTCTGTAAAAGCAAGTTCGTTTTTTTCCCCCTTCGTAATTTTTGCCATTTGTGTTCTTTGCTCTAAGCTTTTGCCGAGCATTTTGTATGCTTTCATTGTACAACGGTTCGCGCTTAGGATTTGAATTTTTCCGAATAATTGTTGGGGCATGCTTGTCTAAAATTGCTTGAAGATCTTTGTTGTACAGCTCAACCAGGGTTTCTAAGTCTGAAGTTTAAAAGCGTTTTAATAAACTTCACTGTTTGATATCACTTTTAAAGTTTTTAGTATTGATTGCTTTGATCTTTCTGTGCGGTCTTTCATTTTGAACAACATCAGGCTTTGCAATGGCTAAGGTACAATGAACAACATGGTGATCTATAATGAGATCACCAACGGAGATGTTGCTGATACCTACGGAATCACACGGACGTGAAATAATGAAGTCCACGTAATTCCACGTGTTGAATAAGGCCAAAAGCGTTTAGAATGTATTTGAACTGTTTTGTTAAACTGTAGCTTGATTTTCCCCACTGACCATTAATATCACCAGTTATAAACAATGGAGTGTCAGCTAGGCAATGCTCTTCCAAAAACGTAGAAAACTCTTCATTATATTTTGGCTGCGATGTGTAACAAAGTCACTTCTGGCACCTTTAAAATTTTACACTGAATGCTCTTTGCTCGCTGACCTCAGTCCTACGCCTGTACTGTTGACCCCGGTGGCTAATATGTAATTAAATGATGTAACATCCGAGAGCCGTGGCCATAAGTATGGGAGCGGTCAAGGGTTAAGTGAGAACATGGCAATAACAAAGAGATCCTGTCGTGGTCAGAATTTGCTTGTTTGCATCTCGTCTCCAGGCTATTAATCATGGGGTCGGAAGGCCATTATCATTACGTTGAGTTTCTTTCTTTACATATAAGCGTGTGCTCTCGAGAAAGCGCTCAGAGTAAAATTTAACATCAAGTTCTCTGTTCCTCTTTCCAACGGTTACGTTGACGATCCTAATTGTCGCGAAGTACTAAATAAATTGAAAAGAAAACACTCATGGAAATCGAAGTTTCATTATAAAGAATTAAATCATCAAAGATACAATAAAACAAATACAAGAAAATTGCAATGGTGCCTTGAACAAGATATATGTGAGGAACATTTTTATAAATATATGATATTAAAAACAGAAAGCGGCAGCATTTATTAATATCAAGACACACACAAGAACGTAGACAGAATTGTGAGTCTGTCAAAATCGAAATTAGAAATGATAATAAGAGAAAATGTTTCGTGCTCAAATGAGGATTCCATTTCCAGTCAACAGAGTAGCTGTCCAACGGCGGTTCCAGCGCAATCGGCAAATACCATTTCCAGTGAACCAGAGTGGTTGTCAAGTGACGGTTCCAGCGCAATCGGCAAGTGCCATCTACATTCACGATCCCAGTACGATCAACAAGCGCCATTTCCACACAACCAGAGAAGTGATCAAACTGTGGTTCCGGTAGAGGCTCAGTGCCATTTCCAGCCTGGCAGTGGTAGGATAAATAACTGACAGTTTGCAGTTTCATCAACTGTGGCGGGGGAATAAATGTGGTGTGGTTATAGGTTCACTTTGGTTCCGTATTGATGCTTATGTTAATTCAGATATTGATTCAGGACAGTAATTGTGAGTATTGTATTGTATTCCGTAATGTTTTTGTACAAATGTTAGTTTAAGTGAGTAACAGAAGCCACAAATTTAAAACTGAATCATTTCAAACGTCGGGGATGTTGTACAAAGGACCTTTAGGGATCTCAAAATGGAGACATTAAGTTTGGGCTGGAATGTTGTCGTCCTTAGAGATAAATCAACGGCTTACCCTACAGGCCTCAACCCTAGTCCGTTGCCATATGCCCCACCGAGAAAGGGGTGAATTTTTAATTTTGGCGTCAGATAATAGAGCTATTTTCGCGTGCCAGCGTGGTCTGCTATCCCAGAATGTCCGAATAGACACTAAGAAAGCAAAAAATTTCTCAGTGATAGTGAAAAGTGACACGAAATAGAACATTCCGGATTAAGAAAAACGAAATAATAGGAATTGCGGACATCCAGCTTGAGAAACCAAGATTAGCTAAAATGGAAATGGGCTCTCAACCTCACAAAGACCCGCCATTGATAAATAAATACAGGCTCTTTTAAATGCGGATATTATTTGACCCAGTATCTCCCTTGTCTAGCCCCATAGTGATTGTCCGCAAGAAGGGCGAAACTAAAAGAATGTGCATCGACGAAAGAAAACTCAGTCAGATTTCGACAATTAAAAATTCATACCCTCTCCGCGACATTTCGGACATTTTAGCGATTTTTAGCTGTCTGGATCTAAAAGCTGGAAACTATCAAATGGAAATGCCGGAAAAAGACAAACCCAAAAGAACCTTTGTTTATTTTAAAGGACTTTTTGAGCTCGATGTTTCTTCCATTCCGCCTATGCTCTGTCCCGCCGATTTTTACAAGAACTTACGAACCGGGTGTTGGGGTATGCCTTGAATAACTATGCTTTCGCTTATCTTGATGATATCATATACTCCAACAATTTCGAAGAACATCTACAACATTTAGCTGCTATTTTCGAGAAGCTGAGGAGGGCTAGCCTCAGGTTAAAGCTAACCAAGTGTAGCTTTAACCTCAATAAGGTTATATTCCTTGGACATCAGATCTCGGAGGCCGGAATAGAACCAGACCCTGAAAAGGTCGCAGTTATCAATGTTATTAGGCCTCCGCAGATAGTGAGAGAAGTTCGTTCTTTCGTGAGAATGGCCGGCTACTACAGGCCATTCATTCAAAATTTCGCAGATGTTGCTCATCCCCTCACCGCACTGACCAAAAAGAATGCGCGATTTAAATGGTCGGAAAAGTGCCAAACTGTGTTTGACAGGCTGAAAGAAGATTTGTGCTACTCTCCCGTTCTGGCCCAGCCAGATTTAATTGTGAATACAAGTTATACACCGACGCCAGTCTCCATGGCGTTGGCGCAAAGCTTGTACAAGACTTTCCAGACGTAGAACGTGTCATCCAGTACCTGTCAAAGCAGTTGAGCCCGGGCCAACGGAAGTGGCTCACTATTGAGCGCGAGGCTTACGATATCATATACGCAGTCAAAAAACTGCGTCACTTTCTCTTAGGGCAGAAGTTCACCTTCTTCACGGATCACAAGCCCCTGCATTCTCGTTTTACTTCGGAGATGAAGCTATAATGGTCAGCGAATATGGACGCTCCGTCATGTACAGAAGCGGTAAAACAAACATTCTTGCTGACACCCTCTCGAGACTCGTGCCTCAATCCCCAGAGGACGAGATCTATGTTATTGATACTTCAGCGAACGAAGCTCTTTTCCAGTCGGTTGAAAACAAGCTGATAGTATATAGCTCGGAAACCGAGGAAGGCCAAGTCAATGAAAAGCTGACAACAGATCTCGACATTGCCAGCAGACAAGCCAAAGACGACGATATAAAGGGCATAATAGATGCTTTGTCTTCGGGTGAGACCCTTCTTTAGTATGTAATGGAAGATGGCATCTTATAGTATGTTCACAGAGCAGTGAGGACAGACCGCTGTCCCCGGTTGCAGTTAGTTTTGCCTAGTTGTTTATCAAACGGAATAATTTCGCAGTTACATGATTCCGAATTTTTCAGAGGTCACATGGGCGTAGACAAAATTTATGACAAGACGCGATGTCGATTTTCCTGGTCAAACATATATAGGGATGTAGTGGCTTATATTGTCCAGTGTGACTTACGTGAGTTCAAGAAGGTCAAGAAGAACTATGCCCCAGATATGTCCATGTCAATCCCGGACTACCCATTTGAAATCATTGCAATTGATACATGCGGACCCTTTCCCGAATCACAGGACGGGGAAAAGTACGTCCTTACTATTACCGACCATTTCAGTGCCTGGCCGGAAGGCTTTACAATGAAGAACAAAAGTACTCAAGTAGTGGCTACCATCCTGTTGGAGAAATTCATCCCTAGGCACACCTGCCCGAGGGTTATGGTATCGGACAGGGGGACTGAAATTGTAAATGCTGTGGTCTCTCACATCAGGGAGAAAATGAAAATTGTCATATTAAGACAACTCCTATTATCCTCAGACAACGGTAAAATTGAGCGTTTTCACCGCGACATGAACAATACCCTTGCTAAATACTCGTATAGAACACCACTCGAATGGAGCACTTATATACCAGCTATGCTCATGGCATACCGCACGTCTATCCAAGACTCTACTCAGCAAACACCATTTTCGTGGTGTATGGGAGGGATCCCGCCTTGCCAAATGATAACTTGATGCAGCCCAAACTCAAATACATGGGGGAAGAGTATATCCCTACAATGCCCGCACGGTTACACGAAGGGTACTACGAAACTATGGGAAAATTAAATGCTCCCAGGAGAGGAACCAATGGTACCAAAGTGCTAAGGCGAAGCTTAATGAGTTTAAGCCTGGCGATCCGGTATTCTTGTTCTATCTTACTTCCCCACCTGGTGAGTCTACAAAACTGCATACCAAGTGGAGATCCTTCTACAGGGTGGTCGAACAAAAGTCCCCAGTGAAGTACAGAATGCATCATCAGCCGAGCGGGGTGGCCAAAGTTGTTGATGTTGACGTGGCCGTAGCATTCCCGTGGAAGATACTTAAGTTACGGGAAGCAGAACCCGTAAACATGCGTTACCGCTAGCGGAACCCGGAGAAGGGATGTCAAAGTATAGGAAAATAGAGGTACAAACCCTAGCAGAAGCTGACGACAGACTAGGTATGGACGTAAGTGCTGTCGAGCTTGTGGGGCTTCATAAACGTTTGCATTATAATTTAAGGTATATGCTATGTCTTAAGTAGCACCAGCGTGTGCTCTGTATATGATATTAGAGCTCTGTGTATATTCCCTTTCTTGTTTATTTGTAGACGATGATTCTCAAGATGCTCATTCTACTGTGTCTAATGTTTGCGACCACACCGAGGGCGACGGCCCAGTCTGGTACCCCTTTTGTGTTCGAGAACACAATCTACGCATCTTACCGTTCTTGGATATTGGCGTACACCATTAACGTTGAGCCATGTCGCTCGCATTTACGTAGTCTCTTATGCAAAATCAAACAGTTTTCGGAAGCGATTCAAGCCTTACTCGAACAAACCCATCCATCAACTTGAAATTACACACACGCGGTAAATATAACCACAATTGTCAGGAATGGCATTACAAATTTAATAGTAAGTGAGTACAACCAATTCATGGAGGAATATAGAGCTCTTGCGGAAGTATTTGAAGATACTATAGCTTTGGCTACCGAGCCTAGTAATAGGCCCAGAAGGTCGCTAGTTCCTATAGTAGGAGACCTTATGTCCAGTTTATTTGGGTAAGTACCGAAAAACAAATGAATCGCTTGCGGAGTGCTTTAACGACTCGCAAGGGTAGTCGAGATAGATTGCACACGTTGTTTCAGAAAGTCTTACGCTTATTAATAAAACCAGCGACGACGTAGGTGTTAACCGAAGGGCTATTCGGAAACTAACGGGAGCAACATCTCGATTGCGGGATGAATTATATGGGATCTACAATGGGGTATCACTTATGATATTACCTTTATACAACTAGTGTCACGCTTTTATGCTATATTTCACGTTGCCTCCTCGACATTGGGGCAAATTCATATAGACTTCTCGGATCTTCTTCTCCAGTTTCAGCATGCGCTCACCGGAAAATTATCTACTACTCGTCTTTCACCTTCATTTCTAGCGAATACTCTGATACATGCCAAACTTCCGGGAAATACTGATCTTCCTTATCTGGTTGACCGTGATGGTCTTAGGAAATACTATCAGTTTCTTCAACCAACAGTGTTGCCTGCCACGTACAGTTTCCATATCCTGATGGCGATGCCGCTAATGCACAGCGTGGGTGCTTATGATATCTTCCGAGCCGTGCAAGTTCCGGTACCTCAGCCACGGTTAGGAATGGGGGCTACATATGTCCTCGAGTAAAACACTTGTTTGGGCCGCATTGGTTTATATCAACCTCCCACGAATTTATAATAAATATTAAATGCCCAAACGACTTGTCCGCACATTTTCGGTACTGAAATGAATGTGACGTTTTTAGCGAATATTTCAAAATACCCATGGGCGTTCACCGGGCAACGAACCAAAAATAAAGAAACTAAATTAGATGCCGAAATTGAATTTTCTAAACTCGCGCCCAATATTTGTGACCAGTCCATAAAAATATTTGAAATATTAACAGAACCAACCTCAACGAGACTGAGTAAGACCTCCCAAATGTTATCGATTTACCTATTGACCACCTTACTAGAATGTTGCAGCAAATGATCCGGCCAGAAGGCTCGTTCACCGAAATCGCGTCGTGCGATTCGCTGCCAGCGGCAGACCCGATGTTAATAGTCATAAATTAGCCGCTAGCGAGCAGTTAGTTCAAGGTGAGCCCTGTGAACCCGAGGCGGCCACCATGACTGAGAGTAGAACACACATTTGGACTCAGATAAGGAAGGGTTAGCATTCAAGTATGAGGTTATAAGGTATATAATTGTATAAAGACTTGCGTTTTAGAATCATCGTCGAGGAATATACTTTGCGTATGCAAAGGTTAGGAGGATTAGAGTATATATCATAGGAGTAATGGACAGTTGTGTTCACGCCAGTAGTTATTTGATTTATGTCGAGCTCTATCGAAGCGTATCATGTTAACTCATTTATTGCAAAAAGTTTTATTAAAAAACATTTTGTAAGGGAGGGAGGAATGTAACAAGGTCAATTCTGGCACCTTTAAAATTTTACACTGAATGCTCTTTACTGTTGGCCTACGCCTGTGCTGTTGGCCCCGGCGGCTAATGTGTTAACTAAATGATGTAACATCCGAGAGCCGTTGCCATTAGTATGGGAGTCAAGGCTTAAGTGAGAACATGGCAACAACAAAGAGATTCTGTCGTGATCTGGTGTCAGAATTTGCTTGTTTGCATCTCATCTCCTGGCTATTAATCATGGGGCCAGAAGGCCATTATCATTACGTTGAGTTACTCACTTTACATATAAGCGTGTGCTCTCGAGAAAACACTCAGAGTAAAATTAAACTTCAGGCTCTGTGTTCCTCTTTCCAACGGTTACGTTGGCGAACCTGATTGTCGCGAAGTACTAAATAAATTGAAAAGAAAGCACTCATGGAAATCGAAGTTGCAATATAAAGAATTAAATCATCAAAGATACAATAAAAGAAATACAAGAAATTACAGACGCCTATGTTGGATGGTAGATACAAGCAATACGTGCGGACTGGGTACCAGAGTTAACTGACACTACAATGTGTTAAAAAAAGTCGAACTGAGGAGTTTGAATTTTGAGTAGTTTTAGTTTAGTTTTGCACACAATAGCCACCCCGCCACCAGGACGGTGTTCACGGTCTGTTCGTAGGATTGTAAATCCAAGATTGCACAGTTCCGCTTCCTCCCTCAAATTTATCATCATGTTTAAGCAAAGTTTCGGTAATTGAGCCAATATTAGTCTTTTGTTCATGAATGTAGTGCTTAATATTTTCAAGCTGTTTCTCTAGGGAACGTGAATTTAGAGTTACAATATTGCCAGATAAAAAACGTAAAGTATGGGATGAAATGCGCGCTAAACTGTCATTATTTGCTCCCCTATAACTGGTGTGAAAGACAGAGTTTTGGACGACTGGACGTAATAGCTTGCATAGGAGATACCGCTATACTGTTTGTCCTATTAATTGAACGTTGGCCTCTTTTACATGTTCGGACATTTTAGCGATTTTTAGCTGTCTGGATCTAAAATCTGGAAACTATCAAATGGAAATGCTGGAAAAAGACAAACCCAAAAGAACCTTTGTTTATTTTAAAGGACTTTTTGAGCGCGATGTTTCTTCCATTCGGCCTATGCTCTGTCCCGCCGATTTTTACAAGAACTCACGAACCGGGCGTTGGGGTATGCCTTGAATAACTATACTTTCGCTTATCTTGATGATATCATATACTCCAACAATTTCGAAGAACATCTTCAACATTTAGCTGCTATTTTCGAGAAACTGAGGAGGGCTAACTTCAGGTTAAAGCTAACCAAGTGTAGCTTTGACCTCAATAAGGTTATATTCCTTGGACATCAGATCTCGGAGGCCGGAATAGAACCAGACCCTGAAAAGGTCGCAGTTATCAATGCTATTAGGCCTCCGCAGACAGTGAGAGAAGTTCGTTCTTTCGTGAGAATGGCCGGCTACTACAGGCCATTCATTCAAAATTTCGCAGATGTTGCTCATCCCCTCACCGCACTGACCAAAAAGAATGCGCGATTTAAATGGTCGGAAAAGTGCCAAACTGTGTTTGACAGGCTGAAAGAAGATTTGTGCTACTCTCCCGTTCTGGCCCAGCCAGATTTAATCGTGAATACAAGTTATACACCGACGCCAGGCCCCAGGGCGTTGGCGCAAAGCTTGTACAAGACTTTCCAGACGTAGAACGTGTCATCCAGTACCTGTCAAAGCAGTTGAGCCCGGGCCATCGGAAGTGGCTCACTATTGAGCGCGAGGCTTACGATATCATATACGCAGTCAAAAAACTGCGTCACTTTCTCTTAGGGCAGAAGTTTACCATCTTCACAGATCACAAGAACCTGCATTCTCTTTTTACTTCGGAGATGAAGCTATAATGGTCAGCGAGTATGGACGCTCCGTCATGTACAGAAGCGGTAAAACAAACATTCTTGCTGACACCCTCTCGAGACTCGTGCCTCAATCCCCAGAGGACGAGATCTATGTTATTGATACTTCAGAGAACGAAGCTCTTCGCCAGTCGGTTGAAAACAAGCTGATAGTAGCTTGGAAACCGAGGAAGGCCAAGTCAATGAAAAGCTGACAACAGATCTCGACATTACCGGCAGACAAGCCAAAGACAACGATATAAAGGGCATAATAGATGCTTTGTCTTCGGGTGAGACCCTTCCTGAGTATGTAATGGAAGATGGCATCGTCTAGTATGTTCCCGGAGCAGTGAGGACAGACCGCTGTCCCCGGTTGCAGTTAGTTTTGCCTAGTTGTTTATCAAACGGCATAATTTCGCAGTTACATGATTCCGAATTTTTCAGAGGTCACGTAGGCGTAGACAAAATTTATGACAAGATGCGAAGTCGATTTTCCTGGCCAAACATATATAGGGATGTAGTGGCTTATATTGTCCAGTGTGACTTACGTGAGTCCAAGAAGGTCAAGAAGAACTATGCCCCAGATATGTCCATGTCAATCCCGGACTACCCATTTGAAATCATTGCAATTGATACATGCGGACCCTTTCCCGAAACACAGGACGGGGAAAAGTACGTCCTTACTATTACCGACCATTTCAGTGCCTGGCCGGAAGGCTTTACAATGAAGAACAAAAGTACTCAAGCAGTGGCTACCATCCTGTTGGAGAAATTCATCCCTAGGCACACCTGCCCGAGGGTTTATGGTATCGGACAGGGGGACTGAAATTGTAAATGCTGTGGTCTCTCACATCAGGGAGAAGATGAAAATTGTCATATTAAGACAACTCCGATTATCCTCAGACAACGGTAAGATCGATCGTTTTCACCACTACATGAACAATACCCTTGCTAAATACTCGTATAGAACACCACTCGAATGGAGCACTTATATACCAGCTATGCTCATGGCATACCGCACGTCTATCCAAGACTCTACTCAGCAAACACCATTTTTCGTGGTGTATGGGAGGGATCCCGCCTTGCCAAATGATAACTTGATGCAGCCCAAACTCAAATACATGGGGGAAGAGTATATCCCTACAATGCCTGCACGGTTACACGAAGGGTACTACGAAACTATGGGAAAATTAAATGCTCCCAGGAGAGGAACCAATGGTACCAAAGTGCTAAGGCGAAGCTTAATGAGTTTAAGCCTGGCGATCCGGTATTCTATTTCTATCTTACTTCTGCACCTGGTGAGTCTACAAAACTGCATACCAAGTGGAGAGCCTTCTACAGAGTGGTCGAACAAAAGTCCCCAGTGACGTACCGAATGCGTCATCAGCCGAGCGGGGTGGCCAAAGTTGTTTATGTTGACGTGGCCGTAGCATTCCCGTGGAAGATACTTAAGTTACGGAAAGCAGAACCCGTAAACATGCGTTACCGCTAGCGGAACCCGGAGAAGGGATGTCAAAGTATAGGAAAATAGAGGTACAAACCCTAGCAGAAGCTGACGACAGACTAGGTATGGACGTAAGTGCTGTCGAGCTTGTGGGGCTTCATAGACGTTTGCATATAATTTAAGGTATATGCTTTGTCTTAAGTAGCACCAGCGTGTGCTCTGTATATAATATTAGAGCTATATTCCCTTTCTTGTTTATTTGTAGACGATGATTTTCAAGATGCTCATTCTACTGTGTCTAATGTTTGCGACCACACCGAGGGCGACGGCCCAGTCTGGTACCCCTTTTGTGTTCGAGAACACAATCTACGCATCTTACCGTTCTTGGATATTGGCGTACACCATTAACGTTGACCCATGTCGCTCGCATTTACGTAGTCTCTTATGCAAAATCAAACAGTTTTCGGAAGCGATTCAAGCCTTACTCGAACAAACCCATCAATGAACTGGAAATTAAACATACGCGGCAAATATAACCACAATTGTCAGGAATGGCATTACAAATTTAATAGTAAGTGAGTACAACCAATTCATGGAGGAATATAGAGCTATTGCGGAAGTGTTTGAAGATACTATAGCTTTGGCTACCGAACCTAGTAATACGCCCAGTAGGTCGCTAGTTCCTATAGTAGGAGACCTTATGTCCAGTTTATTTGGGTAAGTACCGAAAAACAAATGAATCGCTTGCGGAGTGCTTTAACGACTGGAAAGGGTAGTCAAGATAGATTGCACACGTTGTTTCAGAAAGTGTCACTCTTATTAATAAAACCAACGACGACGTAGGTGTTAACCGAAGAGCTATTCGGAAAATAATGGGAGCAACATCTTGATTGCGGGATGAATTATATGCGATCTACAATGGGGTATCACTTATGATATTACCTATATACAACTAGTGTCACGCTTTTATGCTATATTTCACGTTGTCTCCTCGACATTGAGGCAAATTCATATAGACTTCTCGGATCTTCTTCTCCAGTTTCAGCATGCGCTCACCGGAAAATTATCTACTACTTGTCTTCCACCTTCATTTCTAGCGAATACTCTGATACATGCCAAACTTCCGGGAAATATCGATCTTCCTTATCTGGTTGACCGTGATGGTCTTAGGAAATACTATCAATTTCTTCAACCAACAGTGTTGCCTGCCACGTACAGTTTCCATATCCTGATGGCGATGCCGCTAATGCACAGCGAGAGTGCTTATGATATCTTCCGAGCCGTGCAAGTTCCGGTCCCTCAGCCACGGTTAGGAATGGGGGCTACATATGTCCTCGAGTAAAACACTTGTTTGGGTCGCATTGGTTCATATCAACCTCCCACGAATTTATAATAAATATTAAATGCCCAAACGATTTATCCGCACATTTTCGGTACTGAACTGAATGTGAAGTTTTTAGCGAATATTTCAAAATACCCATGGGCGTTCACCGGGCAACGAACCAAAAATAAACTAAATTAGATGCCGAAATTGAATTTTCTAAACTCGCGCCCAATATTTCGGACCAGTCCACAAAAATATTTGAAATATTAACAGAACCAACCTCAACGAGACTGAGTAAGACCTCCCAAATGATATCGATTTACCTATTGACCACCTTACTAGAATGTTGCAGCAAATGATCCGGCCAGAAGGCTCGTTCACCTAAATCGCGTCGTGCGATTCGCTGCCAGCGGCAAACCCGATGTTAATAGTCATAAATTAGCCGCCAGCGAGCAGTTAGCTCAAGGTGAGCCCAGCGAACCCCAGGCCACCATGACTGAGAGTAGAACACACATTTGGACTCAGATAAGGAAGGGTTGAGCATTCAAGTATGGGGTTATAATGTATATAATTGTATAAAGACTTGCGTTTTAGAATCATCGTCGAGGAATATACTTTGCGTATGCAAAGGTTAGGAGGATTAGAGTATATATCATAGGAGTAATGGACAGTTGTGTTCACGCCAGTAGTTATTTGCTTTATGTCGAGCTCTATCGAAGCGTATCATGTTAACTCATTTATTGCAAAAAGTTTTATTAAAAACATTTTGTAAGGGAGGGAGGAATGTAACAAGGTCAATTCTGGCCCCTTAAAATTTTACACTGAATGCTCTTTACTGTTGGCCTACGCCTGTGCTGTTGGCCCCGGCGGCTAATGTGTTAACTAAATGATGTAACATCCGAGAGCCGTGGCCATTAGTATGGGAGTCAAGGGTTAAGTAAGACCATGGCAACAACAAAGAGATTCTGTCGTGATCTGGTGTCAGAATTTGCTTGTTTGCATCTCATCTCCTGGCTATTAATCATGGGGCCAGAAGGCCATTATCATTACGTTGAGTTACTCACTTTACATATAAGCGTGTGCTCTCGAGAAAACACTCAGAGTAAAATTTAACTTCAGGCTCTGTGTTCCTCTTTCCAACGGTTACGTTGGCGAACCTGATTGTCGCGAAGTACTAAATAAATTGAACAGAAAGCACTCATGGAAATCGAAGTTGCAATATAAAGAATTAAATCATCAAAGATACAATAAAAGAAATACAAGAAAATTACAGACGCCTATGTTGGATGGTAGATACAAGCAATACGTGCGGACTGGGTACCAGAGTTAACTGACACTACAATGTGTTAAAAAAAGTCGAACTGAGGAGTTTGAATTTTGAGTAGTTTTAGTTTAGTTTTGCACACAATAGCCACCCCGCCACCAGGACGGTGTTCACGGTCTGTTCGTAGGATTGTAAATCCAAGATTGCACAGTTCCGCTTCCTCCCTCAAATTTATCATCATGTTTAAACAAAGTTTCGGTAACTGAGCCAATATCAGTCTTTTGTTCATGAATGTAGTGCTTAATATTTTCAAGCTGTTTCTCTAGGGAACGTGCATTTAGAGTTACAATATTGGCAGATAAAAAACGTAAAGTCTGGGATGAAATGCGCGCTAGACTGTCAATTTTTGCTCTCCTATAGCTGGTGTGAAAGACAGTTTTGAACGACTGGACGTAATAACTTGCATAGGAGATACCGCTATACTGTTTGTCCTATTAATTGAACGTTGGCCTCTTTTACATATTCGCGACGATATGTTATTATACATCCTATTTCTTGACCTGAGTGCGTATTTACATTCACTGAAGCCAAACACATGATGTATAAGGCAATGATCGTTTTAGAAATACTATTTTAGTAATCTGATTTATGCTGAAGGTCATAAAATCTGCACACTGTGCTGATTATCCACTGTTTTACACTTTAATCACTTTACAACTTCGCTGTATGCCTAAGATATCTTTTTAAAACACGTTTTTTAGTTATATCCGTACGTTTCCCCAAAAAGTCAAATGTAACACCATAAACATGGACACATAAACTTTAGTTACATATAAAATTAAACATAGCACGTCAAGCAGTTCCTGTATAAAAATACAAAAGAACATAGTTCAGAGATACACGACTTGTCACAAACGACATTGCTTCATGACATGACGACTTTGATTCTCTGGCTATTGTGCATGCGGTAAACGTTTTGTGTTATCCTGTGAAAGATCCCAAATCTTCGGGAAGCCGCGAATGGGAGGCGTAGTGTAAATCGCCGTCGAAATTTCATTTATAAATTGACCTACAAGTTGTTACGAGAACAGACTGAGGTCGATAAGCGAGTTTTATGAAGACCTTACAAATATAGGATACCTGTGTCGTCAAGACAGATGACTGACGTAAGGGTGTGTTTGCCAGGAGAAGCAAAACTGTTGAGTGATCCTCCGTCAGGATGCGAGCAGTAGTGGATTAGTCGTATGTCGTCCTCGTCCTTCGTAACCGAAGATATAGAAGACACGATAGTTGATTTCTGCTGAACAATTATGTAGCAGCCTTAAGTGCAATTCCTTCTTTATTTCTGCCTGCACTTTATCCCTAAATTTGCTCTCCACCGCGCTGTATTAGCTGCCACACAGGGTTGACTTTTACAATATTAAATACTGTTCGAAATCCCTATTCAATTGAATTCTTTTCCTGACCGTCTTCTAAAAGTTTCTCTCAATTTTTGAAAAGTGGGATAGAGGTGCGATGCTCTTGCAGTGAAGATATTCTGAGTGCTTCTCCGAGTACTGCAAGCGTGGCCAAATGTGGAGAGCGTCCTGGTGCAGCCCCTGTGACTGTTGTAATTGCGGTTTATCTGTCTATCATTGGTGTCTTTCGCCTACTTCCCCCTGAAAGAACGCTGCGAAACCATGGCGAAACAGTGACACAAGAAATGCTAAAATCGAGGTTGAATATTATCTTGAAAATGTTTAAGGATTGAAAGATTTTGAACTCACTGTCGGCCCCGGGGATATATACGTCATTACATAAGAGTATCTCGGTGAGTTTGATGTTATTCAAAACATACATTTCCTGTTGTGAAATATCCAAGTGGGTTATACCACTCTCCATTATTCCGCCACAGGCTATTCCTCTAAAGGAATTCGGTCTAGTTTGTGTTGTTTAAAGGGAAAATTCTTTTCTAAAATTTAAAACGAAAGATGTAGCAAAGTGAAGTTCGTTTTATAAAGAAAAGGGGACATTAGTTCCAATGAAATTAATTTGAAATATTAATGGAAATTACAGTTCAACTGTGTTACGGTAAGTGAAAATATGCGATGATATTTCTGATATATCCTCTTTCCTTGGCACACTTTTTAGCAGGCTGTTTGCGCAGTTTGTCGTGCAATAGCCTGTACTTACCTTTCAGTTTATAATCGGAGACATAGAAATGTTTTCACGGCTAAAAGCACGTAACTACACTACTGATGTGGCGTATGGTTTAATCCTTTGTATAAAAACAACGCTTGCGCGAATAAGCTAGAAGCACGCAAACATCCGTGCCACTGTTTACCGTATTGATTAATCTTTTTCTAGAAACAACCTTTGCAGGGTCAGGCTTAAAGAACGCAGTTGCCGTACCGATCTTATGTCATGTTGATGACACTGATGTTTTACATGGAAACACTGTTTGCACTGACAGCCGATGCTGCGTCGTGGTGTTCATTCGATATAATAAGTGTCCCAGTTTTATGGCGAGATACGTGAAAATATATAATAAAGTCAACTGACAGGCTAAAAGTAAGGGCAGCCACTTTATCTCCTGAAAAGTTAAGCTGTGCGGAAACTGTTTCTGCATATAAAGGGTGAAAGCATGGCAGTTTGAGAAACAGGTCTCTGCACGCATGTAGCTATGCAACAGGCCTGTTGCATGCCAGACACACGTGCATGAATTGTTTCTTCACAGACAGGATAAAAGCATGCTGCAATAACTGGCATGTTACAAAGTTATTCCTCTACGGAATAACCATTGGAATTGAAAAATGGGATCAACATAAGCGAGGAAAGAGGTGTCACATGACTCATATGAGTGCTTGCAACTGATGTTCCAGGTCACGATGACATACCATCGATTATACAATTCAATTTCATAAAATATCATGAAGTTTCCTCTCACGGCGAATCAGAACATCTGGTGAAACAAATTATATATCTTAGGCTGCCTTATATATCCATATGCATTTAAGGCTGTCTAGATGCAAAGGTCACCTTGTTTTTTTTTAACCTAAGCTTGTCACCTCTCTCACAGCTGTTGTTATATAACACTAAATGATAATTTTTGTAAATAATTGTACTTTATGAGTTGGGATCAAACTGTGTTCTCATTCCGTATATACACGAAAGCACATTGTCTTATCTCGAGTGCTGCAGTGGGCCCAAAACAGGATATATCCACATGCCATGGCGTATTATGTTTATTACATGCTTTATACCACCTGTTTTTCATATCCTTTTTTCTGTAAATTTTAGAGCATGACTGTATAAATTTAGTTAAATGATGCCACTTTTTGCGAGGACCTGCGGATCTTCTGACTTTGGCCATTTTGTAACTGTCGCTTTGATCATTTTCTACCCGCCACTTTGATCATGTATTTTTGATTCGCCAGTGCCAGCAACATAGAAGTAAATGCACTAATTAAAACGAAACGAAATACTTAATCTAAAGGTATTCCTACACATATTAAATGGGTAACAATAACGCAATATTTGTTTTTTATTTAGAAACTAAAGTGACCTGATTTCACTTACCTTTCAAACTGAATGTTTTTAATTCGTTGTAAATCGGATATTTCACAAGCTTTTCGATTTTATATCCATGAAATATCAACTCTTCCAAAACAAACAAGCAGAGGAAGTTCATAAAAAGAAAAATGACATAGCGACGCCAGTTACTACAGCCCATGTTTAATTTGATGTGCATTTGATGTGCATATATTGCTATGCGGCTTATATGCACAGTCTGATTATTTAAACCACGGAAGGCTCGGGGGGGGGGGGGGACTCCTAAAAGTTGATTAATGTATATTGGCTGCAGTCATCACACAGTGAGGAGCGAAAATGACACTTGGTGTCACAAAAATGGGATTCTAGATATTTAAAATTTCATAATCATTTTATTTCATATGATCACATTATCGTAACACATGGACAGTCGTGTATAGGAAAATTTAATTATTACCCTACCAAGGAGTACGAATTCAATAAGATATAGTGACTGACAATCTCCAGGTGTAATAAAGGTTATATTTTAAAGGCAAACACTTTCCATTCGCTCTTAAAAATCTAAATCTGCATTGGTTAAATTCAGCAAAGATTTATTAGCAATACAGTGAATATTAATTCCATTCATAATGTATTTGTGTACTGTTTCGTATGCATATATTCTAGTGTTAAGCGTTTTGCTACACATTGTTTTTCTCACTTTTAATTAATCACATGTGATAGATTCACAACTCCTGTTTGATATATCTCTGGGTAGGGGGCACTTTGTATGAGATGTGTTACTTTGCAATGCTGGGCTAGACGCGGTTTTGTTTGTTCTGACTGCATTCACCAGAAAAGGAGACCTTAGAAATACCTTCGGACTGGGTACCAGAGTTAACAGACACTACAATGTGTTCACAATGTAACGGAGCTCTATTGTGTCTTCTATGTAGCGGAGCTGTACGGTGTCTGACAACTATGCCAGTGTTAAAGTCTGTCACGAATTCTATTTTAAGGACCCAGGCCAGCTTATCAAGTGTGTTTTTCCTTTTTTGTGTAATTTACGATTTTGTTAACAAGAAGTAGTTTGATAGCTGTAAGATTTAATGCCCTTTGTTTAGCGTGCTTCTCACGGGGCGTTCCAGGGAATGTCTGGTCTCATGGTCTGGTATCGATATATAGTAGGCCGCGTTGCCTTGCGCGATGCTGCGACGGCTGACAAGAACTCGCGTTAAGACTACGAAGAGAACACGCTACCATAATAACTTGGAAGAAATTCACGCTACTATTAGTTCAGTAATTTTCGGGACTTGATGAATCCAAATGAATTGTAAAACCAATACGAAATAAAAATCAGAAGCAAGGAATAAAGAAAAAGTTAAAGAGAACACTTTAAAATAGCTATACTTTTTATTGAGTTGAGACTTGTTTTTGATAACGCGAACAGCCGCCGCAGACAAGAGTTTACAATAACTCGGCTCGACGATACTCCGAGCCGGGTAAATTATAGTAGCTCTACTCGTCGAGCCGGCTTACAAAAAGAGTGGAACTGAGGAGTTTAAATTTGAGTAGTTTTAGTTCAGTTTTGCACGCAATAGCCACCCCGCCACCAGGGCGGTGTTTATGGTCTGTTCGCAGCATTGCAAATCCAAGATTGCACAGTTACGCTTCCTCATCATCAGGTTTAAACCAGGTTTCAGTAATTGAGACAAGTTTTTTCTTTAGCAAACGTGAATTTAGAGCGAATTGAAAACAGAAAACATGTAAAGTGGGTGGAACTGCGCACTAAACTGTCATTATTTACTCCACGATAACTGGTGTAAAAGTCGTTGAATTTTGGACGACTGGACGTAATAACTTGTATAGGAGATACCGTTATACTGTTGGTCCTATTGATTGAACCTCGGCCTCTTTTTATATGTTCACGACTATGTGTTATTATACATTATATTTCGTGACCTGAGTGCGTATTTACATTCACTAAATCTAATTACGCTGAAGGCCGTAGAATCTGCACACTGTATTGATTATATGCTGTCTAACACTTTAATCACTTTAAAACTTCGATGTATGCCTAAGATATTTTTTAACTCGTTTTTAGCTATATCTGCACGTTTCTTCGAAAAGTCAAATGTCATACCATGAACTTGAACACATAAGCTTTAGTTACATATAAAATTTAACAGAGTACGTCAAGAAGTTCCTGTATAAAAATACAAAAGAACATTATTCAGAGAAACACGACTTCTCACAAACGACATTACATTATGACATGACGACTTTGATAATCTAACGAGGTGCATCCGGCAAACGCTTTGTGTATCCTGTGAAAGATCCCAAATCTTCGGGAAGCCGCAAATGGGAGGAGAAGTGTAGATCGCCGTCGAAATTTGACTTCGATATTGACGTATAATTTGCTACGAGAACAGAATGAGGCTGATAAGCGGGTTTTATGCAGAGCTTACAATATAAAAAACATGTCTCGTCAAGACAGATGACTGGCATAAGTGTGTGCTTGCTGGGAGAAGCGAAACTGTTGAGTGATCCTCCGTCAGGATGCGAGCAGTCGTTGATTAGTCGTATGTCGTCCTCGTCCTTCGGATCCGAAAGATACAAGACACGATAGTTGGTTTCTGCTGCACAATTATGTAGCAGCCTAACTGCAGTTCCTTCTTTATTTCTGCCTGCACCGCGCTGTATTATCTGCCTCACAGGGTTGAATCCTCCGTGTTTACTTTTACAATATTAAAACTATCCGAAAGCCCTTTTAAACTGAATTCTTTTTCCTGACCGTCTTCTAAAAGTTTGGCCAAAAGTGGGATAGAGTTGCGGTGCTCTTTGCAGTGAAGATATTCCGGGTGCTTCTCCGAGTAGTGCTGCAAACATGGCCAAATGTGAAGAGTGTCCTGGTGCAGCCCCTGTGACTGTTGTAATTGCGGTTTATCTGTCTGTCATTGGTGTCTTTCGCCTACTTCCCTCTGAAAGCAGGCTGCGAAACCGTGGCGAAACAGCTACTCAAGAAATGATGAAATCGATGTTGAATATTATCTTGAAAATGTTTGAGGATTGAAAGATTTTAGGCTCACTGTCGGCCCCGGGGATATATACGTCATTACATAAGAGTATCTCGATGAGTTTGATGTGATGCAAAACATACATTTCCTTTTGTGCAATATCCAAGTGGGATATACCACTCTCCATTATTCCGCCACAGACTATTCCTCTAGAGGAATTCGGTCTAGTTTGTGTTGTTTAAAGGGAAAATTCTTTTCTAAAGTTTAAAACGAAAGGGGTAGCAAAGTGAAGTTCGTTTTATAAAGAAAAGGGGACATTAGTTCCAATGAATTAATTTGAAATATTAATGGAAATTACAGTTCAACTGTGTTACGGTAAGAGAAAATATGCGATGATACTTCTGAAAGGTGACTCAGCTGCAAATAATTCCATCTAACTCAAGAAAGCCTATTACTGAGAGTACCTCCTGCTTCGTGCTTCAATCAATTGGCAGATTTGATAAGTTTTATATCCTCTTTCCTTGGCACACTTTTTAGCAGGCTGTTTGCGCAGTTTGTCGTGCAATAGCCTGTACTTACCTTTCAGTTAATAATCGGAGACATAGAAATGTTTTCACGGCTAAAAGCACATAACTGCCCGACCGATGTGGCGTATGGTTTAATCCTTTATATAAAAACAACGCTCGCGCGAACAAGCTAGAAGCACGCGAACATCCGTGCCACTGTTTGCCGTACTGATTAATCTTTTTCTAGAAACAACCTTTGCAGGGTCAGGCTTAAAGAACGCAGTTGCCGTACCGATCTTATGTCATGTTGATGACACTGATGTTTTACATGGAAACACTGTTTGCACTGACAGCCGATGCTGCGTCGTGTTCATTCGATATAATAACTGTCCCAGTTTTATGGCGAGATACGTGAAAATATATAATAAAGTCAACTGACAGGCTAAAAGCATGGGCAGTCACTTTATCTCCTGAAAAGTTAAGCTGTGCGGAAACTGTTTCTGCATATAAAGGGTGAAAATATGGCATTTTGAGAAACAGGTCTCTGCACGCATGTAGCTATGCAACAGGCCTGTTGTAAGCCAGACGCATGTGCATGAATTGTTTCGGCACGGACAGAATAAAAGCATGCTGCAATAACTGGCATGCTACAAAGTTATTCCTCTACGGAATAACCATTGGAATTGAAAAATGGGATCAACATAAGTGAGCGAAGAGGTGTCACATGACTCATATGAGTGCTTGCAATTGATGTTCCAGGTCACGATGGCATACAATCGATTATGCAATGAAATGACATAAAATATCGTGAAACTTCCTCTCACGGCGAGTCAGAAAATCTGGTGAAACAAATTATATATCTAAGGCTGCCTTATATATCCATATGCATTTAAGGCTGTCTAGATACAAAGGCTACATTGTTTTTTTAACCTAAGCTTTTCACTTCTCTTACAGCTGTTGTTATATCATACTAAATGATAATTGTTATATATAATTGTACTTTATGAGTTGGAGTCAAACTGTGTTCTCAGTCCGGATATGCATGGACATTGTCTTAGCTTGAGTGACCCCATGCTGTACTGGGCCCAAAAACAAGATTATCCACATGCCTTGGCATATTATGTTTATTACATGCTTTTTACCCCGTGTTTTTCATATCCTTTTTCTGTAAATTTTAGACCATAACTGCATAACTGGTAGTTAAATGATGCCACTTTTTGCGAGGAACTGCGCGGCTTCTGACTTTGACCATTCTGTAACTGTCGCGTTTATCATTTTCTACCTGCTACTTTGATCATTTATTTTTGATTCGCCAGTGCCAGCAACATAGAAGTAAATGCAGTAAACGAAACACTTAATCTAAAGGTATTCCTACACATATTAAATGGGTCACAATACCGCAATATTTGTTTTTTTAGAAACTGAAATGACTTGATTTCACTTACCTTTCAAACTGAATGTTTTGAATCCGTTGTAAATCGGATATTTCACAAGCTTTTCGATTTTATATCCATAATTTATCAACTCTTCCGAAATAAACAAGCAGAGGAAGCTCATAGAAAGAAAAATAATATAGCGACGCCAGTTACTACAGTCCATGTTTAACTTGAAACGCATATATTGCTTTGCGGCTTATATGCACAGTCTGATTATTTACACCACGGAAGGATGAGGGGGGGGGTACTCCTAAAAGTTGATTAATGTGTATTGGCTACAGTCATCACAAAGCGAGTAGCAAAAATGACACTTGGTGTCACAAAAATAGGATTCTAGATATTTAAAATTTCAGAATTAGAATTATTTTATTTCATATGATCACATTATCGTAACACACGGACAGTCATATATAGGAAAATTTAATTATTATCTTACCGAATCGTACGAATTCAAAAAGCTATAGTGACTGAAAATCTCCAAGTGTAATAAAGGTTATATTTTAAAATCAAACATTTTCCATTAACTCTTAAAAAATCTAAATCTGCATTGGTTAAATCCAGCAAAGATTTATTAGCAATACAGGGAATATTAATTCCTTTTATAATATATTTGTGAAATGTTTCGTATGCATATATTCCAGCGTTTAGCGTTTTGCTACACATTGTTTTTCTCACTTTAATTAATCAGATGTGATGAATTCATAACTCCTGTTTGATAAATCTCTGGGTTGGGGGCACTTTGTATGAGATGTGTTACTTTACTTGTCCCAAAAGCAAAGAAAGGATGCAATGCTGAGCTAGACGCGGTTATGTTTGCGCTGACTGCAGTCACCAGAAAAGGAGACCGGAAAGTTCTTACTGCGTCTTTACTTACAACTATAATTATATTTTATATTATTCTATTTTTTTAGAAGTCATAGGTATGCAATGCGAAAAAAATTAACCTTAACAGCTGCCCCGCTTGGCGGGCTTCCCGTTAGATATAGCACTTCTTAAACAAATGAGTATTTGGTAAATCTGCATGATTATTATTTCGCATCAAGGCGATACTTCCTTTACCTTTTAACAAAAAGCGGATCTACCAATATTGATATAAAGTGTTATAGACTATATAAATTATTGGCAATACAATACCACAGCAATCACATTTTGACATTGCATACTTACTTTTTCATTACGAATTGTTTGCGCTGCTAAAAACCCCAGTTACATGTTCACTTCTTATGGAAGTACAAACATGTCTCTGTGAAGAGGACCTTCATTCATGTGAATATAGTGCAAACACGTCGAGGGCTCGCTGCTTTAAAAAGTCCAATATTCGTGTTATAGTTGTGCAAATATGCCCTGTAGAACTAAGCCTTTTTATCTACAGGGTGACTTTGGCGTGTTGCGAACAAAACGTTTTGTTCTTTTCCAAGATTTCAAGAATTCGTAATAAAATATTATGCAAAGTCTAGTTCTATATGCTTTGGTATTATGTTGCTCACGCCTTGGAACTTATTCATAATAATAATAGTTTACTTATTATAATGGTCTTTCAGGTGATTTCAGAAATATAATACGGGGGTACATCTGTCTTGGAACTCATACATAAAAGGAATTGAGCTGTGAGTAACTTGTGCCCAGATTATGTTAAGTGTATTTATAACTAGACCGAATTCTGCTAGAAGGTCACCAAGAAGGTAAAAGTCACCGAGGTACTTTATGTATCGTTTTTTAGTCCCCAAGGGTGGAAAATGAGCTCAAAATGGCTTTATCTCTAACTGTTTCGAGATAATAGTCAACTTCTGGTTATTTACCTTTATTGTGACAGAGAAGGTCGAGGACACCGAGTTACCTTTTACCTTCTGGTTTTTGATCTTGACCGTGCTCGAGCTCAAGGCCACCACGATCTCTTTTATGTAACGTTGCCTAGGCCCAGATAGTCGAAAAGCAACTCAAAATCGCTAAATCTTTAACGATTTTTGAGATAATAGTCAGCTTTTACTTTTTCACTCTTGACATGACAAAGAAGGTCAAGATCACCGGGATACTGCTTATATAACGTTTCCAGGGTCCAAAGCGTCGAAAATGAGCGCAAAATCGTTTTATATATGTTTTTCAAGATACGTCTTCCTATCATTAATAGTGCGCGATGTCACGTGACCTTTGACCTTTCAGGATCCAAGGTTACTCCCTAGTGAGTAGGTTTTATATATTCACGTCAGGAATTGACGTATTTTATGGCAACTGTGCGTTTTTTAAATTACTTTGACCTCGCTTCACTGATTACTGATCTTGAGATTAAGCTCAAAATTATTTGCGACTTATCGAGACCTGAATACTGAATATGAAGCTCCTCCTACTCAAACGCCAAATTTCATCTCCCTCTTTCAAATACTGTTGGAGAACTTTTCTGGAAACCATCCAAATGGAAAAGAAGAAAAAAACGGATAAGGGTAAAAACTTCAAATTTATACTCAGTTAGAAACGAAGTTTGCAAGTTGGAATAAACAAGACTGTAGACTGAAGATGAAGTTAATTTTAAATTAAAGCAATTCAGTTTTAATTACATTACCTATTGACCGAAGTCGATGAAATATTAATATCATGCAACCAGAAATGTAACCAGGCTTATATGTTTTAAATTTAATCTTTTTAGTTAAGTTATTTTATGGTCATTTAAAATTAATTATATTTCAAAGTTAATTTTATGAACTGCTCTTAAAATATGTTTTTTTATAACTGGCATTTATTTGCTTCATGTGAACTTCCGTTGCTGACCCATTTCAACAGTATTTATATTTTGTGGGCTTTGCTATTTTATGGGATGGGTTTAAATTGTTTTTCTGCGTTCCTCTACAGCCGGGGATTGAGGAAGACAATTGTTTCAGCTCTAGGAGTTCATGTTGCACTTAACCGAAGTAACAGGATTTGTCCCCAAGCAATGCCATATTATTTCCATTGCATGCTTTTCCTCTTTAACTGAAGGCTAAATTAGGCCAGTATGGTGAGAGATACCGCGGCTTCGAACCTTGATCATTTTTAACCGCCGCTTTGATCATTTTCCATCCACCTCTTTGATCATATCCTTACCTCCGCTTTGACCATTTACCAGCCTCCTCTTTTATTCTTTTCTGACCCCAACTTTGCCCATTTTTTAGCCACATCTTTGATCGTTTTCTGACCTTTACTTGGCGATTTCTTACCGCCGCTTTGTATCATTATTTTACCGTCACTTTGATACTTTTCTTTTGATTGGCACAAACACGAGTCTGTTCCAACGAAATAGAAGTAACTAACGCATTAAAAAGGAAAACAATCTTTCGAGCCTGTACTTTGCGTTCAAAAAGGTTTTTGTTTAGTTATTGCAGTGCCATGCGTTGTGGCTGGGTCTTTACTCATAAATATATTATTTGGCGACGGGGGTATTATTCATATTTAATGTAATACTCCGCTTTAAGGAGATGAGGAGGCATTTAACAGCAGGTATTTTTCATACATAGCGCTCCTCGTTTAGGGTTTGTTTTATAAGTGAAAGACGCGCATGTAACACTTTGTAAGTGAGAGCTCCCGGTGTGGTGGTCTCCACGAAATTTACAGCCTCTTATCATATTTCTTAAATAAGCGAGCATTATATTAACTACATGCCCATTATTTCGGACCATGTTGGCGCTTTTAACTGTGGTTAAACCGTAGTTATACAAGCTCTTATTGACGAAACAGGACTCATTGAAAAAGAGCGAACGATCTTGTGACAAAATTGCAAATGTACCCCGTTTAAAAGGGACTCGCTGCTCCTAAAACTAACATTCATATAAGCTTATAACATTCATCAATAATGTTCTAAGCTTAAAGACGCGTAATTTTTGGCCGGACGTGTTTGGCGTAGACTGCCTATTTTTTGAATATTTTTTTCATTTAGTATTCCGCATTTTCGACAAAAAGGTGTTCGTTCGAAACTGAATTCAAAGGTAAAGATACAGAAATTACGCAAATACGAGAATTTAGTTTGAACGGAATTGAGTTGCGGGAGCAACAAAACTAGTGGTACGAAGTGGCATAAGGGGACGACATTCTAACGATCACTTCTACTGTGTCAGTACTGCATGACACCGATATCAAGACCATGACTGCCACCAAGGTCTTTATTACATTATAGTGATATGGAAACTGCGTTTGACTGTATATTGTTGTGAATGGGAAATAAATACAGGAACCATAGCACACCTCACAAAAGTTGGGCTTCTGTAAGTATCAATCAATCAATCAAAGAAATTATGGCATGCATCACAAATCTGCCTCTCTGTGGGTGTCATTTGATTAAGGAAACCACGGTAAGTTTTTCAAAAATTCGCCTTCTGTAGGTTCATCAAAAGAACTACTCCATGCAACACAGAAATTGCGCCTTCTGTCGGTATCAGTTGATTACAGAAACCACAGCTTGCATCACAAATCAGGCGTTCTGTGTGTATGAATCATGAATTAAAGAGTGTGTCCTAAAAAAAGACGGAGAAAAGGTTTCATAATACGTGATGGCATGAAAACAAGTCTGTCTTTGTAGCCTTCTGGAACCACGGAGAACCCACTTGGTAATTTTGAGGTCAAACGCGGTCCGCATGGATTGCCAATTTTGTTAGTAATTTTCATGCAGGACTCCCGCGTTTCTTGCAAATAAAGGTAAAATTATGAAATTCTTTACGCATTTAATTAAAAAAGAATTATTAATTCAAAACTACCACTCCGCGTCTAAGGAGTGTTTTAAAAGAGTCATGGGCGCGATGTCTCCAGTTGGAACGTAAGTGCCCCAGCCTCTGCCATCCGGCTAATCCATCCTCCTCCCTCGTGACTGTAGAAGACCACAGGATCTAGTTTGACCATTTCCCGCAATGTGCAATTGAACATAATTGGTAATCATTTATTATAATTTAACCAGAGTGTTTAAAATGTCCGTTCTAAACACGTGTTCAAGTGACATCAGTTATAAAAGCAGTTAGAAAGATGGATTATGCAATTTTAGTCAAAACTCAATAGCTCCTACCTTCTTGCAAAAAAGCTTAAATTCTATTTTATTTTATGTTTAGACACCCAGTGACCTCCCATACCTGGAAGGTTTGGCTCGTCTCACAGAGGATGAATTTATATCAGCAATCCAGATATCCTTAGATATTAACATATTTAAAGATTCGTGAAAACAGCGTTTAATTGAAGCGATTTATTTTGAAAATGCTATAAGTAAAGTTACGTAATCTAGAAAAGAGCACAAACACAGTTTTTCCAAATGATTTAAATAAATGACCTAAATGTAAATGGTCAATCACAAAGGGCTCTCCAATACTTTTTAAATTGATTTTTAATTAAATTACAATTTTTTACTGTGAATGTAAATACCCTTTGGAAGTCTGACACGTATATCATTGACATTTAATCCTTTGTTCATGTTTCGCATTTAGACTTTCAGGCCTGTTAGTATTGATCTGTATGGCAAGAGAAACTCTGTTTCGGTTTTTGGACACTAATTTTATGCATACAAGACAAAATGCACATTAGGTTACATGAAATGGCATCCATAAATGACATGGCATAAATGCACGAATGAATGACATGACATAATGGCATGGCATAAGTGACGAGTAATTGGCCTTGTTGTGTCTAAATCTGTATATTTATCTTTTTGTTTGACACCTTGTTCTGTAGTTAAATTGTTTTGAAAGAGTAAAAGGCTAAACGTTTCATTTTGCCTTATTTCAACTTTATATTTCTAGATTTGTTTGACACCTTCTTCTGTAGTTTAATTATCTGAAAAGTTTAAAGACCAAATGTTTCAATTTGCTGTATTTCAGTTAGACGGTACGCTCCTCGTGTTATATCTATTCAGAATCTTGCAATTCATATTGCTTGATCACATATCTTTAATTTTGATTGTTCATTCTCTATTATTTTTTGTAAAATGAAGCCTTAAATTTTACCGATACTTTATATGTCTTATTTGCAAGAGACAGATAAATGAAGGATTGTCCTGGTAAGTAATGGGCACTACATTAAGTTATCTGTAAGCAATATCTGCTAATTTATAGAACATTTTTCTCCATTTGGCGATAGCACCATGTTTTGTGTAAAATATACTCGCTTATTCTGACAAAAGTCTTATATTCTGACTGTCGATTAAATTTTCGTTTCTCTATGGCATCTCTTAATTGAGTTGTTTCCTCTTTTGGACCGGTTCCAGACTTTCTGTCGGGCTCTGTTTAGCTTAGGTTTTTCTCGTTTCTATAGCATCTCTTCACTGGGCTATTTCCTCTTTCGACCTGCTCCAGACTTTCTGTCCTATTCTGTTTAGTTTAAATTTTCTCTTCTCTATGACATCTCTTCATTCGGCTGTTTCCTGTCTTCTTCTAGCCAGACAATGTGTTTGTTTATCGTTGCAACTATCTATTCTACGTCATAATCTTTCAATTTGAGTAAGGTCACTTTTTGGGGCTTTCAAGTCTTCTTTCATAATTATCATATTTTCTGTCTGCTCCTGGATTATCTTTCCTCCTGTTCCATTTCCTTGTCTTCATGCTATTGGAATCATGTCTATAATCAAAGCAGGAATCTCTTCTTTCTCTTGGTGAAAGCATTCTTACAACAAAGCTAGTGTCTCCACCTTTTTTTGCTATCGGGAGAATAGTCTATAAGTAGGAACGTAATAGCCAGAAGAATATTCGTCAGATACCCTGCTGGAAATGGCGAATGTCTTCAGGAAGAATCGTGATATCTGTTGTTTCTCTTCTGGTTATTATACGATCTATACCTGTTCTTTCTCAACCATCGTTGCAGGCGTTCCTCATTTTATGGACTTAATCGTATAAATCTTCTTGAATGTTCACTTCTATCGTAGTTGTCTTTTGGCCCATATTCCTTTTGATTTCTGTTGTACTGGTCATTATCATACCGTTGTACATTTTTCCTTTGGCTGTCAAATCTAGCTGTATTGTATTTCACCTCATGTTCCTCTGATTAAGCATTCAGGAATCCACGAGACGCCATACCGCACCTTAATCGAAATTTCACCCAAGATCGCTTTTTGGTTGCTGACTATGGTTTTAATTTGCTTTATGTTCACAGGTGCCGGTGACTGGTATGATCATGTCTCCGCATCACGCTTTTTTTTTTTTTTTTTTTTTTGTCTTTTTTATTTTTTGTTCCTGATTTCTCATGATACTTTCAACAACTTGTGTATTATTCACAGCTGGCACGCAGGCCTTTTCCCAGGATTTTGTCACTCGTACATAAATAAGACAGGACGTTACAGAACAACTTGCTTACAGAGACAAACAATTAAATACAACAAGAGACGGGACATGTACAGTACAGCACAAAGGAACGAAAGATGAAGGGAGTAAGTGAGTTGCTTTGGTATTATCCTAAGGAAGAGGACCTGCTCTGAAACATTTAAATGTTAAATGGATGATGCCATCCTTTCCACTTTAGTTCAAAATTCGAACTCGAAAGGGTCTTTTTGTCTACTTCTATGTGCGTCTGGATTTCTTTCAATAAAATTGAGTGTTGAAATTGGTAGTCATAGAACCGAGCTTTCCAAATAAGATACTTTATTAGGAGGAGGATATGATTTTTTGCTTGATGGAACACCAGTTTAAGAAAGGTTCGATTGCTAATGAATTGGGCATTTCATCATTTGCGTCTGATATGCTTGCTCTGCCAGGCAATTTGTCTTCTCTACAAATTCCTCTTCTGTTTCTTCCACCAACTACTTCATGATTGTTGCTATAATATCTTAATTTTTTTAATAGTTCGTCGTTTTTCTAGTGTGGCATGTTCTGGTAAGACATGTTTTAATTCTACTGTCTTCCTCCCAAAGCAAGTCCAAAATCGGTTTGCTTTCGGGGTTAATGGTTAGCTTATTTGTCATAGACTTTAAAAGTGAAAAAAAATCAAAAGCTTCCTATCTGTTAAATATGTGTAGAGAAGATACCATTCTTGAAAGCTTAATCTTCTACAATATCACGCACTTTTTAACCACAAACTGATTTAATCTCGTTTCCATATGATCATAAATCGTGGCTTCTAAATTATCCATTCATTTTAGGGCATTGTTTTGATGTTTCTTCCCTAATTCATCCGTCATTTTGAAAGACGTGTGATTGAGTTTAAATTCAACATCTTCTATGACATTCTGGAGCATTTTTGTATTCGAAATAAGTCCCCTCATGACATTGGCTAATGTTGGTTACCACTTTCTTGTTATCTTGGTCTCTTCCGTAATTTACGATTCATTCTATTTATGTCCGTCCGCATTGCATTAGGCTAAAACAATGAGAGCAATCACACTTTTGTTAAAATCGTGAATCGTATTGGAGCTAGAAGTCTTTCTAATATTATTTGGAATAACTTTTATGGCTGAAGCAGTTTTTTAAGGTTCTCCGTGTAAGATACTTGTAAGAAATGTCACTGATTGAATTCAGTTCAGTATGTTTGTCTCGTCCCCCACTCGTGTCGTGTTCAAGCAATCCCCAAAGTATATAAACCGCGGTTTTCACGTCATTCGGCGCTATTTTACTGTTTTGGTTCATGTTCATGTTTAGTCCTTAAGAATTGGAAGAAAATAAATAGCGTTACAAAATAGATTGGCCGAATCCTTTTTTTGGATTTCGATTCCTTACATTTAGTACAAAATTATTTAATATTCATAGTTATGATGGCAGACTGAAAGCTGAATGATGGATATCGGAAAAATGAATATTGCACAGCTAAAAGAGGGACTGGCCGAAAAAGGTTTGCCAACGAAAGGGAACAAGGTAGAGCTGGTAAAGCGGCTACAAGATTATTATAAACACATAAGAGTTCCGAAGGGTGCGGAGCCATCCCAGAAGAAAAGTGACGTTAAATCTGAGGTACGATCTAAGATTTAATCCCCTCTTGAAGATACAGTAAGGCCAAGTGACAGTGCTTCCAAATCTGGTTCCACAAGTAGTGTTTGTTCTGCTCGCGTCTGCTAAAAATGCTGCTGCCCTAGCAAAGCTCAAGTTGTGCGAGGAAGAGGAGCGTTTGGCAGCTCAGTTGAAAAGACACCAACTCAAGTCCGAGCTAACTGCTGTTGAAGTAGAAGAACAAGTCCTTGCAATGTATAACGAAATCCTGATCACTAAACATTTCAAAGCGCGATTCCAAACCCAGTTACGCTTATCCCAGTAGCTGAACAATTTAATCCGCAATTAGCACCTTATGTAAACTCCATTCATTCCACGCAGCAGCAAATGATTGACATTTTATCCTTGCCTAAGTCCGAGCTGCTTACCTTCGATGGGGACCCAATGAACTTCCACATGTTTATGAACTGTTTCCATAGTCGGTTCTACCCAAATGAGTAATGTTTCTAAACTGAACAAGCTTTCTGAACTATGCAAGGGCAGGGCACCAAACGTCATAAAACCATGCGCGTGTATGCTGCCTACAGCTGGCTATCGAAAGGTCAAAGAGCTGTTGATAACGACGCGAGAAAGGCAAATTGCAACCAAACAAGTCCTTGAGTTTTCAAGTCGGTACAAACAAGGCCAAGGCACCCGCTCAGGCAAGTCGAAAGTGCTTCATATGTAGCGACTCGCATTATCTGAGCCAGTGTGAGAAGTTTAAGAAATCGCCCGCTTCTGACAGACTGAAGTTTGTTAGAGAAAAGAAAATTTGCTTCAATTGTTTGAATTGTTCTCGACACGTTTCACAGGAATGCGGGTTCTCCAAGACGTAAGTCCACTATTGCCCACGTGTGTTGGTGAAACGCTTGGTCAGTTACTGTAAATCACACCACTTCAGTACTGATAGGCTATGCTGTACTAGTATGGCTTACTTGTATATTCACACGTATCACTGGCCTCCGCCAATTAAAACTTCGGCACAAAGGGAATGTAAAAAAGCTTTATTTTAACCAAGCCACAGAAATAAAATAAAATGTGTATTTGTTTCAAGCCGATTTGTGGAACTTTATGCTTGCCGCACGCTTGCTGTATCATGCACGGTGATGTCAGGGAAAATTACTGTGTTCAATTTTAACCCTTCCTCATATAGTGTTATTGTTTGCATTGTGAAACCGCTTTTTGTGATGGTTGTATATGCTATTGAATTCACTTGTGCCACTGTATCATGTTCGGTATTGTCGGGAAAAGCTATTGTATTTAGATATACCCCGTCCGTCCCAGTTTTATTGTTCAGATTATTGTACCGCTTTGCTGTATGAATTGTGTGAATGTATACGCTGCTGAATTTATTTGTGTCCCTCGTGGTGAATGCTGAGCATTCACGGGACCGCTGTAAGAAACGCCACTGCTTGAATTCAGTTCAGCATGTTGTCACGGGGTGAACATTTTTCTCGTCCCCCACCCCTACACACACGTGCGTCTTGTAATTGAATGATTTGTTGTGTTGTGTTCATTCGTCCGTGTTTAGCAATCACCCGCCGTTTTCGCGCCATTCGGCATTTGGCCGCGGAAAGTCAATAATTTTGTACCTGTGCTATTTTACTGTTTGGTTCATGTTCATGTTTAACCGTTAAGAACTGGAAGAAAATAAAAAGCATTACAAAATAGACTGGCCGAATCACTTGCTGGATTTAGAGCTCTTACAATACACCTGAATTTGCTATAATAACTAAATTTCCGATACTGACAAGGACTCTCACTTATATAACAATGATCAATCAGTCCACATTAAATATGTTTTCCATTGAAAGACATAGATGAAGGCACACCAGAAACTGAATACACATTCTGTTCAAGCCAAATATTGGATCTGTAATCAAGAGCACCTTACATTTATACTTTTATACTAATTATAAGAGCCGGCAATAATGCCTCATTGCACATGGGAGACCCAAAAATGCCCCAGGACAGTTTTAACAAATAAGGCATTTTTATAATAGAAATTATATATGTAGGGATTCAGTTAAAACATATGTTTGTGACGGAACTAGATCTGTACTTGGCTTAAAATTTGAAATCTCATTTTTGCAGTTGGTTGACAAGGCGGCTGTAAACACCAAGACGGAGGAAATCAAAATGGATATCTTTCAAAATACTTCTTCAGTCTCTTTGATTCTATATTCTTTTATCCAATGGACCTACTCACTAACATTTTACATTTGGTACCCATGTAGAAAAACTCACCTGGAAGAGGTTTTACATTATCTTTGGCTTGGCTTTCAGTTAATAGGAAGTTGTAAACGGTTGTGTTATCTGTTTCGGCGATCTACAGTAGGTTGCTGCTAAAGAGTTACCACTATAACAGACAGTCACTGGTGATCTTCTTTACATATAAATATATCCATAATTCAACTCTGAACTTCTTATAACTATCTTTACTACGGATGTTCAACTATTAATCAGGTTTTGTAGCACATCCGTAGTGTACGTAACAATATGTCAATGCTTGGGAAACAGCAAGAAATCGATATAAACGTCTATGAATTATCTAAGTACTTGGCGTTAATACCGTACATATACTTGGCAAGTGACAACTGTTCAACCATGATTAATTCTTGGTTCTTGAAACCTTTCACTTTGACACCTGAACATGTCTTGAGCTACGTAGCTGGAAGTTTTGAATAACATATCCATGTGAATCCCTGTGGATCCACTGATCTATAATGAAGAAATGCATCATTTCAATTTTTAGCTAGGAAATATGCTGTTTTAAGAGATGAAACTGATCTCGAGCGAATGCTCGACTTTTTCCATGATGTCCTAAAATTAAAATTATATAATTGTTGAGGGATTCTAAATAATTTGGAGTAAGTTAGATGAAGTATCATCAGAAATTTTTTGGCACTTTGCTTAAATACCACGGGTATTTTACTTGAGGCAGATTAGAAAGTAGCACTTGAATTAATTTTGGCATGCTAAGTTATCAAGAGGAACGTGCGGGAAATTAAACACACCCAGTGCCATCGGTGTGTTTAAAAGGAAACGCTGCTGGGAATCAATTAAAATTGAATTCATATATGAAATTCATATTGAAAAAATTGAATTCATATATGTCATACATTGGCTACAATGTCTTGCTTGTAAGATCATAGTAGAACGTTTGAATGCGTTTCGACGTCATGAGACTGATATCACTATTACAAAAATGCAGTAATCAAGTCTTTTCTGTGTCATATATGTCATGCCTTAGCAACTTATTCTTGCCTATAAGTTTATAGCATGGCATTTGAATGCTCTTCGACGTTGAGACTAATATCAATATTACACAAGGCAGTATCAAGCTTTATTTGTGTCATATATGCCAAGCATTAACAACAAATTTTTGCTTATGTAGTCAATAATAAGTGATAATACGGGATTCCTTAGATTTTTAAAAATTATTCAGCCACCTGCTGATTTGTTAGATATAAATTCGTTCATATAATAGCAGACATATTTCTATCAATATTATAAAAACGCCGGGTTTTACTGTGTTCGTCTGTTACAAAATTACTTGTGCGAAACTCTTAGCACATTTGTATTTTTTTTTGGTAATATTTTACAGATCAGAAAGAATACTAAAAAGGCCGAAACTGAATTCGCATCTCTTAAAAAGCTACATTTAGTCTTCTTTAAAACCCGGTACTTTATACAAAATAAAAATTAAATAAACAACAACACAGCAAAACGAAAAAGCATGCTTTTTTGTAAAAAATTTTGAGCCGACCATAAAAAGCATTTTCCTTACCGTTATCAAAAAGTACAAACTTTATGACGGGTGAGTAATTTCAAGTAATTTAAAATGTATTTCTAACGTAAAATAAAACAGCTTGAATATGGGTGAAAAAAAATAAAACAAAATAAAAATAAAACAGATTGAATATGCGTAATAGAAATTAAATTATTTTCCCTATTTTTAACTTTCTTGAAAAGCTAATTAAGAAACATTGGTATTTTACTGAAGAATTAACTGAACAAGTTTCATAAAATCAAAAAAAAAAAAAAAAAGAACAAGTGCAAAATGTTACGTTTCCATAAATATCTTTATATTTTGACAGCAAAGACAGTGTGTGGAGTTTTAAGGCGCAGGCAACTGCATGATACCATGTTTATAAAATAACAGCTGGTTTTGATTATAACCAGTTCTAGAGCACTTGCGCTTATGGTAACGTGACTGTTTTCAGACGCTTCACTGTGTGATTGTAGATGTGACCCAGTGTCATACACTCTACACGTGACATTGCGTATCAGCTGAATATATCTTTAACAACTGTGTTTGTTTATTTAACAGCTTATACTGGAGGCTCCATTGCAGTTTTTGGCTTAACATTGTGCATTTAATCATATGCAATGTATATGTAGGAAAACAAGCGTGCAGGTTTTACCTATTTATGTCACTAGTACCATGGTGGTTTTGGAAGAAGCTGATTCTATTTAAATGTATTGATTTGGATTAACAGTGACACTTATTTCAGTATGTATTATGCAGTCTATTAGATGCTGTATATATATATATATATATATAATATATATATATATATATATATATATATATATATATATATATATATATATATATATATATATATATATCTTTTATATATGATATGTTTTAAGTCACAGATGCACATATGTTTTAAGTCATAGATGCAAAAAATATTAAGAAAATGTGTCAAGCTTAAAATATTTGATAAAGAGGACTTTTGAAAAGGCTAAGTTTTAGCTACATATATAGTATATGCACACGAATTCCTTCTTTTCAGTGTTTTCCTTTTTCAATATTAAAAAGCTCAGCGCTAATTGTGATATTAATACTCATTTTGCATCAAAAGTGCAGGTGTGCAGTGCAGGTGCAGGTCTGAAAGGAATACCATTTTTATGTTAAGCGTGGATTAAATGAAAATTATCCCCTTTTAAAAAGATAACGGCACTCCGCACGGATAAGGTCTGGCCTAAAAATTATCGCCCTTTTACGTGTTTTACACGCGCATGATAGCACATATGTTGCCAAGTTCCATCCCCTGTTATTTATTCCATAGCTCTTTTCGTGAGATCATGTTTCATTTTAATTCAAAGCGAGAAAAAATACAATTAACAAATATATTCTAAAAGGCATTATAATAATATATATTATTTAATTGTTAATAATATTTAACTGAGTTTAACCTAGGGGATTTTTTTTTACGACGGAATGGGAAATGTTTACTTTTATTTATGTTATAAATTTGCTATTACAGTTCAGTTAACAGAGTTCATTAAGCAGCATTTGTCGCGAAGTATCATATTGATTTGGGGAGAAATTCTAATGTATAACGCAATAAAAATAGTGATTAAAATTTGTTAAAAGGTATGAGGACTTATGACGGTATCATAGAAGACATCGGCGTGTTCGGCTGGTGGCAGGCGCTCATACTCACAGCTTTATCTATACCAGATATCTTCCTCGCCTTCGCTCTCCTACTACCAGTGTTCACTGGAGCAACACCTAGCTTTACGTGTGCCAGTGCTACACGCTACAGCAATAACAATTCTGTGGTAAGTAGATATATATAGAGAGAGAGACAGAGACAGAGAGAGAGAGAGACAGAGACAGAGACAGAGAGAGTGATGACGCACATAGAAATGCACCAGTGTGTTAATCTTCAAAAGACATTATGTACACTCTCGAAAGAATCCTGGGTAATTCCTTACAGTTTATGCAGAATTTACTTAAACATATCCCTTCGTTACAGTGTATGTTCCTCTGTTCTTAAAATGTTACATTTTTACTGATGTCAATTAGAATTACAATGACTAGTTTTAAGCTGATGCCTTTCATGATTTTACGAATTCCATGTAACCTCTGTTAGAGCAATTCAACATTCACAATAAACAAAACTACTGAGGCGGCAACAGAGGAAGCCATTTGCTCCACGTGTTCTCAATTCACGTTTGACGACACTTTTACCTCAGTTGTTTCAGAGGTACCCGTTTTTATTGTTGCAAAATTGAAAATATTTAATGCATGACAATTTGTTTTTAATAGACGCTGATTAAAATAACACAAATAAAAGTAAGCGATAAGATTGAAATGAAAATTTATGATAAGCTATTGGTTTTTACTTTTTGTGCAAGAACTTTATTCGAAGAATATGAGGCAATTAAATAAACCAGTTAAACATACATATGACCAATATACCAATTAAATAAACATATGACTATTCTTTTGCAACATATTTAAGTACTTTATTTAAAAAACTGACGAAGAATAAATTGCAGAGTTTGTGCAAAAACTAATTTCGATGTGCTTCACTAATGAAGATTACTTACGTATGTGGTGAAGACCGTCTGAAGTACTAAAGTGACACTGTTCCTGTAATTCTAAGTTTTAAGTAGATAGTATATGCATATATATGCTTGCAGTGGAATCTGGTATGTGATTCAGACTACATCAGCAACCTCATCACAACTATTCAAATGACAGGGCTATTGTTTGGAGCCGCAGTCTTTGGCCAGGTCAGTGTAGATATGTAGTCTTGCACCTGACTCAGTGTTGGTGGAGTATTTGGCTCCTGTTGAAATGATTACTATATGTATTAATACTCGATATTGTTTTAGAAAGTACAAACTGAAACAGTATTATGATTACACTCGGGGCACTATCAGGCTTATGTTCTGATACCCTGTTAAATACCCAATGCCCATGTCATTATGTAATAAAAACAATTCTAGAAATTCTGTCTAGAAAGGTTGTTATGTTTTCTGACAAAATTTATTATATTTGTATTTCTATTTGTTGCATGGTGACACTCTAACACTAACAAATAATAATTTTGTTCTAATGTGATGTGATGTGATAATGTGATATACCATACTCATCCGTACATCACACGCACAAAGAAACAAATAAATCTTTTATTTAAATGAAAGTTGTGAGATTCTCGCTGTTACTTTTAGTTGTCGGATACGTTTGGACGAAAGAAGGCATATACGGTCGTGTGTGTTTTGCTGGTAGTTGCCGGTACAGTGTCTGGCTTTGCTCCGAACTGGCAGACATTTGCAGCAATGAGATTCTTTGTTGGGGTACGAAAGTTATATTTCGTTTCCCATATTTCGTCATTACGCAGCTTATTATACAATGAGCAGATGCAGGTTTTTACACGCTCAGTTAGTCATAAGCAAGAGTTGGGGAAGATTTAATCATAAAAATAAATCAAGTAGAGTTCTAATTACATAAAGACGTTTTGTAAATGAAATAACGGTTTCATACAGACATCAAGGGATAGTTTGTGTTGTACTAGAACAGTGCTATAAACGGCAGGATTTTATAGTACCAGCTCAAATGAAATTTATATACCGAGTATTGATAAGCTATAAGATGCTGAATTTACTTTGGTAGATAAGCGCTGGCGGGTACTTTTGTATCAGCTGTGTCTACCCGCTAGAGTTTATAGGAGCGGGCTGGAGGACGCTGTGTGGTACTATTGGTTTCTGGGCAGTCGGAGAAATGCTTCTCGCCTTAGTGGTTAGTGCCGTACTCTCTGATAATTAATATTCTGTTTCAAACTTTAGATTTTACTTCACAGAACTCTCTAAAGATATTAACTCTAAATTGGTAAATCAATATTTATACAGGCAATTTAATTGAGACATAAATTCACAACGGCTACTTCATTGATTGTTTTGTCACTTCAATGTGCCGCAAAGTCAACAACCTGTGTACGTAATGAAACGGTAGGTACTGATTCTCACGTCCACGTACACTAGTAAGAGTAAAGTGTGAATGTGATTGATCGCCACAGTTTATCCAGTTGGCCCAAATTTTGGCAAATTTCTGCCCCGTCCAACTTTCACCCATTCTATGATTGGCTAACAAGGGCGAGATTATCAAGAAGCAATGACTGTAACCAGACTTACAAAGCAAGCGAGACGTTCGAATCCCTACATATACATCACTAATGAATAATCTATAATGCTTTTTTATAGGTAAGAGTACCTAAAATATTTGTTTTGCAAATCGTCGTCATCTATTAGTTGCTAAAGCAACTCATCTGTATTTTAGGCATATTACGCTCGAAACTGGCGTTATCTAACCGTGGCTACATCTTTATCCGGATGCCTGTGCTTTCTGGCAATTTGGTAAATAAGTTCTCGAATTGTTTTTTAAACTGTGGATAATTTTAATTTTTCCTGCCAGAAAGTAATTAAAAGTTATTTAAACCTTGTATTTTATATGCACGAAAGCATATAATTATTATGTCAATTTTGGTAATGTAATTGGTTTGTCCTTATCTTTTAATTATTTTGTCTTTCTGTGTTAATAAAATCTTTAATCTTTGTAAACTGACTACCCCTTTTTGTTGTACAATTTCTATGCTCTTTTATTTCAGCACCTTTTATAATTGCTTCAACTTTTTATTCTTACATGGGCTAGCCTTTATGGTGTTTTTCTTCATGATTACAATTATTGTGCTTTTTTGCTTCCATATCAGTAAAACTCTTTTACTTTATAATTATAAAGCACTTTTACTTTAAACTATTGCGTTCTTCTTTTATAATTATTGTGCTCTTTAAGTTTTCCAATCAATACGCTCTTTACTTTATGATTTTAATGCTCTTTTATAAATGATATGCTCTTATATTTTCATAATCACTATGTCATGCTATCTACGCCATTGTCATAATCTTAAAATAACTTAGAACTGTTGACAACAAGATTTGTAGTTATTTTAGAGGCTAACAAAAATGTGGAGTTATATTAAGAATTACTTTGAAATTATAAAATATAAATTTAAATGTTAATGTTAATCTTTGACCTCGAGGTACCTATGCCTTTAAATTCACAGCTAAACAGGGGCTGAAAATCTTCTAGAATCTAACATATAATTGTGATTAATTGCTTTTTTGTCAATATCTTGACCAGATGACACAGATGAATTGATACATTCAGAATCTTATCTTATTGCAATCGTAATGACTATTGAAATATATAGAATGCGGGCGAGATAAGATTACATCAAAAAACACTAAATGTTTTTATATGTAAACATGAAACTTATGAGCCATCTGTAGCTCCTTGGATATTAAAATCTGAAATTAATGACAGTCATTCAAAGATGTTGTCTCCAGAATGACGGTTTATACGTAAATGTATTAATGCGAGATATTTATTAGACAGTTACGTCAAACAGAAATACTACATGGTCAAGTAGGAAGTACAAGAAAATACACCAAAAGGGTACCCGTATGGAGAGGTCAATGTGCACCTTTGCCTAAGGGACATATTTCCCTGTACTTCCTTCTTGACTTGTAATATGCCTTTCTGTTGATTACCCTGAATTTCTTTAGCACCCTTTCTGAAATAGATTTAAACTGCACTTTTTTAATTGAAAAACATGAAAAACAAATAAAGCTAATACTCCACCTGTACAGGGAAGTTTAGTCCGTCCTTATCTGATAAATAGTTACCTAACAGCAATGATTAAGACAAGGCTTTTTTGTCTGATAAGGTTCGTTCCAGAGAGTCCACGTTGGCTAGCACAGCAGGGACGCACTGATGAAGCCATAGATATCTTCTCAACTATCGCGAAAAGGAACAAACGGGCATTACCCGACATGACTGTCCTGTTCGGTGCAGCCATGGTAGAGAAAACAAAGAAGGGAAAGAAGTACACATATCTGGATCTGTTTAGACCTTGTTCACGTCTGCTTAAAACTGCTGTTGTTCTTCTCACGTGGTACGCCAGTTTGCACTATTAAAAAATTTTGATGGAGGCAATGTCAGGGCTGCAAGTTCGCTGAGTAAAAATAAAGAGATGATGAGGGAAAACCATTCCAGTTTTATTTCTATACTTGCATTTTAAAATAAAAAAGGACTTTTTGAGCCTTTAAAACTTTAAAAAAGTTTAATTTAACATGTTGCAGTCGAAATGTCGGAGAGTTTTGAAAGAATTCAAGATCAGTAATTGGTATTGCTTATCCTGTGTAATCAGTGTAGAATAATCATCAATAAATAAGAATAGTCATATGCATAAATAAACAATCATCAAACAGATGTGGCTTTCAACATTACCATAGACATTTGGTATCACATGATCTGATATGATAAAGCTATTTTTTAAGAAAAGCATTCTACTTAAGAATGTTTTACGCTTAGAATTAGACCAGCTTTTACAATGGTAAAACTCTTGAGTGGAAGAGGGGGATTGGGATGGTTATTGGCCTGGAGACAAGCCTATACACAAATTTTATTTTCACAGTTATGCAATCGGGGGTTGCAGAAAGTACACTATAATACAATTCACACAACAGGTCAGAGAAATGTGCATCATTTTCGTACCCACAGGTTCACATTGTTTTTGGCATATTATGAAATCTCCTATAATCTGCAAAGCTTGTCTGGTAATCGCTACTTCAATATGTTCCTAGCCGGCTTTGTTGATTTGGGGGCGATGCTTCTTGTCATTTTACTGAACAACAAGCTGGGTCGCCGAAATCTCCAGGTAAGCTGTGTTGTATCAGGTGTTATATTTGAGAAAACAAAGTAAAGACTAATAAGGGTTATTTAATATAAGCAATGTGTAAAGTGAAATATCTGCAAGCTTTCTGATAATTACTCATAAAAAAACAAATTCATAATTTGATAATTAAAGTTTGAAGATTTTCTATCAATATTTATTTCAATCACAACGCAACGAAATGACTAAAAGTTTTTGTTTTGTTTACTTTTTTATATTTAAAAGGCTTCCTTGCTGACGGTTGCTATAGCATCTAACGTTTGCATGCTAGTGCTACAGATGCTAGAGAAACACGAGCAGCATGCCACAGGCTACAAAGTCAGTGCTCTAATCGGCAAGTCCGCAGCATTGGCCGGAACTTACGTCACACAAATATTCACTGCGGAGCTATTTGCCACTTGCGTAAGGTATAGTATCCAGATAATGTTGCTTTTTGTGCCGTATCCAGAAGACACTCTCTAAACAGGACTGTGGGCTAAAACATTACACTATAGAGCATATTATGACAGCGTAAACATACATAAATTTAGAAACACCGGAATATTCTGGAAAACAAGTTAAAAAATGTTGTTTTAAACGACCTAAATGAAAGGGTTTTGTGACGAAAAATAAACAACGAGGCTGTTTGTGGATTTCTGTTACGATTTTGCTAAGTTAATTATCTAGCTGGCTGAGAATTTATTGTTTCTTCCAGTCTTCATATAGCAGTAAACTGTCTGTATTTTGAAGGGTGAAGTAGAGTGTAATCTGAAGTTAGTTCTGCATTGACATGTGATTGTAGGAATGTGGCCTGCGGTGCCGGCTCTACAGCGGCGAGGGTGGGCGCCCTCTGCGCCCCACAGATCATCTATCTCGTACGTTCTCGTGCCAAATGTGCTAAACACTATTTTAAACTATCATATTCTTATAGAATTTAGAGGCGATAAATTTTTAATCAAGCTTTGTCCTGACCAGCACAAAATGTTGACCACTCTTTGGCGAAATGTTCTAGTTATTGGTTATGACCGATGGTGACCATCGTTACGACTGTTTGATGTGATAATAGTGTTAAAGTATAAAATCGGCAAATTATATACAACTTAGCAATTGATCATATAATATATTATTTATACATAGCCTTGCCATTAGAAACACTACCAAAAACTTTTTTATTGGTCATTCTTGGTCATGACTGATGACGACCATAGCAAGAGATTTCATAGCAACAAATTGTGGCAAAGTAAATAATTCACAAGTTATAACCTGATTAATAAGAATATAGTATTGCTATTTACAGTTATTATTTAGAAGGGTATCTTAGCAGCAACACAGTTACACTTGAATGAGTATTTGAAATTGATCTGGGCATTCGGTCAGGTGCGACTGAAAACCGGCCTAATGTTTTACACCGCAAAATTATAGATACACATTGTATAATAGAAGTTATGAACCCATGAAGGATTTATCTGCGGTTGGACTTTTAATAGAAATGACGACCTGGGAATTTACCCGAGGTAGGATAGTGCCCACGGATAAAAAAAACGAAACAAAAACATTGATTCTCAACATTGTTTTTTTTTCATATCTGAAACTTACAACATGCAGCCAGTGCAACCATGCATTTGCTTATCGCCATTCTGATGCCGTTTTCGCATAAATACAACACAAATCCGCTTGCGATATTACGAAATATCACGTACAGATAACCGTCATGCAAAATCTTTGGTTTTCCTTTGGTAGATGTTAAGTATTCCATTTTAAAAAATGTCTGATTTCATGAATTCTTTCCCTGTAAGTATACAGAACAGCCCATCTTCCCAGGGAAAAGCTAACCGACTCTGGACAAAAACCCATCATAGACCGGAATCGTAAAAAAACAAAAAAACACATTCAATGCAATTTTAGCTCCTTCGGACTATAATCCATCACAAAGAGGGATTGCACAGGATAAATGCCACAACACTCAGATTGCACCCGTATAATCAAATCATAGTCACCAAACTCAATATTCTGACCTCTGGTCTAAATCGATCACATTCAGGTATTATGCTTTAATTACAGTCAAACTGCATGACAGGAAGTATGCCCCGTCCCTCAGAATGTAACAATATAACCCGGGATGATTAAAATAAAACCCGACAGAACACAATTGCAAATACCATTTAATTAGCCAGTTAGTTTAAGAGTAATGTACATTTCATTTTTACAAGCTTATTCAAGATTTCATTTTCTCTATCCGCGGGTAATGTATTACCGCAGTTAAATTCCTATATCGGGAGAAGTCCCCGCGGGTAAAGTCCCTGAGGGTAAAGTCCTACCACGGGTAAATGACAACCTGGTAAAGTCTCCACGAGTAAAGTCCAAGCAAGTAAAGTCCGCTCGGATAAAGTTCCCTCGGGTATTGCACTGTTTCCTAATAATATGTTATATGGAAAAGGAAAGGAATAAACATAAAATATAGCATATCTCTTGTTTTTAGGGAACGCGTTACAAGATATTTCCCTTCTTGTTGATAATCACGCTCTGTACTATCACTCTGCCTCTCACATACACCTTACCGGAAACGAATGGCCGCCCACTAGAGGACAGTATGCGCTCGGAATCGGAACATGACATCACAGATAATGACGTCATCGAGAATGATACTCGAGAGAGATGTCGTCTAAATGACAATACTCATGCCACATATCTTTAATTGAAATTATTCATTATAGAATTTACAGATGTGTTCATTTGGCCAAATTGACTGGTTGTTTTGTAGTTATTGCATAGTGGGTTTCAAGTATGTAAATTTCAAAACATTTTACTCTGCGTGAATAGCAAAAGTGATTATGTAAAGCGGTATTGCTGAGATTACAGGATGACCATGTGTGTTTCTTTTACAGAACTTGCAAACAAGAAATTATAGTGTTTGTTGACACATTCTAAATAACATCATTAATACTCAGTCACATTTCAAAAACTCCTATAATTTGCTGAATAGTTCTCACCACAAATGTGGTTACCATCAATGCGGCGGTTCATACACTCCGGCAGACAAGTCTCCATCTGGCATTTCCTTGCATTAGAATTCAGCATTAAAGAACACGCGTAAAGTTTTTCAAAATATGGCATGTACAAAATTTTATTTCTGTAAAATTAACTGAAACGTTTGCGTACTAGGTGAATTTTAAAAACATAACCACAAGTACAGAAGAAAAGTATCTGGATAATTATGCCTGCGAATCTCTCTCTTGCAACAGACACTAGCCAGTTAAATTGGGTTTCTTGGATATTTTTTATTAATATTTTAATTTTAGTATTTAAAAATACTCGTTTAATGTTTAAGAAGTTGAACAGTTAAATAAACATAACAACTATATATGCATCATACAGAGATATATACTTGGCTCTATAATTGGCTAGTATTAAATGCAAACACAAAGGGGGAGGAGACTTGATGGTTATGCCAGTTATATCACAACAACACTTAATACTGAATTGTTCTTAATTCTATTAAAACTGACACACCGCGTTGTTATATTACATTGTGACACATCACATAATGATAATATTCTGTGATACATCACATTGGAATATTACACTGTGAAACACATCATATTGTGATATTACAGTTTGAGAAACTACATTGAAACACAGCGGTCAGTTGTTCATGCAGCTTTTCTTATATACGCGCGCATAGCATTTGTAGTAGTCTTAGAAAGGTTTCAAGATTGGAGAAATGCGTAAACACTATGTTGTTGAACCGTCGATGTGGGAACAGTATCATCTTGGTCCAAAGGAGACAGAGTCTAAACACATGCCACCGGCTGAAATTGCGAATTTAGTTCGTACGCGCGTATCGGCAAGGCATCAGCAACATACAACAAACTTCTCTGTTGTGTTGGCAATAAGATTATTATTTTTATGAATTCTATTTCGCCGCCACGGTTGCCATGTCCAGTAAATATGTCGTGGGTGTAGTACACGTGTAGTGCTTGTGCACTGGTGATTGTTGACGTAGTGTTTGACAAGCGCGTGCTCTTTGTTGCAGGCCAAAATTTGACAACATTGAACATTGGTAATCATGCCAAACAAATTTCAGACACCATATTGGTTGAATAAGGATTTCGCGGTTTAGCTCTGGCTACTGTTTTATAAGCCGCCTTGGGTCTGATTTTTAATCAGTCTTGACCAAGTGGTCGGGGTGAGAGAGGCCCCAAAAGTGACAGTAAAAAAGTTAATTTTAAGTATGGAAATTCTCTTGGTATTGAGATAAAAGAAATGCAATCGTTTTTGTGTGTGAGACAAAGAAAACGGAATTCTGTTGGTGTGTGAGATCAGGAAAAGGAATTCTTGTGGCGTTGAATTAAACGAAATTGAATTTACTCTCTGGTTTCTTCGTGGATTTCCTGTTGATGAGATGTACACGCTACTCAATCGTGCTGTGTTCCGTGCACGGCGGAGTAATAATAATAATAATAATAATAATAATAATAATAATAATAATAATAATAATAATAATAAATAACATAATAACAAAGTAAAATGCATTGTAGTAATATTTTAGATAAACGCATCGAGTAAATATGTAGAGAGTTTGCCATCAGAAAATTCAGGAAGAGCATTAACATCCGAAAGTATACGGCTTTAGACGCTTGGAGTCACAATAAATTTAAACCTGTTCTTAAAATTGCTTCACGCCATGACTTTGCGATAATACGTTGCAATGAAGGTACATTAGATATATTAGAATTTAAAGAGCTTTCTATCACCTTACTTTGGAAAATACACATACAAATTGACCTGAGGTGACTTACTTATGGAACTCACCCAGAGCTAGCTGGATACTTGCACGATAGGTAGTATCGTGGATTCCTATTCCAGTGCGTCGATGTATTTCACGTACATATTCCATATGTTATACAGTATTAGTTTTGAGTACACAATTTAATTCCATCTTTATGCGACACAGTTTGGAGAAGTTTCAGCACAAATTAAACGCATCTGGCCACATCACATCAAATCGGGTAAATGTTTGCATATAGCATAGAAAAACTCCAGGATCTCAGTGCTCAACATCACTTCTTATGACGTCTTTAAGACGTAACTTTTGGACCAGCATGACGTCTTTATGACGTCTGAAAAAGTAGATTTTGCAACAAAACGGACGTTTTTTAGACGTTAGAAAGACGTCTTAAAACTTAAAATACGTTTTGTTTAGACGTAAAAAACGTCGCGTGACGACGTCTTTACGACATCTATAACAGCTTGATTTTGCAACAAAAAGACGTCTTTTAGTGGACGTAAAAAGACCTCATTTTTGGACATGCTTGCGTTGTCTGGAAAAGGTCAATTTTTCTATCATTTCTGAGTCTTATGTCAATTTCCTAACTGCTTTTATGGGGAATAAATCTAGATAAAACGCAAGAAAATACAATATTGTTGCTCTATGCAATTATATTAATTTAATGTTAAATGAACTCATAGAATACATAATCACAACAACGCGTTAGTAACAAAGAGAGTAAACCAAACCAACTTAAAGCTAGCTTGAATCCTGATTTTTTAACAGAAAAACTCTGACTTCTCCAGACATAGGTCTATGCCAGAAAATGGACCAAAAATCTCGTTTAATTACCCTATAAACTACCGCCCATTACTGTGACCACACCGCTACTGAGGACAATCCATAACTTGTACCGTCCCGCTACTTGTGTCGTGCTGCTTGTGTGGCTACCCGCCATCGCCGACCCGCTACTGACGCCACCCCGCTACTGACACCACCCCGCTACTGACACCACCCCGCTACTGACACCACCAAGCTACTGATACCGACCCGCTACTGACACCACCCCGCTACTGACACCACCCTGCTACTGACACCACCCCGCTAATGACACCACCCCGCTACTGACACCACCCCGCTACTGACACCACCCCGCTACTGACACCACCCTGCTACTGACACCACCCTGCTACTGACACCACCCTGCTACTGGCATTACCCCGCTACTGACACCACCCTGCTACTGACACCACCCCGCTACTGACACTACCCCGATACTGACACCACCCCGCTACTGACACCACCCTGCTACTGAAACCACCCCGCTACTGACACCACCCTGCTACTGACACCACCCCGCTAATGACACCACACCGCTACTGACACCACCACGCAGCGCAACTGAGCAAACTCCGCTATTGGGGTCACCCAGTACCGCTGCCCCGCTACGATACAACCACGATAGTGAAACCATCCCGCTACTCAGACCACCCTCTACAGGTACCATCTGCCTCTGGAACTCCAGCTACTCCTCAACTAAACTCAATTTAGCGGCATCGAGTTCGGGGACTCATAATCATGTCCCCTACTTCTAGTCTATACAGCTAAAGCTACTCTCAACATTACACCTTTCTATTTCTATTTATAGAAAGGGTTTCCCAAAGAAAACTTCAAAACGAGGCGAATCTTAAGGAATTTCCTCTGGAAAAGTGACTGACACCGTACTGAGGTAAACAAACCAGGTTGTTTATTAATTTTCCCCCGCATAGTGTCACACAAACGCAAAAATAAATTGAGATCATTTGCTTTGACACAGTAAACAAATTATCTGACGTGCGCCGAATATTTGTTGCCTGCTATAAATAGACGACTCGAAAATAAATCTGCTGCTAAATATAACACTATAGAGATAACATGACTGGCATGTCATCAATGACGGCCGTACTTAAGCCCCTGTAAGGTCAGCAATGGAATAATTTTCTTTTTTTTTCACAGATAACCAGTACCAGGCCACTCTTGCAACACTTTTTTTCAAACAACCAACGTTCTAAAGGGATCACTAATCAAACCCTTTTTAACAAACAATCAATAATCTCACCCGATGAGTAATGCAACCGCCCTTTTAAAACAGGCAACGATTTTCCTCGAGCGGTCACTATTTAGCTGCGTTTTTTAAGCAGAAAAAGCGCTAACAACGAGTTATCTATTTATATACTGGCTCATTTCTTTATACTGCAAAAAACTCAAGAACAAAAAAAAAAAAAAAAAAAAAAAAAAAAAAAACAAGCAAAAAAAAAAAAACAAACAAAAATACAAAAAAACACACTGACTCAGGCTGAGAGTGTTTAAAAGCTTGCCCATCATGCCCATCCACAACACAGGTTCCTCTTACTGGTCCAAACTATCGTTCGCTGACTGAATAATTCATCGCTTTACTGTGGAAATGCGTCATCGTTTCACTGTAACGGTGCGTGCACCAAACCAGCCAGAAAGGAAGAGGTCTTCAATGTTGCACTCTTTTATTTCTCCAAAACTGTACAAAAATACAGATTCATAAATGCATAAACTGAATTTAATTCGTTTGACATGCAAACAACATAAACCATTTAATTTAAGTAATCCGTCGCGGTCAATTCAGTTAAATAATTTGATAGAATCTATGACTAAGTGTACCTTATAAATCCCATTAAACACTAGTGCAACTGGAGTGAATAGACTCTCACAAACCTTTGTTTTATTTACCGATATTAAGGCCTCCTCACTTCTGGCAGGCCCAGTGCTTCACGTCGACAGAAATAAGCAGCCGTAGAAAATCATAATATTTACCCGTAACATCGGTAAGATACCTAGCTCCAAGAAGCAGCCCGCTTCTGAAGTTAGGCCTGGATAAAGAGTAAAAGAAATGAGTAGCTGGTTTATAACTATGAAATCGTAACACTTACACATTTCAAACAAATTTAAGACAACCTAAACTATTTGATTTCTTTTGCATTTTTGTTTACCTTGTTTGCTTAAAATAGGCGCAATAAAGAATATTAATTTGGAAATATGTGCATGCGTAAAGTACAAATTTATGGAAGTCATGTCTTTTTCTAAGATTAATACGAACAAAAATCTTTGTAGAAAGCATGTCTAGCAGAGCAATTTTAGAGAATGTGTGAAGGGAGGTAGAGAGAAAGTCTGTAAAGACTTACCTGAAATAAATTCACGACAGACTGTAAGGTAAACAATTGAAAACGGTTCCTCTTTTCAAAATGCGTTCTGGAATATGTGGAGCACTCGTTCACCACGCGTTGCTTGCTTATATATTTATATATATAAGACAAAAGATCTCAGTTGTGTATTTTTGTACATCTTTGTATTTAAACAGACTATGCTAGACGAAATACTGACATTTGGCATATTTTAAACACTTTCGATCTCTATATTTTTTATTTTATTTTTACTGGCGTCAGAGGTAATGCGACCAAAAATGAGGACTTTTCGAATATCTACATATGGTCTCAATTACTTCGCAACCGTAGTGGGACCTTTGTGGGATGTTCTATATGTCTAGATATAGTCTGCATTACGTCGTGACCATGTTGGAATCTTTTCAGACCATAAATGACGTCTTTTGACTGCTGGGGTGCTTTAAAAAACACCAGTTTAAATTTCATGATTGAGAGGGTTATAAAAGTATCTGTGGGTATGTCATAATATTTTTTCCCAAATTTAAACTGTTCTTGGAGATCGTCACAAATTTTGGTACGTCATTACAAAGAGCCACTCCAAATTTATAAAAAAAAAATGAAGTTATTATCTTTTCACTAAAGAGAGGGACTGAAGGATAGCCGGTAGGGAAGGGAGGGAGGGAGAGCCTGGAATGGAAGGGAGTGACGGAGGGACAGCGGAATTAAGGGACGGAGGGATGGACGGAGGTACGGAGGGAGAGCTGGAAAGGGAAGAGGGGAGGGAGGGAGAACCGGTAAGGGAAGGGCTTAAGAGTTGAGAGGAGGAAAGACAGTATTCATTTACATATTTTCTCAGGGAGTTGCCTACTTTCCTGTTGTCGCAGAACTACAATTACGCCCACTTAATACCTCCAAAATTCAAAGTGCGATTGAAGTGTCTGTATTAAACTATATAGCCAATATATAGTCCTTTAATTCTAGGCAATCGTCCTGTTCCTCAAGCTTTTCTTAACAGCAGTAAATAGAAGATTAAAAATGCCCAACTTCAGGGTCAGTCTTCTACCACTGCCATAGTAAATCAGTGCACACAGGCCCACAGAGTCAAAGGGCGATACATGTGTGTAAACAGTATTGACATTCACTATTTCAAGCAGCTACCTTGTCAGCCCAAATAAGGCTGAGAAGACGACTTCCTGCATAAGTGTGTTTTAAAAAAGTTTCCTTTTGCTTATTGATTTGTCCTTGAACTGAGGTGTTTATAATTTTGGTTAGGCGTGTTCGCTACATAGAAGCGTTACAGCAGGCCAGTATACAAAAAAATAAGGTATTACCTCATCGACTGGCTTCTATACATGTTGTAGCATAAAGAAATTATTGGAACCTTCTTTTCTTTTCACATTTCCCGCGTTGTATGCCTTGCCTTAACTATGACATCTGTAAAACACCTGGGGTTTTGGCTTTGTCTGAAAGCCAAGACGCATCCATGTTACGACACCGTTTTCCAGTTATTTTTACTATTTTTTATTTATGTCTGCTTGTCATACGTTAGGTTGTTATTGGATATATATGACTTAAATGGTTAAAAAGGTCTTAAACCTACAAGCTTGAGATTCAAAGGTCACTTTATTAATAAATAATTTATGTAAAAAAGGCATGTTGTGCCATGTAAATAAAGCATACAAACATAAGAAAATATGAAATATGAAATATTTAAATTAATATCACTCCACAAACCATATAATATTACCCCACAAATTAATCGAAATTTTAGGCAAGTTATACTGGGTTAATCTGATTTTGCACAAGGAAGGTATTCTGAAGGTCACTGGGAATGTTTGTCAGTAAGCTGCAGCTAAAAATAGATCTCAGCATATTACGTGGCCTGACGTCGCACAGTCGATGCTCTGACGAGTTCAATGGAAAAGTACTTTTCAGTTCAATATAACAAAAGGACAGGACTACAATATTAAAAGTTGATAAAGTTTGATTTAACATTGATCAAATTTTCACTGCTAAAAAGTGAACAAAAAGCGTCATAAAAAGTTGAGAAATAAAGCTTGTTTTGAAAGTACCATCGTGAAAAGAAAAGCCTGCTTTGGCATCAGTGTTACAATAAATGTTCTGATTTCGTATATCACAATGGCGGATATTCGTGAAGGTCTAGTAAACAAAGCAAACGGGCAGACAGGTTAGTGTTTGAACATTAATCAGTTCTACAACATTTATCGTGATTAGTTGAACCTGTAATTCAATCTATTTCGTACTTACTACAATAGAAAATACGCACACTTGATATAATTATTTCATAAGCTTAAGCTTATCTAAAATATACTTAAATTTGTATTCCTCTAGTACTTAAGCTGCACTGTTTATCTTTTAGTTGCCCTCCGGTCAATTAGTGTAGCAGCTGACATCCGGGGATTTGTGGCTCAAGTTAGTGCGTCGCTTGCTTATCGGTAAATAAAAACAGTTGAAGAATAATTAGTAAAACAATTTAAAATAATTTACAAAATATTGACATAGAAATACACAGAAATTTTTGATCGATGGTCTGTTAACCGAAGCGCGGACTTGTACATAGAATCTTTTGGATTAATTTAAACTGCAATAATTACAACTTGATCATGTCAAAATTCGATAGACGTCTGGCTTTCTTTCATATATGCGTGTACAACGTACCAGTGATCTATTTCAAAATATGACATAATCGTAGAAGCAGCAGGTATTTTTTTGTACTTGTGTGCAGACTGCTAGTGAAAGATATTATTTGTGGAATTTTTGCATGATATTCTTTTTTGGCTAATCCATATACAGTAAGTGCACTTCTCAGTCAAGTGGATCTACAGATCTGCATGCGAATGATACGTGATTCTAAGTTAGTTGGCTTTATCACATAAGCATTTGACAACACCGAATGATTTAAACGATATCTAGTGGATACGTTCTTGAAACACGACTTAATAGCTGTGTTCCTGTGCATGTTCTGCAAATTCGCGACTTGGCAGCAGCCCACTGATTTCCTATGTGCTGGGCACAAGTGATGCGCGATGCTGCAGCTGCCTATGGGTTGCATATGATGCAGATGTGGTGCACGACTGTACTTCTGTCTGGTTCTTTATGTCTTGACTATGCATGTCGTACGTGTATTACGGACGTCGCTATCTTTCAGTCTGTAGTGAACAGCTTCGAAATGTATGATATTAAAACATAAGCGATGTGTGCCTTTGTTTCGTAATTGCTACAAAGTTGTCGGGCTGGCGGACCGGAGGTTGGACAATTTGCTGAGGCGTCTATGTCAGACATGAGGAAATATCTGTATTGCTTCCTGAAAAAAATAATCTGAGACTACAGCTACATAGCAATGGTGTCATTGATAATCAATAACTGCTTATTGCTTTAGGTAAATGTGATAAAAATACATTATTGTAATAATTGGCCTATCTACAACTCAGTATTAACTAAAACGTTAATAATTTTACAATTTGTGACAGCAATGACGAAGAAGAACCCATCGAAGCAACTTTTATGTTTCCATTGGATGAGAATGCGGCGATGTACAAGCTTCAGGTGCAATACGAGGACAAAGTCATCACGGCAGAATGTCAGGAAAAGCAGCAGGTAAGTACCGGCAGTGATACCAATCCGCAAACACAGTGCTAAATGTGTATTATGGTACTGTGATTTGGCTTAGGTATCAAGTTATTAACATCTCTTATAGAAATGATTTAATAACAAGAAATGCATGTTGTCAAATATATCTTCAATTTTTTAATTTTTTTTTTTGATGATCCTAATTAAATAATTCAGCGTATATTTTAATTCTGTAGTTTCATTTTCCAACTATCAAGTTTTGCTATGTTTGCCATCAAAGTTGAGTACAAAGTATCCAGTTAATATACAGTGATGTGTTTATTGTGTCTGAATAGTCTTAAACTAATTTAGAGTATGGTTCGTGATCTAATATGGTAAGCAACAGTAAAGCTTGGGTATATTTTTGCTTATTGTTTAGGCTCGGCAGACCTATGATCAAGCAAAAGTTGCAGGGAAGCTTGGGACAATCATGGCCGAAAGCGAGCACGCCGGTGAGAATTTCTGTCTACAAAAAGAAAGATATTATGTACCGTATCTGAAATTAGTCTCGTTATTTGATTGTTTTCCCTTTACATTCCAATTTACGTCATTTTCAATACCGTTTTACCATCAGTGCTGACAAGTCGCACACTTTGATATTTATAATGGCATTTAGTCAGCCAGTCTATAAAATCCGGGACCATAAATCTGCTGCCAGTTAAATGACTTAAGAAATGCCTATTGTTTGTAATGAAAAAGAGACCATTTTACTAATGTCGAGGAATGTAAAGATATATATAAATTATACAAATTGCAAAATGATCATGTCCCACCTTTTGAAAACCTAAAAAAATGCAGTCGAATAATTTCTGAGAAGATCATATACAAAAGAAAAAGATATCTACTTGTTGGGTTTTCGGTTCCACTTGGTTAAAAGAATGATGAAGATCAAAATTAGTAATACCGGGAGTTTCCAAAAAGAAGCTCTATGCATATAAAAGCCCCGGGGCTTATTATTAGGAAATTGTTTCCCAATAGAAGCCCCGGGGCTTCTATTTGGAGTTAAAGTAAAGACCTGAAAAATCGTTTCCTAATTAAAGCCCCCCTCCTTCCCTGCAAGTCTTTTTAGAACTCGTGTTTACTCGCAAATCAGGCACGGTGCACTTAATCTTTGCTATGAGGCAGCCCCTAGACATGTTCTGCGTCGTTGCTTAATCCTGTGCTGGCGAACAGACAACCCCGTCCCCCCTGCCACCTTTACTCCAGAATATTACTGGAAATATAACGAACCGAGTACTGAAACGGGCGGCGTGATGTTGCCCCTCCTCCCCTGCAAGTCTTTTTAAAACTCGTGTTTACTCGAAATGCAGACACGGTGCACTTAATCCTTAGATGTGAGGCAAACCCCTAGACTCGTTCTGCGTCGTTGTTTAATCCTGTGCTTCGCACAAGGCACCCCCAACCCCACTTTACCAGACTTTTTTTAGTTACTATTGTTTTTGTGTGTTTTGCTACATTTTGTGGGAATATCCGCAGCATGTAGCGCTTTAATAAGAGGTTGATGGTAAATTCTCTTTTTTCCAATCAAAATTTATCGACGACCCCCCCCCCTCTAAAAAATAGAAGCCCCGGCGCTCTAATTAGGAAACTGTTTCCTGACTGAAGCCCCTGGGCTTCTATTTGGTTTCTGAATGAGCGCCTGAAATTGGCCAGTTTCCTAATCCTGGGCTTTTTTTCGGAAACCCCCGGTATCATTTCTGAAGACTACCAAGATTGTTTTTAAAGATTCCTGTTATATTATACACATTAAATAGATTATATGAACTGCAAAGCTACCCTGCTATAAAACAGCTGTCTTCACGGAAATTCGTCTGTTATGCATGATCGCAGAACTGATAATCAGTTTAAAAGATAGTAGAATGGTGTTTGACACAAGGGTACGTGTTGTATCTTCCTGTTAATTTATAACAGGAAGTCACGAAAGAGTGGACAGCAATAGCTCGCTGGTAGTTTGATAGCTGTACAATTTTTATTCCTTCCTTATCCTATCCGAATTGAAGAAAGGCAAACATTAAATCAATTACAGGCATGCCTTGCTACATTAGCTATATTTGGCACCCACTAATCTTGTAGCGAACATAACAGGAAACGACGAGATCTTTAGATAAATTTCGGGGGTTAAATGTAGCAAATCAGAGCAATTAAAGCAGGAATATTCAATAAGAAAATATTTTGGTTCAATATGTTTAGCTGCCGAGTTAATGCATTATTTTACTGGCTAAAATGGTACATAAAACGAGATGCATTTCCAAAATCCTTCCAAAATTATGAAATGGATTTTGAATTGGTGGTCCTTTGACTTGGTGCACGTTGGTTATGATGCCATCAAACATAAATCATTTTAGACCCCTATTCAGTCTTAAACCTAGGCTTAGATATAGCTTTATATACACTAAGATATAGATACTACTTGAATGTCAAATACATATTTCCCAAATCCTTCCGTGTATTTTACGACATGCAAGGATATGAACACTGTTTGGCGTTTAAATAGCCGTTGCGTCAACGATGAGGTAACAAATTGACAAGCTGCTTATGATATCGCTCAAAGGAATTCAGTTACAGGTTTTTCACAAAAGAAGTATACGCGACATAGCAAAGTACTGGAAATTACGTTTGTCCTACTTAAATTTGGAAAATCTTTGTAGAAATTGAAAAAGTATCACAAAGGCCACGAGGACTCTATGGTGGGTGTTTATGTTGGAGAAGGGTAGCTATGCGCCCATTAGTATTGAGTCTATCGAAACAGCTTTATAAGAGCACACTGCACCCTGTATATCCAACGCTATGCTTACAAGTATATGCCTAATCGATACCGCTATGGAAGCCAGCTCTCCGCAATATCTACCAAGTTTTGCGCTTTTTTTCTAAAAAGGGATCACACAAAACTCAGTGGGCGCTAATTTTGAATTCTGTGAACAGATGGTCTAAACCACCGCATTCGCTCAGCTAAAGCAATTGCAATGAATGCTAATCTCCCGCTTTCCATGCCGATTCGGAATCGAATCCTGGATCTTGCTATTACCAAACCAACGTCCAACGTTAAACTCGCAAAGTATATGTATTGTTGACAGCGGTGACATCTATCACGCGATATATAGTACAAACGACCATTATCCATGAAGTCCTAAGCTTGATCACGTGTCAGATAACGCTGTGTACCTATTGTCTATAAAACAACGCCGCATATTCACTGAGCAGCCAAAACTATGAACGCTACTGAAATTTCTAGGCTTTTAGGGAAAATTTAAACCGTTTGCTGTAGTATTAGAAGTCTGCAAAATGAATAACACTTTAACTGCTGCTATGCCAATTGCGTTTTATCATATCAACCCATATTAATATTTATTTCTAAAAGATCACTGTTTTCATCTTCGGTTCTGTTTGAGGCACTAAAACCGATTGGCTGATTAAAGGCACAATCTATTTGCTTAATAACATCAATAAGCAGTTTGTTTAAATGTGTTGTTGTATCTGTTTCTTTGGTTACAGCTGACATTCAGGTTTTGGATATCGGCAACATCCCGGCCAAGTGTGACGTAACCATTACGTATTGCTATGTGATTCGGCTGACGTTAGCGGCTGATGGCGCCACTGAGTTCAAACTGCCTACTATTCTTAACCCGCGCTATCGTCAACCGGATGTGGCAACACCTACATCCGGTAACATATTTTGTTAAAATTAAATAAACACATGTAAGTATAATTAGAGATATATATTTAAGCAACTCTTAGGTTGAATGTGTATGATCATAATATACAGATATTGACTTATTTTGTATGAACATTATTGACCAGTATCATTGACCAGTAGGAAAATATGGACATTTAGGGTAAACTTTCATAAATGGCCATATCCACATGATGAATCGAAATAAGTCAATATATGCTTTTGTTCGAGTGTTTTTTTAAATAACTACAATCGACAAATCACATTACAGCGTTAACCTAAGTCAAGTAAAAAAGAGTATTTATGTAGAAAACGCAGAACAACGTGAAGAAGCAAATCAGACGGCTCCCCACTACACAGCACCCTGCAGCATCCCATATAGCATGGACTTCACTGCTACAGTGCACACAGACATGCCAGTGATTGACATTCGTACAGAAAAACTCCCCGTTACATGGCAAGCCGATTCAACAAAAACAATACAAGTAAGACCTGTTAGACTAGCCGACTTTGTCGGACTAGCATTATCACATCAATAGAGGGATATCCATCGTCTGTATATGTGTATGTACGTATGAATGTGTGTACTTATGTATGTATGTATGTATGTATGTATGTAAACTTTTGCTTAAAAATACTTCTATTCCTTTAGTATTGATAGGATTCCGTTCAAATTTGACACAAATATTTTCTCTTGTTTTTGGCGATCAACTAAAAATTGGCCCAAATTTGGGGCATTTATAACTTTCTGCCAGTATTCAAAATGCTTCTACTTCCACAATTTGGATCGGATTGCCTTCTAATTTCACATAAATATTTGTCTGGTTTTCTTCTCTTGAGAGACTAGTTTGTTGGTGATCCAAAAGCACGTGAAAAAATACTGGCTGAATGGGAAGGAGCATTTTAAAATTTTAGGGAGCCAACTTTCAAAACGTTCTGGCCATAATACCTCCAAAGAATTAGGACTAAAACGTTCTTAAAGCCAAAAATCGTATGAAAACCTAAATTAACGCTTTTTAAGCATTATACCGACCATAAGGTAGACCCTCATAAGGTCTCCAAGTGAACTTAGGGCCAAAACATCACCAAAGCAAACTTTGTCGTGAAATACAGGACAGCATGTTCCGGCCGTCAGATCTTCGGCCATAACGTTTTCAAATGAATTTAGGGCCAAAGCAAAAAACGTATAACCTAAATTACGCATTATTCCCACCATAAGACCTCAAAATGAATTTAGGGCCATAAGCTCTCCAAATTTAAAACGTAACGCTTTGTTAACCTTTACCCCAGCCATAAAGTACCCGGCCATGAAGACCCCAAATATATTTGGGCTAAGACCCAAAAAGACGCCTTATTAGGCTTTACTCTGGCTATAAGGGACCTGGCCATAATATCCCGGGCCATAAGGCTCCCAGGTATAAAAACGTCAAGTAAATTTAGGGCTTGAACGTCCCCAGAGCCAAATTTGCCGTGTAATCCAGGACAAAATGTCCCGTCCATACGATCCCTTGCCATTACCTCTACGGCCATAATGTCCCTGGCCATAGGTCTCCTGCCATAAGGTTCCCAAATGCATTTATGGCAAAATCATCCACAATGCAAAAGACATGCGATAACCTAAATTAATACTTTATTAAGCTTTACACCGGTCATAATTTCCACGGCCATAAACGACCCTGCAATAAGTCAAAAAAATTCACGGCCAAATTCGGGAAAAAATTGTCATAACGAATTTTCCAAAACTTGTTTCTTCCATATTTTTCATCGAATTGTATTCTAATTTTACATATAATATAAATGTTCACCAGGTTTTCTACTCTTGAAAAGCTAATTTTTTGGCGATGCAAAAGTCAATTTGCTAAATTGGGGGGGGGGGCAGTTTTCGGTAACCAATATTCAAAGAGCTTCTTCCACAATTTTTATCCGATCGCCTTCTTCGGAGGAGGAACACCAGGTGAATTTCCTTCTAATTTTGAACAGTTGTTTCCTAGATGACTCTGTTGAAAATTTACGTTTATGTGGATCAGCCAAAAATTGGCTAAATAGGGGCACTTTAATTTTTTAATCAATTTTCTAAGATGTTTAATCAGAATCCATAAAATTTTGCACAAAGGTTCACCAGCGTGCCATCTCTTGCAAATTACTTTTCTGGCGATCACAAAAAATTGACGAAATGAAGATAGGATGAATTTTTCGGTAGCCAACTTTCAAATCGATTCTTCTTCCACGTTCGGATTGCCTTCAAAGTTTTCATAAATGTTCATTAGGAGGTATTTAAAAAATGTACTTTTCTCGAGATCGGCCAAAAATTTGCTAAATGGGAGGATTGTAAAATATTGAGTAGCCAATTTTCAAATGCTTCTTCTCCCACAATTTGGACCGGATTTCTTTATAAATTTGGGCAGATTTCTACACCCCGGTTTAACTACATTTTGGCGACCATACAGGCCTATTGATTTACTACATCTCGGCTGGTCACAATGTCCCTAGACATTCTTGTTTTTATCACTGATTGAGTCATAACTTTTTTCAATTTTTGTAAAATAGCAGGAAAATGTTGGAATTTTGGAACGAGAAAAGAAATAGAATTTGGGTGTTGTTCTTCGGGTTAGTACTTTTATTTTTTTTACCTGTCAGGTATTTAGCAGATATTAAATTATTTTGAGTAAAACCGAGGTAAAGCAAGCCAGTAAAATAATGCTGGCTGTCGAATTTTATCATACATTTGAATGTTAGGTGCGGGTTTATGCTACGACAGATTTTGGTTTGTTTTTCACCGGCCATGTACTTAGCAGATATTGACTTATTTTGGGTAATGCTGACTGCCGATTGTTATGTAATTTTAGCAACATCGTATTTGCTCCTGTCAAAACAATAACGATACTGTTCTTAGCTTTAGTACACAGAACAGAAGACTTATAATGTGTTGAATTAATATTTAATGACTTGTGCATTTTTATCACTGAAACAACAAATACTAGTAGTTTAATGAAATGACCATGCCTATCGGTAAAATACTGTTTTAATTGCTTAGCGTGATTTGCTTTAACAGTGTGCTGATCTATTACTAATGCTTAGCATCCAAACATTATCTTCTAGGTTAAGCTGAAGGAACCATTTAAATTCGACAGAGATATAGCTTTCAATATTTATTACGAGCGCACTGACAAACCGTTTGCTGTTCTAGCTAAAGGGGATGCAAAAGCAGGTATGTGACGTCACAAAAACCTGGTCTTACGCATATCAGCAAGGTTGTACATTATATTCTATGATTCCTTGGTAAATACTTGCAATGAATACGAACAGCAGTTACTCACCTTTCTTCCAACATCGAAAACGTCATTCTAGGCATTACAGAAAGTGTGTACCTGATAGCAGGCCCCTTGAGATTATATTTCGTTGAGATTACATCATATTCCATAACCATGGTTGAGAGATTTCACTTTGGTATTAAACAGTAATAAAATGAACGAGACAGACATAGACAGTGCCCCTGCTGTAAGTTTGTACTTGGTACAAAATGCCTTTTCTACACACAGGGAAAACTTAGGCTCACAGTTTGCCCTGCCCGTAATTTTTTCCTGTGTATTGATTGATAGGTTTTTGTAATTTGCTTATTGAATTTATATTTTCTCTCCCCACAAAGCTGTGTTTTCTACCTGCATGTTATAGGTGCCCATTAGAATAGATGCCCTTTAGAATATTAAATATTGCAATTTTTATTTGCACTGTTCTATCCCTAAAAACAAAAACAAACACACACACACGCACACATAAACACACACACAAAGTTTTATCCCTTTTTGTTGGAAAGACGGAGTACTGAATAAAACTTACGTCCTTTAAAACGAAATTGGATCTCCTCAAATTTGCTCTATCTAATTTATTGCTGAAATTGCTTTTCTATGGCCCGAGGTGTAAACAATGCAGATAATATAGAAAGCGATGGATTGGCTGAGGCGTTTGCCAATCCTGAGATATCCATGAACCGGTAAACCAATAACATTTCGCTACATGCAATAATTGCAAATTGAAATATTGTGGAGTACAATAGGCTACTTGATTTCCGCACATGTGTTCTTTCCTTGGAGAGGAATGTCACATATCCTGCTGCAAAATAAGACAAACCTGTAGTCAAACATATAAGATGAATATGATACACCACTGACATGGATTAGCACTGACTATTATATTGATTAGTACTGACTACTTATATTGATTTGTACTGACTACGTCTTCGATTAATGCAGACTGCTGGCATTGATTAACACGGATAACTTATATTACACAAAATACTACTACTTCAGATTAATGCAGGCTGTTCTGATTAGTACAGATCCCAGCTTTTGAATTTTACTCGACCGGAAGTAGTTGTTTTTCACACTTTAATGATTTTGTTAAATTATTTTTTTCTATTTTGTAAATAATTGATGGAAACATTCATACATTCATACTTCTTATGTGGTTGGTATTCCGTGCACTGTTATTTATAGATGGCATATTGAAGCATGACGTAATACAGCTTAATTTCCGGCCTCAACTGGGAACCACTTGCAGTGACGTTACTGCAAGTGAATTCATCTTTTTTGTAGATCGTTCAGGTTGAATTTCTTATTCACTTGTATCAATCTTTAAGATCATGTTAATCTGTATTCTTAAAACACAATAACACAATTATAGGTCAAAACGTGAATAGTTTAGTATATTCAACGCTAATTCTTCTTGCTTTAATGACATTTTATTTCATAGAAATGGCTGCTTGTATTGATTACTATAACAATGGCCTTCTTCAGAATTTATTGAAATAAATAATGCAAGTAATTCATTGCATTGTATAATTAACTCCAGAATACAGCCTATTATGTGTTTATTGTATTCAAATGTATTTATTGGAAGGCTCGATGAGAGGCGACAGAATACAACAGGCCAAAGAGGTATTGACACTCTTTATTAAGAGTCTACCTACCGGATGCATCTTTAACATCACGGCTTTCGACGACAGACTGCAGCACCTGTTTACAAAGTGGGTGCCAAATTTAATTCCTTAGCGCTGTTAAACCTTTCACATTATGAAATGTAAATGTGTAGTGTTTCTGTATTATTGTTGCTTTACAGGAGCCAGAAATACAATGACGAAACATTGCAAGAAGCTTTAATTTTCATCAAAGGATTAACAAGCCGCGGAGGAACAGATTTGTGGAAGGCTATGTCACATATGTATGACAGCCTCTCTCTTTCACATGGCTTTCCTAGACAGGTAAAATAATTTCAAAACAATTTTTTGTTAAAAGAGGATTTGATTTGATTTGAGTAACAATAAATTTTTAGGTGTAAATTCATACCATTTTATACCATACCACTTACTTGTTCGACAGTATCGCAGATTATATTTGCATCGATTGATATATTAAGTAATATAGTAATTAAAACACTGGCAAGATTAAATTAATATATAAATTGATATACTAATTGATATACCAGTTGGATATAGGAAATCAACAGATGTTGGTCTATTTTACCACGCTTTGTTGCAGGTTTTTGTTTTAACCGATGGGCTCATTTCCAACACTGAAAGGTTGTTTGCATTAATCAAGGAAAACAAAAACACTACACGGTAAGTGATTATGTAAGGGAATGTAGCTTGATGAAAGGTGCCTGTCTGTCAACACTGCCTCTTAAAAGGGCCTCCTTTTGCCAAAGCAAATAACCGTACTATCATACACTTTTCAAACTTAAATTTGAATTGAGTTGACACGATCTTGGTACAGTTAAGGAATAAAACAGAGCTGCTCCGAATGACGTCAATCGCTCTTCTCATCTTCTCATCTTCTCAATAATCTCGTGGGTGTCCACCAATCAATGCTCGACATAAACTTCGTCTATGCAAAGGATATCTCAAGCAATCTAGGACAGCAGGGATGACTTTTTATACTTTACATAACAATAGTAAAGACAATAACAATTCAAAGACATTAATCCACTGCGACATTTATAGGCAAGTGATAGTCAAATGAATGTTATAAATAAAACACAACAGTTGCTTCCGGGAAGCATTTCTAAAAACACCCAAGTAGACCTATCGGGTGCTAAAAGTGTGATTTGGTTTATTTTTGCTATGATTCTGCTCGACAGAGAAGTGTACATGGACCAACAGTGACGTTAAACTTTTAAATAAAACACTTGTTAAAATGTAACAATATTAGAATAATTTATAGGGTGAACGAGAAGGGGGCTGATCCGTAAGATCCTCCGGCAAGCTGTAGCACTAGTAATGAGATTAAAAGTCAATTATAAAGATATAAAGATACAGTATCATCCATAAAATAGAAAAATATCTGGATGTGTAATATTATTTGTAAAGTCAAAATTTTAAGGCGGTCACGATAATGCCTATTTTTACAACATATGATATATACAAGAGAAGATAATAAAACTAAAAATGTATCAAAAATAACAAAAATCTCGCAAAATATCTCACTGGAAATGATATTCCAATATTAATTCTATACAACAACATTAAAATGCAATGCTTTCAACAAATATGTCACAGGTAGCACCGAAGTTAAAATTATCGAGACTTTTTGTCCCGATAATTTCCCGGTCCCGATAATGCCTGTTTTAAAGGACATTCGGTCCCGATAATGCCTAAATAAAAGATATACCGTCAATGGTATATAATGATAACATAGGTATTGGCTAAAAAGTGCATATTCACTTCCAGTCTTTACAATATTTTAACATATACTAAACAATTCAAACAAATATTAAGATGCATTTTTAAGAAAACATGTCAAACTATGGAAACGTTTTGCAGAGTGTTTGGGTTTGGCATAGGAAGCGGTGTGTCCACTTCTGCAATAAATGGCTTAGCCAACGCGGGTCAAGGACGAGCCGAGTTTGCCACTGAACAAACAGATAGGCTACATCCTAAGGTAGGCATTGCATACTATTGGTGTCGCAAGGGTATGCCAAAGGCATGGCGGTCAACATTTTGACGAAGTGTGGTGCCTTTAGTGCGTAAGCCTGAACCATTGATGTAGCTGTGGTGCGTGTGACGTGCCGCCTGTGACGTGATGCCTGTGATCTACATATGTGCAGAGTCAAATATCTGTAGCATAAACTAACAAGATGTAATGACTTTACCAGTCGGGTTCCATTACTTGAGACTGCACAGTGCATTTATTGAATTAATATAATATTATGCCATACAGCGTAATGCACATACCTAGTTAATTATAAAAACAACTGTAAAACATTGAGCACATTTTTTTGTCGAAAAAAAAAAAACAATACTTTTGTGGAAGTTTTCCATTTTACCAGAAATCTTCTTCTTTAGGCAACTTTTTAAATTTTCAATACTTGAAATAAATAGTAAATGAAAACATCGATTTTATGCTTCAAGACAAAACATATCTCCATATTAAACTAGATAGAAACACCATGATACCTTATTGATACTTATTGATTGACAGGTCACATAAAATATGGCAACATAACTCATATTCATAGTGGCTATTTTTTAAGTGAGAGTATTTTTTTCTATTCAAACATTATTAAAGAATTTAACTGCAAAAAAGATAATTTTCAGTGCTTGTTGCGAATTCATGATAAGATTTCCTGGCATGCTTAGGTTATTTCCTGTTTGAAAATGGCCATGAGCAGGATCATGTCAGATATATCAGTTGAGCTGACATGCAGCAACGACCATGCAACAGTGTTGCTTTTTCCTGAGCCGAAACCGATATCTCTGAGTAACGAGGCGCTCACTGTTTATGGGCTGATACAAGGACAGGTTAGGCCATGGTTATTGACATTATAGTTTATTGGCTTGTGTATGATGTTAATTGCCATGTTCATTGCCATGTTGATTACAATGTTGATTACCATGTTTGAAATAATACATCTTTTTAAGCCAAACGTGAGTGCAGTTCTGAAAAAGACAAACTTGTATTGGAAACACGAAATATGGAATAAAAATTACACTCTTTTGAACGAACGTAGCACTGCGCAACCGTGTCGTGTCTCAAAATTACCCCCTTTTCCACGTTCGTTTGAACACACATGGTAACACAGATGCTACCAAGTGGTCCCTCTCCAACTCGTACTATTTTATTGTTGTTCTATAGTTATTGACCAAACCACTCACAGTAAGTCATTAAAGCATTGTGTTTTATGAGCTTGCACAGGGAAAGGTGAGTGCATTAACATCATGGCAGCCCACTGTTGTAAGATGTGCTTCATAAGAAACTACTTGTTATGTTTTATTAGACATCAGCTTCAGACGTCATCAGTATGAAACTGAATGGAAATATTGGAGATGATCCCATTACTGAGGAGATGACCTTTTATCTAGATCAGGCTGAGCATGTGCAGGACCAATGGCTGCACAGACTGGCGGCTAAGGAATACATCAAAATGCTAGAAAGTGGTAAATATAATACCTTAATACAAATTTCAAATACAATGTTATGTTTTTTTCAAGTCATCTTTGATAAATATTATATTCAAAGGAGAATGAATGTGAACAGTGTTGTGCTTTGGATCAGCCAAGACGAGTAGTGATTTTATGTGTATTTCATGGTTTTATAATTATAATCACTTGTAAATTGGTTCTTTTCCACTACTGTAAGGTCATGTTTCCAGTTGCTAATACTGTCATTTTAACTGCGAAGTTCTAATAATGACGATAGCATGGTGATGACGATAACGTAGCGTGACGATTACCATACTAAAAGACTGGGGCTGTGCGCCCGGATCCATAATCACTGCGGCCAAAACACAACTATTTACTTTGTGCACACACAGACAATCATGAGATGAAAAGAAAACACTTCCCAGTCATGTCCAGTTTGTACATATAGTTATCAAAATTCATGCAAGTTTATCTGAAAGTCATTCCTTAGACTCTATTCACACCGAAAGAATAAGGTTTTAATTAATTGGAGAAAGAAGTATTTATTAAGTTCAAATAAATGGCCATTTTCATTTAATTTTATCCGTTTCTTTGAAATAATAGTTGCCAGTTCAGTGGGTTGACAAAAAATGAACCTTTAACCCCAAAATATTGTGAAAACATTTTCCGTTTTTAACTTACAGATGATCAACCAAAGAAGAATCACATTATTTTGATAAGTTTGAGCACAAATGTTATGTCAAAGTACACAGCGTTTGTTGCTGTACACAAAAGCTGCCACGTAACAGGTGAGATACTCATGACAGCTCAGTTAATAACTTGATTATTTGAAACGATACATGTAGTATTGCTGATAAGAAGTATTGATAGCAGTGGATATAGTACCATAACAGATTCTTACTTGATTTTGGAAAATGATGCAATTTGATACATCAAATCCCAAAATCACTAAGTTTTTTAATTTTGACCGGGAGTTATACAGACTATGAAGTTATTTGTAATCAAAACCCCATGGACTATTTATATTATATATTATAATAATAAGTGAATATTTGCTGTTTTTTCCTTGAGATCGATGAAAAATACCTTTGAAACTTGTACAAAACTAACCATCAAAACGTGTACAAATGGTTTGATACTTTCACACTACTGTTTAATAAATCCGTGCAAGAAAAAGTTTGTTCATAACGATTTTAGTCAGTTTGTCAGATAAAAATCTAGTCTTCATTAATTTAAAACTTTATGACAAAAGGCAGAGTAGCAAGCATTGACACTAATACGAAAAAAAAACGTTCAAACTAATTTTAGTGAGCATTTTTTCACGAATTTCTTCGCGACTATGCAATGTATTTCTTACACAACAGAAGCAGCCAAGCATGTGAACGTAGAAGCACCATCGGACGATACTAATCCTACGTCTTACAGGGTATGATTTTTTTAGAGCACAAATATTTATATAATATTTGACACCTTTGAATTTAGTTATGATCCAGTTTAAAATTAATGTGCTAAATTTTACGTATATAACTTATGAGTATCTGCTAGTAAGCTGAAGCGATTAGAGTTTTGTGTCGGGTAATTTCACAAAGAAATTCCAATTATTTTTTACTTTCATATAAAAAGTAAACCTTAAAATTGATAACCAGAATTCCTGAAAACTCGTATAATTTAATTCTTATTCAATACGTGTATAAGTAAGTGCTGATAAATAATTCTATACAAAACTCAATACCTATACAACTCTTCCATAACTCAATACTTATACAATACTTTCTACATTTACGCATATAAAAGGGTAGAAACGCCTCAGCTGGTATCGCCCTTCAAGGAGCTCAAAATATGCAGTGGCTGCCTCCGGCACTCCCAGTCCCATTACCACAGCGACAACAACAACCAGTTCCGATCTATCAATGCGCTTCCGTTGTGGATTCTTCAGCTCAGTATCTCATGGATAAGAAACTATCAGTGAGTCGTGCAAGTCAGTCTTGCGTGGGAAATTAGAATATTTTTTGCACATTAAAATGTTTAATTCCTAACATACAAGGTATAAGTGTTTTAGTAATTTCTCTCTTTATCGACAATAGGATTAATAAACTTCGAAAGATTTTGCATAAAGAGATAATTTAAACTCCTTTGTTTAGAACTTGGTAAGGTATGCATTAAACATGACACATTTATTTGTGCAGTTTTTGTCATACGTCGACAACTCAAAGTAATTCTTTATCTCACATAAGACTTTCTAAATGCTTTTCAACATTTTGAAATGTTCGAATTCAAGATGGCAACTATTGCACAATCACTTATATATTTTTATATACTCGTCAAATGCTTCCTCAGGTTTACAGTCATGACTACATATAATTAAACTGAAACGGTTATGTTGTACAGCTAAGTATGCTTGAGTAGTTTTAAAGGGGTTTTTATGCCTTTATGCTTACTGCAAAAAACATAAAAGTTGTAACATTGTGTCATTACTTTCTTTTAGATGTATCACTCAGAAAGTTATGGCTTTAAGAGTAAGTTTGTTCACTGAAAGTTACACTTTCGTAAAGATTATTAGTTAATTCTTTGAGATAATCATAGCTCATTGCTCTGCTAATTATTTTGTATAAACGTTATAACTTCTCAATCGCAGCAGCGATAGCAGAGGGTTGTAGAATTAATATTGTTTGCTAGAATCTAAAAAGACGTCTGATACAAGAAAAGATGTTTTTTATGTTTGAAGGTAATTACCAAAATATAAAAAGAGTCAGATTACCTTGTGGCACAATATATCAATTTACGTTAGAATATATATGGAAAGATTAGTTATTTCATTTAAATTGTGCTTGATAGTTATTACGTTGGAAAGAAGCAAGTCACGAAGATTTTGTGCATATTTTATCTATTCCTTCAGTGGAGGATAAATTCATGAAGAGCGCTCCTGCGAAGCCTATTACAGCCAGACAAGTAAGCGATATACATAAGGAGCTGTTGTTCACACAGTACTTAGCTGTTCAAGTACTGATCTCGTACCTTTGATGGGCTTTGTCAAATAGGTATCTGCCTTGTGAAACTGATCTGGTACCTTTAGTGGGCTGTGGCAACTAGGTATCTGCCTTGTGGAACTGATCTGGTACCTTTAGTGGGCTGTGGCAACTAGGTATCTGCCTTGTGAAACTGATCTGGTACTTTTAGTAGGCTGTGGCAACTAGGTATCTGCCTTGTGAAACTGATCTGGTACTTTTAGTAGGCTGTGGCAACTAGGTATCTGCCTTGTGAAACTGATCTGGTACTTTTAGTAGGCTGTGGCAACTAGGTATCTGCCTTGTGAAACTGATCTGGTACTTTTAGTAGGCTGTGGCAACTAGGTATCTGCCTTGTGGAACTGATCTGGTACCTTTAGTGGGCTGTGGCAACTAGGTATCTGCCTTGTGAAACTGATCTGGTACTTTTAGTAGGCGGTGGCAACTAGGTATCTGCCTTGTGAAACTGATCTGGTACCTTTGGTGGGCTGTGGCAACTAGGAAACTATCTGCTTGTTTAATGTAATAAAAAGCAGGCTTGTTTTCTGCTGTGCTCAGGAATTGATCTTTGCTTTGTAGCTTTGCATCCTGACAATTTTCGAGCAGTATATGTCTGTGCTCTGTCTGTCTCCAGATAAAAGCATGCTGCAGCAACATATATGTTCCGTATTTGAGACATGGGAATTTTATGCAGTTTTAGTACCTCGTTCATAGTTGTTTCGTAATTTCAAACCTACATAGGTTTTAGTGGCTAGTTCTTACTTGTGAAAGGGAAACTTCATATGATTCCTTTGGTTCATCCGTATTTGTGACAAACAAATTTCATATAATTCTACTAGTCAGTCCATATTTGTGACATGGATAATTTTGCTTACAAAGCTTTTCAATATCGCGCCTGATATTTAACCAGTATATCGAAGCTATATTAAGACATCTGTACAACGTTTCTCAGTATCTTGGTGCTTTATGTAGTATCTGGCGTTCATGTTTCCTCATTTGTCAACAAGCAAGGTACAAAATGGGACAAGGTCATGTATATCACGGAAATATTCCAGATATTTCTCAGGAATTAAGCCTAGGGGATTGGCGCTCACTTCAATTGCCTTAGATAAGCGAATGCATTTAGATCACCAAACGCGAAATTCTAAATGATGCGTTTTTCGGCCATCACGTTTAGAGAAAGAAAGAAAGCTAATTCAATCTCGAAGTTTCCTTAAGTTGTATTCTTGAGCATGCACATGAGCTGCAGAAGACGCACTCAGAAACTAGTACCAGTACACAGTACTTGTACTTCCTTGAATTATAAGAGTGAGGTTCCCATCGGTCTTCATCGAAAAAAGGCAACGGGATTCTTTTGCCCTTTATGGACCAAACAGCTGATTATGTTCCCTCGTAATTCATTTAGGCCTCATTCCGATAAGAGGTTTAGCTAATGTTAGGTGCTGATTGATTAAGATTCGCCATATAACGCCATAAACACTCAATTCCAAAGATCTTGACAGTTGTAAACTGATTACAGTTTTTTGGATATAGAGGACAGAGGACACATGACTTTAAGGTACTGACCACCTCCTGGCAACAAACTACTGCAAACGCCATTTATTTCACCTTCGTTTTGGTAAATATGTGAAGAGCAAATGCCTACTCATAGCGCATGTAGATATTGTATAATTCTTACGTATAATTTTGTATAAAAAGACACTGTCCGTTTTTAGTTAGTTACTTTGTTTTGTTTTTTTTTGGGAATATATGAGTCTATTATGTGACCTTGTGCAGATGGATATGCATATGAATTTGTGTACGATAGATATTATCATATTATTTTCAGAAGTTGGAGAGTAAAAGGCTTGGGACATTTGCAAAGATAAAACAAGGTAGTTTAATAATCTATTATCTTTCATTATTTTTCGTTCTTTTATACTACCTTTTTTGTTTCTTGTCATTTGAAACGATGTAAAAATGCTTAAGCGTAATTATATATATTTTTAAAATGCATTGCTTACTGAGCGTTTCACATACCGTCTTCTGATCATATTTTTTCATTTTCTGTTTATGAAGCATTGTCCTCAAAATCCAAGCAAAAAAGGGACCTGTTTAAGTCTTCAGAAGATTTTAGTGACACTGTGAGTATATACTCTTCCACTGTTTTCACAACGAGTCTTATGTACTTATAATTAGTCTTTACTGCATAGTAAGCCCACTTTTTCGGGGATATATTTTGTGATGGAGGGAGGGATATGCCTTGCCTTTTATGAAAAACAGTGGAGATATCTCCCTAGAGCTGCTTAGTGATTCATAAAAAGAAATGAAGCAGTATAATTGAATTTTGTTTTAAATTATCCTGCAAATGTGCGATTTTAAGGCCAAATATATGTGAAATTCCCTTTTCCCTATAACAAATTAAATCGCTCTATAATCCTTCTTCAAGTAATATGTATGATCTCAGGAATGAAATGTTTTGAGAAATATTTGCATTATCAACTTCATAAACAGCACACGCTGTTCTCTAGAAGAGCATGCTGGTTGCATTCACATCTATGGGAAATAACTAGAACTTTAAACCTTTTCCTACATACTTACTTACTTAATATCTTATGTTCACCCTAATTTAACCTTACTTAGTATAACATCTGGTGTCAGAAATATAGAGCGTTTGCAATTACATTTTATACCGAAAATCAATTTATACATAACTTTTTGTTGCCTTACATATTATGAAGTTGGGAACAGAAGCAATGTCAACTGCGAAAAAAGGTACTTATTTACACATTACATTAGCAGATATCTGCATGATACTGTTGTGATAACAATTGTCTATGTTAAATTATTGGATTCAGATAGACGGATGAAAAGACAGTGTGTTTCAAAGCTCACTCGATGTACATTTTTACTTCTATTGTCAGGCTCAGTACTGCAATGCAACAGTTCAACAAGACTAAATCAAGATTTCTTGAAGTTTTACAGCTGAAATAAGAGCTCTTATGAACCGTTGGACTACTGACTGAGCTAAATGTTACTGTATGTTGGTGTGGCTTTAGCTTTTAAATATTCAATTTGTTGTACTGGTTTATGTGTGGTGTGTGTAACTGGTACTGTTCCCTAACTGTCCATCTTATCGCCATCTTGACAAATTTAATGTCATCATCCTAAGTATCCTCTTCACCAGTACAAACGCTATCCCTGTTTGACTGAACCATACATAACCTTGCTTCTGTGACAGAATTTTTCTGTTTCTGTAATTCCCATCTGGTACTGCAGCTTCTGCTGACACTGGATAATCGGTCAGCAATTTGTGCTTGAGAGAATAGTCCTATATACCGTCGAAAAAGTGCTTCTTCACCAGTGACTCTGTTGTCACCAGGGTGTTACTCCGGAATAAGCCATGGAGACTAATCTTATAAGCTCATCAAGATAAGTTCGGAGATCATCTCCATACTTTACCAAGTGATTTTTGCCATACTGCAAGTGATTCAGTTAAAAGATGGGGATATAATTTTCAAGCTATTTTTTGCAAGTGACGTGATTGGTCCGATTCGATGTAGTTCCATGTTTTTATACTAATAACCGTTTCTTCTTCTATCTAAATTATAGTCCCTATAATCTTCATAAGCATCATCTTCTGCATTAGAACTACTTCGCCTTATATGCAAGCAATCTCTTTCAATCAGATCGTTTAAACCCATTCATGAATTGTCCCTTTCGCTTACTTTTCGAGTGATAATGTGATAGTGAAAAGATGCTTTTGATCCCGTAACTGTTACGCAACAAGCTGTCTTCCCACTTCCTGTCAAAGACTCTATATGTAATTTCTTACTTCTTACATTAGTACCGCTTCCTTTCATCGTGGAATAATTAAAATGAGGTACAGATTTTATTCTTTGGACATTTCGTTTTATGGAGCATTGCGTTTTATGAGCAACATCGACCTAATTTTGAATTTATATATAGATTTTTAATTTTATGATTTGTAGATTCGTAAACTTTTTTGACATTCTCCTTCTCAACTCTGCGTTGTTACCCGGCCTAGCTCTATACCACTAATTGCTTTCACTAAAAATCCCGTTACCATGGAAACAGTTTTATTGTAATTCTGCCGACAACAGCAAGCAACTGTCTTTTATCATTTGTGTTATCTCAGTAAAGAGTGAATTTAGTATTTTCTGCGGGTAACTATGGAATCCACAGCCAGGTTGTCAAAATTCAAAGTATTTGTGGAAACGCTTGGTATTTTTCCACTACTCGAGGATTTACTAAATATACATTCGATACTTCATTCTATGCAGTCAGAAGTTCAGTCTCCGGTGTATGCCTAAATTAGTCCCAGTCGTCATGGGATTTCACAAAAAGTATGTGCATTAACTCCGTTTTCAATATTTTGACCGAACTGCACTCTATTAATATTTTCCCGACTATGCTTCTTAAATCCACCCTCTTTCTTTTTCAATTTTAAGTTAAATTATCTGTTAAGTTATGAGATTCAGAGAGTCGAACGAGCAGACAGTTTTTCAAAAATCATCCGATGCGCAAATAAGAAAATCTAAAGAAAATACACATACACAAACGCAAAACATGCGCAAGCGCATGACGAACCGACCACGACAAAAACATCATAATACACGTTGAGGGTCGAGACACTAAATTACCGCAATCAATTAGCATGGAATAGCAAATTATTCACAAACAAAAATGGCCTCAAATGCTATTTTGCTTTTAATGAATTTTTACTTTTTACGATTGTCAGTTTTAACTAATGTTAACATTCATATCAGGTGTTACGGTCAAATGCTACAAAACCAACGCCCATGATCTCACGGATATGATCGCATTTTCGGTTTCTGTATTTCGTTTCAGAAGACACATCTTCAGACGATACAGAATACGAGGCATACGAGGTAGGTAAAAAGCTTGGTGGTGTGTTTTAAACTGTTTGAGCATGTTCGGTTAGCCTTCAAGTGTTTTCGCACTGGGGATATATCCTATTTTCGATATATGTAGAAAGCATCTACCCTAACCTCTCAAAAAACTGAATCAAGTGATATTTTTAATCTTATCATTGTCGTGTACTACACTTGTCTTTGCGAGGTTTTTTTATATACATCTTTCCGCCTATTTTCTCAAGCCAGTTTTTCTTTATACAAAGCATAGAAGATTTAGAGTAAAGGTTATCATTTGTCCCTTAATTCCATTCTTTATTGGCTCTTAAATTTTGAATGTGCCGAAATGTTCATTTTCAGGCGGCTACAAGTGAATCTTACAAGACAATCACAGATTTTGCTTCTAAAGATTTTGGTACTTTACGAAATAGTCATCCTTTTAAATGTTTTTTCTTAAAAATCTGAAATATCACTTCTAAAATCATTACAATTATAATGATTTAATAAAAATGTGATTATTAACGTTTTATATTTTCATTTAAAGCTATATTATTACAATATGAATATGCTCGTTTACATTTAATTATTGCAGAGATATCATCTGCTGTAGCAGATTATAGTACTTTACGAAATAATTTACCTCTTAAAAGCTTTTTTTGAGAAGTAGAAATGTAGTAAAGCGCATTAGACTTACACTGACTTATATCGGATATTTTCATTACCTGCTTACATTATTATGACATGAATACAGTCGTTATTTTTACTATAACTGTTGAAACTTCATATCTGGTTTCAGAGAGTACACCGCCGCTACAATATGATCCCAAGAAGGTATAAAAGCCTAAGCAAAGCGGAGAGTATTCACGCTAAAGGAAATAAAGGAGAAATAAAACAGTAAAAATAATAATGAAAAGACTTGCGGTATAATGTCTGGGTTAAGATCAGTTAATATCTTTTGATTGATTCGTAATCCTAGTGAAGACCACCATATTTTTAAAGTGTTAGCAGCACTTATTAAATTCTGTCTCTAGATTCACGCTACTTAAGTGTTTGGTACATATATTAAAAGCTTTCCCAGGTCATTAAATCATTAAATTCTGACTCTAGACTGAGGTTACTTAAGTGTTTGGTACATTTATTAAAGGCATTCTCAGGTCATTAACCTATTAAATGCCTTCTTTAGGTTCACGTTACTTAAGTGTTTGGTACACTTATTAAAGGTTTTCTCAAGTCATTACCTTATTAAATGCTTTCTCGAGGTTCACGTTACTTAAGTGTTTGGTACATGTATTAGAGGCTTTTTCAAATTTGACAGGCTTTCTCATGCTCGAGTTTTTGTGCATTTTTATAACGATTTGTGTTATAAGTCATTACATTTGCATTCCTCAGTAAACTATATCAGATATTAAGGTTTTGAATTATTCCTGAATATTTTTCCTTTTATTCAGTTGGTTAGAGCTGCGTCAACAAGCGATTATTCTCAGTCGTCAGGTATCAATTTTGAGAATAAATGATGTACTTGGTTTCATAGACTGTTGCAATTAAAATAATTCCTGGATTAGAAAAGGATGAATCGTAGAAATAGCCAATTTAGTAATTTTTACCATCCAAAATTATATATCTTAATGCATATTTATTGTTACTATATAATTATTTTTTATTGATAATTAAGTTTTGTTTTCTTTCTAGTATCAAATATAAGTTTGGGAGCTGTTGACTCTGAGGCAGAAGAAAAACATTTTTTGGCTAGTGGTGTTGAGGTTAGTCAGTGTTGGTGTTCAGCACTAATATGTAAAAACTATAAAGGAATTCAGCAGATCTGATAAAAATAACATCACTGTGAGTATTTTCACCAATGGGCTACAGATACTTCCAGCAACTCCCAATAAATATTTGGAATACCCATAAGTAGGGCAACTGATTTAAATCGGTGTGCCTTGTCCCGATTCTTTTTGTTGATATTCAAAGGTATATCAGATTCCATTGTTAACTGTTCTGTAGCGGTCCTGTCTGCATCAATATCTGTAATATTTATATTGTTGTTTTTTATTGAGTAACGTTATCACACAATACATTTTAGGGGCAACAAAATTGATCAGTTTTCATAGCTGTTCAAACATTTTTATAGCAGGAATTGAAGTTACGGGTACCAGTGTCCAGTGAAAGTGCCGACTGTCACATGAACAATTACTGCTTTACTGTTGTTTTTAAACTTAGCTTAAATCCTGAGTCATATCACATTATTATCTTAACCAAAACCACAGAGTTATTCGAACACACTAGCACATTATTGCAAAGAAACAAATTAACATTACAGCTTAGATATAAATATATATATTTATTTATATTTAGTTTTTAATTTTTATTTGCCTCGATATATTTCTGCAGGATTTTAGTTAATGAAATGTCCCAGCAACATATAGATGTATTTAGTCTATTCATATATTTCTTCGTGTATGTTTATTTTTCTTACCTTGTTATTTTTCTGTCGGATTTTACCCAACAGTTGAAGACATATACTGAAGAAAAGAGAAAACGTTTTGAGCGCAAAGGTACTTCATGAAATAACTGAAATATGAATCGTAACATGTTCAACCTGCCACTTGAACGTAATAGGTTTAAAGATATGAGAGCACTGAGAGAATTTTTGGGATACGCGTTATATGAATGAAACAAAATCAGTATGAAAAAACGTATAACAAGCTTTCTAACCTGAAACTGGGCCACTTCAATTTGTTGCTTTTTAGGACCATTGTATTTAGTTTCACTTATATCAATAAAACTGAAGCAACGTTTTGTGCAATGCTTGTTACATGAAATTTATATATTTGCATTGCCTGGAAATTTTAAGGACATGCATTTTTGTATAACCTGTCTTTATTTTCTGTGTGGAATACAAGGAGTATGTGTGTGGGAGGAGGAATATTTCTCTCTCCTCCATTTATGTTTGTTTTAAGCAAAAATATACATTCATTTTTAATTTTAGTTTCTCCTACCTACGGATCGGTTGTTGGCCACATTTCAAGGAATGTCCTGACAAACAAGAGACAACCATTTTATAAGGTCATCGCCTTGCAGAATTCGGATGGGTCGTGGGACTTGACACAAGAGCTATGCAGCAACCTTGAGTTGTTACATAGCAAAGTGACATCAGATGCCCCAGACATAGTGTGTACTTCATTCATACAAGATTTGAAATATATATATATATCGGTCTCTATTATATATATGCTTTTGGAATTTTTTCAAGATAACTAAAAAGGAGAAAAGTCATTGTTGAATACTAAAAATGTAAAACAAGTTGTCAGAGTTGGATGCGCTTTATATATAAGGAACATACTTAGTGTTAATAAGCCGAGTTATTGTGTGAGATATAAAGCACTTTGAAAGAGCAACTGCCAGTTTTTAATAAGAACGACCTGTCCCTTTTGTTTTTTATTTGCAAAGGATTTGCGGTTATGGGCTACTGTTATCGTATTGGCATGGCTGGAGCTGTTCCATTCAATGTTTCGTGATGAGTGGATGATTCTTGCTCAAAAGGCCCGCGACTGGCTGAAAGCTCAAGAAAGTGACGAGTCAAAGCTTCAACAGCACGAGGAAGTTGCCAAGGAAATTCTGTCAAGGAGAAAATAAATAAAAGAACGTTATTGCAATCCGATTGCTGTACTGTAACATTTTATGTGAAATGTATGTTTACTCAAGACAGTACAGTCTTAAAACAAAATCAACTCTTATACTGCATTAATAACCTTCATGTCAACAAAAAAAGAGAAAATACGATTTTTTTGCATTGGTTTGGTTATATCTGTGGTAATCTCTTTTATTGGTTCACTCTAGCGTTGTGTATCCGAGACATTTATTATCAAGAAAAAATAATACCGAGAACCTGGCCTGGTTCTTGAATAAGGCAAACTGTATTTTTTTAAAATAACTTGCAATGGTGTGTTTTTGTGATGAGGGCAACACAAAGAACTTGCCACTAATCTTCTGGTTAACCAAACTAAGAATCAAAGTTTGTCGTAGTTTTTGGTTATGGGTCGAAGTGTTTATTCGAGAACAAAATTTGGTAAATAACGTGCACGAAGAACGTAGCTTTTGGTTATGTGTTCTATATTCTTTTTTTCACTTCATTACTCGAGATACAACAAGTCCTTTCTTGTTCTAGAAAGGTGAAATGGTTTTGATAATTGCCACCATTTTTGTGTTTTTATGTAATGCCATTAGTTGGCAAATATCCCATTGATACATTTCCCATTGATCGAACACTGATAGATGAGTGAAATTTACAGGTTAATATATAATAGTGTGTTAATGCCTGCTAATATATAACAGCGTAAGCTAATATAAAACAGCATATTTATGGCTGCTATTCTAAAAACAGCATATGGAAAGCTGCTAGTATGAAACAGCATATTAATGGTTGCTAATAACACCGTATATTAATGGCTGGTACTATGCAAGAGCGTATTAATGGCTGTGAATGTATGGCAGCGTATTTATGACTGATAATGTATAACAGCGTATGAAAGGCTGCTAATATGTCGCTAAAAGATTATGTACAAGGATAAGTGTGATCGCTCCTATTTGGAAAGAATTACTTTTTATTTCACAATTTATGCTGATGAACTTATTTTATTGTGCTTTTGTGGACCTACCGACATTTTAATTCAATGTTGTAGGGTAAAATGATGAAAATAAATCAATTAGCTCAAACAAATGCACAAAGGAAAAATCTAAGAACAAGATTTTTTTATAATTGTTTTGATCTTTTGGTGCACTGGTTTATTCTAACACTTTAGGTCTAAGACAAATAGTTTTGTCAACTAAAACAAAGCCTAACCATTATATAGGACAGAGTAAATTGGAATTTCTAAGCTTTATAAAGGTGTTGGGTTTCGTGACAAATTCACATGCGCCACAACTTCAAATAGCTAAGGATTTGATTTGAGCAAAGACAGTTTGATGATTCATTTAAATAAGTTTAGCTTGTTTATATTCTTATTTTTTATTTTTGCTGCATTGTGTTATTTTATATTATATTCGTGTGGTGCATCTGACATTGCATTTTCTAATGACTGCTTGTCTGTGGTCCCGACATCATAATGAGATGGTGATGCCGTAAAAGATAGTGACGTCATAAAAAAGAGGCCTAATGCCAGAGAAAGGTCGTGATTCCTATGATTCCTATGATTCCTTTTACAGTTTCTGGACCTGTGTGGCCGCGAACTCTTCGTGAACATTAATTGAGTCTGAAAATAAAGTGCATAAATGGCTTTCAATGTATAGGTTTCAATGTTATAGTGGTGAGGAAATAACGTTACATAAAATGTACATTGATAAGTCACAATAATCGTTTGGTTATTTAAATCAATGCTTAAATAATCTGTGAGTTTGACGTGAGAGTCACTAAAAGATGCATAAGAATTTCTTAGTTAAGTTAATGATGTTTTAACAAACATTTTGAACTCCCAAATTTGAGATACCTTGATTTAGAAACATTAAAATCAGTGCGTCACCACCTCCTTACAGTTAGGCAAACGAAGTAATCTTGCATTAAATATAACATGCCAAAATTTAGGGAATTAAATGCCAAGCTAACATCTGTGTGTCATTTCCAGTTCGAAAATTTATTCATAAAACTAAAAAAAGTTAATTTTCATGAAGTGGCACATTATTAAATAATACAAATTCCTAAATTGCGAGGACACGCACGTAGAACTGATGAAATTCCAATAATTCAATCTATCTCTGAGATTTATTTTGGATATTTTGATTTTGGATATTTCTTTTAAAATACATCATTTTTATTTAAATTGCCAGCTTTACATATATTTACAAAAAGTGACGGATTTGTAAGACAAATAATGTTAAACTGTAAAGAATATACACAGAACCTTTCAACTCGCTTTTATCAATATTTCAACCAGATTTGCCGCATCTAAAAACATGTTAAATTGCTTTATATATAGGATTTTGATCAGGCCGATTGTTCCCGTTATTAAGCAATTTCTGCAGCATAGCTAAAGGAATATTTTCGTACACTCACCAAACTGAATACATTCTTCAGCTTGGTGAATGCACGGCAAAAGCCAATGCAATCAACATACAATCTTACTTTAATTATCTATTCTTTCTCGAATTTCTAGTACGGAAATTTCTAAATGTCCTGCGATTCAATGCAGAAATTGAAATTAAAAATGAGAATTTAATTAATTGAGGAGAATCCGAGCTTTTTTGTTGTTAAGCAAATGTTAGGATACAGCAGTGTACTCCTTTAACATATCAGTGAGCCTTTCTATTTGGTGCATTAAATTATGTCAGGTCCCTTTCCTCGGATAATCAAACTACCAGCAGATACAATGCTTGTACTGGTATGATTTCTAAATACCACACAAAGTATTATAAAGCTCCATTTAATGTTAATTCCGTATATAGTAGCATTTTTAGGAAGCCCCTTATTTATCGAACTGTATCTGTATCGATTTTATAACGCCTCGCATTAAGTACACTGCTGTCTACGATCGATCGATGCTCTGTATTTGGTGTTCACTATACTGGTAATTTACAATGCATAGCAACATATGTCAAGGCAGCTTACACTCTGGTCTATTTATGACGTCTCTCATTTAACTTAACATTTAAAGGACGTATAAAAAAGTCCAATATGGGATTTCCACTACAAAGTACATCTACTCTTGACGTGGACATGAAATTTTAGCAACCTAAACTTTTGTTTTTCGTGTAAATTTACGTTTTATGTAAAGACAAGCAGGAATTACAGCGGGAGGCATATTCATTAAAATTATTTCCTCTACGTAAATTATTATCCAGTGACACAGTTTACTAAATGTCTCTGAAGGATAAACTAGCAAACATGTGGAAGTATTTTACAAATAGAGGCTCATTTGGTGGCATTATTTACTGGGTGATTGTCGCGGTGCAACTCATCATGCTTGCACCGAGCTTTAATGCCTCTGCTGATTGTTTTGCTGAGTCATCCTCCTGGTTTTGTTCATTGTACATATTATGGATACCTGCTGTTTACCTGAGTATGTTATACCTTCAGGATAGCATAGACAGAGCAAGATACTCATATACAGCCAAGTATTTCTACAACAAAGTCATACCTGTGTGATGCCGTTTTAGTGAGCTTCAAAAGAGCCTTATTAGAAAGTAATCCAGTTGACAAGCACTTTCTTTTATGTTTAGCTCTGAATCAAACCATGATATGAAACATTTTCCGGATAAAGCAATTCCATATGTTATATGTGATGTTCAGGTCTTTTTAAGTAATTAAAATGTTAACATAAATGTATTTAATATGTTGAAGGAATTTATAGTGATAACAGAGGTCTGTTTATTGGTCAAGACATTGATCAGTTCTTATGAATACTTAAACAGAAAAACTAAGCATAACACCGTTATTTTCGCAGCTCAACACAAATGTAACCTATGCAAAATAGAGGTGGTATTTTTATCATTCACAGAATTTTGATGTCACACATTTTCTCGTGTTTCTTTGCCGAAAAGCCACGTACTTGCCAATAAGCACAATTTTTATCGCACACGTGCAGTTGTGAGTACCATCTAGCCGTTTGGTGCGCGAAATCATTACGCCGCCAACATGTAAGCCGTATATTTGGCTGACACACGCCTACTAGTTACGTTGACCGATGCGTCTGTATACGTGGTTAAGCAGGAAACTGGACTCGTCTCTGAATATTATGCATTGTTCTAGGGCATCCTATGATTGTGATCGTTTGCATAACTCATTTGATTCCGAACTCTTTGGTTTTTCAACATCATTCCGATGTTCGGTCGATGAGCCCAGATTCCGATTTCACGGAACCATCTAATGACTATTTTATACTTAATCCGCTATTTTTCTATACCGGTGTCTCCGATGCTGTCATTGTTGCAATGCAATCATGGAGATGGATTATACAGATACAGCAATCCTGACGAGGTGTAGTAACAAGAGGATGACTGCTTGTGCTTCGAGGTATAACCTGGGGCGTTCCGTGTCATGACAACGCTTCTGCAGTTTTACTGCATCCGAAATGTCACACGACTAATGATTTTGAAGCTCCAGCCTGAAACATCCCACTTCATTGGAAGTCGAGCGTCTTAATGTGTACTCGTTCTTACTAAACCGCTACACATACAAAGAGTCTTCCCATTGCCCTTTATAAACTCATTGAAAACTGAAATGTAAAAAATAAAACCACAGCATATGATGTAAAATTAGTTCCGTTTCTTGAAAACTAATTTACTCAATACCAATATTAAAAGGTTCAATTTTAGGTATAAACGTTAGAAACCTTCAGTAATTTTGACGGTATATTAGTGCATAATTATCTAAAATAATGTGTTCGTATGGTAATTAACAAGTAAAACAATTTTGCAATGTGGACGATATATTAGTGCGCAATTGTCTATAATAATGTATCCGTATGGTAGGTTAATAAATAAAATAATGCTTTATTTTATCTATTTTATTTCAATCAATGTCATTACCAATGTAAAAATGCTTACTAATAAGACATCTGTTAAATCTGTTGAATCATAATGTGCTACAATATCATAATGACTCATAGCACAGACATGCAAACCGTCATATATAAAATTTTTTATTTTAACGACAATTAGTTTGTACACGAATGTATTCCACCCTGTTCAGATTTTGAAACACTTAGATTGCAATTTAGTATTTAATGGGGAGCTCTGTATTAGTTTCTTTTTTTAAATGTAGAGGGCGCTGATGAGCATTAGGTCCAACAAAGCTCCTTCCTGATCTGAGACTACAGTGAATACCTTAGTAAACAGCAATTTCATCGAGTGTTTTAAACATGATTTCGTAAGCATTTTAATTGCTATTACAATGGATTACGGACATTGGACATTAAAGCAACTGAAAGAAGAATGAAGGAAAAGAAATGCACACATAACTGAAAAAGGCAGAATTAGTAGAAGTACGAAGCGCTTTATTTCGTCTAGTCTGTTTTATGAATACATAACTTTGAAGAAATGCCCGTTAATATCAAGTCCTATAATTTCTGACTCGAACTATTTAAAAAAAAAACATATTCTTTAGCAATATTCATAAAAGAAAACAAAATCTTGCTATACTCGTGATTTGGAAGTAAAATTTCCTTTTTGCATTTATTCTAAGCATCGCGTTTACCACGTGCTGCCTGTGGTGCACTGATGGTGTGTTTATATTGACCTTGGGCTGTAAAAACTTGTGCATCTTTTAACGCATTCCAGGCTTGAGTCATACGACAGAAACCTGGATTTTTCAAGCCAAAGCGCTCCCTCCGAGCAGTTTTCTATGCACACTCCAGAAGCCACATTTTAGAAGGATATCAACAAATGTTCCATACAAACAACACTGTATTTTTTTGGGTCAAATTTATCACGTTTTATAGCTATTACCAAGATTCGTTTTAGACTTTCTTCTTTTGGAAACCAATGTCCCCACGATTTGAGCATTTTAGAACTAAACAACACTTACTAGGCATCTTAATTCACAAAATAAATTCACTTTCAACGATAAACACACGGTTCTCAATGTGGATGCTTGATGTTTGTTGGACCTAATCGCATTGCGCATGCGCCAGTTTCCATGGCAATACAGAGCTGCCCATTGCATTTAATGCAAAACTTAATTTGTAATAATAATTTCGTTGATAAAGATTTTCTTTTATGTTTAAGTATAACGCAAACCTTCGTGTTAGTTTCATACCTCTTAATGTCTAGACTGCACTATGTCAACCACAGAACACTTCGTGACATAAAATATCCTGATAAAATAATCTTAATATATTTCTCGTTATTTTGCTGTCAAATTTATGGCAGGTTTACTTACTCTCATAAGAATTTATTAAAATTAGTTATTTATGTGACAGTTAAGTAATTACTCCATTTAAACAATTAAATGCAAAATAATTAATGATCGTTTCTAGTAATTATTTAAAAAAACGACGCCTGAATTGGACATTTAAAGTATTTTTGAAAGACAATCAAAATATTTTTCAGTATCTGATATACGTATTTAATTTCATCTTATGCAATGGCACATTATAAAACAGCTCCGCTAGTGTCTTTATCATATGCACATGTTTATTTAATAATCTGAAATATACCGAAATATACTGAAATATTCTGAAACATGTTTATTTGGTTGCCAACAGCTTCCATAAAATTTTCAGTTCGCCGCGTAAGCTGTTGGCGTTTAATAATTCAGAAAGTAGATTTCTTTCTATTAATGTGAAAGGAATAATCATTAGTTTGCGACTGCACTTTCTAAAACTAAAATCGTTTCAATAGCCAAACGCTAGCTTTAATAATACCTTTTGTATTTTTATCTTTATTTATAATTGCAAATAACCAAATTTAGCATTGAATTATTTCATTTGCGAGGTCATAATAATGAAGACAATTCCCTGATATACAGCAATGATAATTTATCTAAATCACATGAAAGACACATATAAGTACCCCTTTAATGAACAAACCTAACCACTTTCCCCCTCGCCGATAACCCACGTGTTTTCTGTAAAAAGTCTTTGTTAAAGTTTAGGAGTAGTGTTGTGTCAGATTCCTGTCGTCTGGAAACAATCATCTATTTTAATATACAAAGCTCAAAGAACTTACAGAATTCAAAGGTAGATATTGTCATTAGTTGTTTTGTCTCTGTTCCAGAGCCTTTAATTAACAGCGACAAATAAGTGTTTCATAGAAGTTAGTATTTCGTTGCTAGGAAGACATCAAATGCAGGAGGCATTGTGTCGGTTGAATATGTCGTTTATACGCTGATAGTATGTAATTTGCGTGATGATATTCAATTAAATTATGCTAAAGTTCGGTGAGATTTTTTCTTCAAGTTCCTTGTCAAATTTGTTTTTCTTACATAGAGATCAAAGGTACGCAACATCAGTCCATTCACTTCATAGAGGAGAAGACTCCATACCCCTCAGCCCACTCTCACACACATATAGGGGCAAATTTCATACCCCTCACGTACACCCATTTCACAGAGAGGAAACTCCAATAATCCTCGCCTACACACTCTCACACATACACCCATACACTCTCATACACTCCCATACACTCTCTAATCCTCGCCCACCTTGTCACAGACATACGCCCACTACATAACTTCATAGAGGGAAAGCTGCAAACCCTCGACAAAACTCTCAAACATGTGCACCCACGCCTAAAAGGCAACCAGTCCATAACCTTCGACCACATTCTCACACAATACAGCCACTCAATGGAAGGAAAAACTCCATGCTCCTCGCCGACACTTTCACACATACACCCAGGGAAAACTCCATTAAATTCGCTCACACTCACACAGATACACCCACGTCACATTGGAGGAAAACTCACCTACCCTCATCATCATCAAAATCATCATCATCATCATCATCACCATCACCATCATCATCAACATCATCATCACCATCATCCTTATCATTTTCACCATCATCGTCATAATCATCATCATCGTCATCATCATCATTATTATCACCATCATTATCATAATCATTATTCGCCCAATATAGAAAAAACAGGCTTGGTTCGAATTCTACTTATCCAACCGTACAGTGTGCGTGTCGATCGGGATTATACCTTCGGACATGTAAAAACTAGATTGTTCGTTGTCACAAGGCTCCAAGATGGATCCTAGGTTATACACAGATTATCAATAAAATGTTCCTCTCAGTTAAGGGTTGAAACTGATCGAACGCGGGGCCGTTGAAGGGTTCAATTCGTCATGGTCAAAAGCAGGGGATTGATTTTCGCTAAATGTCAATAAGATTTTTTCCTCTATTTCTTTGCAAAATTTGTTGAAATCGTTAGCAAGCCTATTCAACACTTTTGTCGCGTTACTGCGTCTCGCATGCATCACAAAGGACAGTAAGATCCATTTCACTATAATCCGACATCATTGGAAGAGCGGGCAATATCCTTTTGAAAGGCAAAGACATCTATTTTCTTGATTTTTCGGTAGGTAATACAGTGTTGTTTTCTCAGGATTGTCGAAAGATAGATCACATGACACTAAAAAGTGGTCGGAAACCATATCACTACGCAGGCTAAGCATAAGGTCCAATGTTGCCTTTCCACATGTGTAGCAGAGTCTACAAGTACATGTCCAAACGCGTCACAGATTTATTTAAATTTTCGGATACACGGCCCATTTGGTGAATTCCAGTGAAGGTTAAATCACTATTGACATCCCATCGAGGGCTGTATCTTTCCAAAAAAGGATGCAAATTCATCAATAAATGAAGCAAGGGGCGAGGCCGTAGATCTGTTAATCAAGACGACACGCGAGGAATTTGGTGCTGTTAATATGGATATAGCCAGGTGTTCAAAAGACTCGAACTGGTTCGTGGGTAATACTTTGGGGTTTTATTCGTCACGGATATGCAACTCCGCAACCTCTTGGATTATCACAGTCTTTTCTTACTAATTTTATCCTTGTTATCCTTATTTAGTGAGATTCCTACACATCGTTCGAATTTAACCACGTTTCTGTGACCACTAAAATGTCTATATTGTTTTCATCCATTATTTATTTGATCGCGTTATTATTTTTATGCGCCTGTCTTGCATTCACTGTGCTAAACTCCAAGTGTTGTAGGTGATTTATCTGATTTGTAACAGGAATCAGGTTGCTTGTATCTAGTGTGCTTTCAGTAGTCACTGCGATCGATCGTAACAATGGCCTTGATATGGCGAACACGACCGCAGCGCTACCCCCGTGACGTCCGGTATCCATCACGAAAATTTTATTTTTTGAAATCGATTTTGTGTGAAAGGCGCTTATTTGGTGCGGATGTAAACGCACCAAAATAAGCGCAAATTTATAAACACACTGTTTACGTCACATTTATAAATGCACTCGAATGCTTATTAGCTACTCAGTTGTTTTATCCTCCCAGACCCACATGTACGTATATGAGGCAATGTCTACTTATTCCGATTATAATTTATGCGCGATCAGTAACTGAACTTCCACATATAAAATTCTGAACATTGCAGATTGTTTTCCTTTAAAAACAATTACAAATCTAAAAATTGTTTCAAATCTAAGAATTCAGTACGAACTACAAAAAAAGTCTTAAGCTTCATATAAAACTGAAATTAATCTTTGTTCTATTAGGAGAAATCCGCAAAATTTATTCAAACCTACCGAATGCACGTGTGGCTCCATGAAGCACACACAGTATTTTTGTTCCATTTTATTTCACCTTGTGTGGTTGTTACGTGGTTTGCATCCGCCAGTTCATTATATTGTTCTCTGAATTTAGCTTTTAGCATATTAATCTTATTTCCATTTAACTTAATAGAAATCGGTTGATTGATTGCATTTCGCGCAATAAGTATTATAAGACAATCCATTCTAACGTAATTTTAATAGCTATTTGAACATCAAATTTTTTAATAAATAATACAAATAAACGTATAAAAATTGCTTGAATAATTTATGCTTTCGAAATTAAAACCTTAACTATGTTTGAAGGGTATTGGGAATCACATGTTAGCTTTAAGGGCTACTCAATGACATTTCTGCCTCCGCCCTCGGAACACATTATGACATAGTTATTTAGTTCTTATCACACTTGATTGAGAGAAAGCTATGATCTGTAAGAAATGTACAAACAGAACAAAACGAGCAAACATAAACGCATGGTGTGTGATTTCCAATAACAATAACAATAACAGTACTCATATACTTGCTGTGAACAGTGGCACAATCTACATAATAACGTAAGCTTGGCTGTGTGGAGATGCATGGATTAATATCACATCTGAATGCGTGGCTTGAAAATACATTCAGACGGAAGTATACTGTTCAAATTCAATGCCTTTGGGTGATCTGTTGATACGACGCTAAGGAATGAAACTATAGTTGTGGAAACCATGAATTAGGGATATTTTCTGTCGATCACTTTTAAAATGCCATTAATTTTATATTAATTTAACCTCGCAGATGTGAACATATCTTGATTTCTTGATTTGGAAGACAGGGCATGCCAGGAAGTAATGCATTGACATTGGCCCCGCAATAAGTTACAGCTTAGTTGATGGCCTTCTTTTCCACAGATTACGAATAAAGAGAACATTTCCGCGTTCGAACTACATCTTAGCACTTTTCTAAAACAAACGCAGACAGGTGTATCATCTTGTGTTAAGCTGTTCATCTGGACAGCAACCTCAGTTTCAAATCATATTAACATAAAGGAATCTTGTTATGACGTTTATGCTGTTAAACGTGGAGTTATTCTTCGGATCGTTTGCATCAACTGTTTGCTTTCATTCATAATTAGAGATATTAATAGCAAAATAAATTACGGAAATGGGTGGCATTAAAACGAAGCGGATCGAACGACCACTCATTCGGAGAAGGACTGAAATAATTAAAACCAGCAATGGGAAAATTGCTTGACAGTTATTCCTACCTTTTATTTCGTTTGAATTGTTTCCAGAAAACCTCTCCTGCAGTTTTTGACAGAGGAAGACGAAGTTTGGTACACATGTAGGAGTGACGAGGTCGCAGTGAATTCACAGAATTTTTTGACCTCAAAGACCAAGGTTTTTTTCATAAAATAGTTTTCAGAAAACTCCTCCTAGCGTTTGAGTCGGCGGAACTTTATATTTGGTACACATCTAGACAATTATCTGATCTAAGTAAAACCTCAAACTGAGGTCAAAATATTTTTTAAACACCTATATAATCACGAAAAGTAGCTATAAAGGCGCTCAAATCCTAGTTTTAATATATAAAACGCACTCAGTCTGTGTGAACTTTCATTATGAATCTTAACCTTGAGGATCAGAGGTCACATGACCTCATGTGCTCTTAACAATAGGATGAATTATCTCACAAAGGTTAGAAATAAGAGGTACCTCGATGGTCTTGGCCTTCATGGTCACGGTCAAGGTCAAATACGGGAATCTGATTATTATCTCGAAAAATATTAGACGTAGAGGGATTGTGAGGTTATTTCATTTTCTTTGGGCCTAAACAACGTTACAATAGAGGTACTACAGTGGCCTTGACCTTCTGGGTCATGTTCAAGGACAAAAGTCAGAAGTTGGCTATTTTTTCTTAAACGGTTAGTGATAGAGCGATTGTGAGCTCATTTTCGACCCTTTGGGCCTAAGCAGTGTTGAATAAGAGGTACCTCGGTGACCTTGATCTTCTGGGTCACTGTCAAGATCAAAAACCGGAAATTGACGATTATCTCGAAAACGGTGAGATATAGAGCGATTTTGAGCTATCTTTAGAGGAACAGGAAGTTTACTATTATCTCGAAAACGGATAGGGAAAAAAGGATTTTCGGTTCATTTTGAACCCGCCATGCCAAAGAGGCGATAAAGAAAGGGGCCTGCGTGGGTCTGAGGTTTTTGGTCATAACTTAACACAAATATTTTCTTTAGTAGTTTCTGCAAATGGGCCGATTCCGCTATGTAGCCGAATTCTGTCTAGTTGCTACTTAATTTAGTACGTTCAAGCGCAAAGCCATGTTTATTTTCTTGTTGATGAATCCCCCAAACCTGCCATGTTAACGTATAAACCTCGCTATGACGGGCAGCCTGCAATTAGGGATAAACACTGTTAGATAATCGTTAACAGATGGCTTAGACAATCATTAATAGATGGGTTTCATTGCAGAATACCACCCAACTGTCTTGCTTTTCTAAATGAATATTTGTTTACATCTTCATGCAAATATTTCCACATGATGTACTTGGCCATAGATTAGTGATGTGCAGGCTCTCCTCTCCCCTCTTGCCACCCGTCTCGCCCCATTCCCCACTACCCCTAAAGTCGGTTACCTGCCTAGTTTCACGCCGATACACATAACATAATCACACAGCAGAGAAACGGTGGCGCGCATACTTGTACTTGTACTTGTTAATCAAATAAGCCAAGGCCACTAAGCATGAAAAAAGGAGATTTGGTACTGGCATATACTTGACAGGAGAGGCCTCAGCTCTGCTGCATAGAATGAATGCACACACTTGGAAAACGCTGCCTATAAGTGTAAAAAGGTACTTCATTGTATCCTTCTTCCAGCTGTTTGTCTGACAAGCCAAAGTCGATAACAAAGCTCAGTTGAATAGAATGAATGCGCATAGGGACGGAATACAGCGAGAGACATGGACTAATAGATTGCGGCATTTATATTAATGTGTTTTACTGGATTTATTATAGAATATCTTATTGGAGATTGCTGCATGAATATAAGACAAAGCCGGCTTAAGGAGTAGTTCATATTTAGTAAAAAAAATTAAACAGTCTATGTTCTGATATTAAAAAAATCTAGCCAACATCTAGCCAAAATCTAGTAAAAGCGCTTTGATAACAATCTTAGGGTTAATGTACATGTTCTTTCAGAACCAGTGGTCTTGCTAGCTTCTCGCTTTGATCTGACTTTTATGCATTTATCTTCAAGCATGTCTCAAATAAAATATAATGCTGAGGATTCTAGTGAACATGCTGCCATCTACCAGCCAGGAGTCACACAAGCTGAGCTAGTGGGAATATATAACAACAGGAAAGAAAGCTACGACAAGGTGATTGAGCTTAATAGCAATAATACCAAATATAGCGTACCATAATTCCGATAAATTCATATCCAGTTATATTTTCATTTAGAATGAGAGATCATGTGCTTACCTTTATACATATCACTTTGTACAAAACTGAGATTATTTGAAACAGCTCTCAACATCAAGCAATAAGTGGTCATCCAAAAGTGTTGTCTGTCTAGCTTTTTATCAATGACGGCAGTGACAAGTGCATATCTCTTACGCCTTTATAATTTGGTGAGTTATAAAAAATGCAGCAACAATCAACGCCTCGGCAGTAAAGTTGACCGGATGTTTGTGGTTTGTTAAGAGTTGTACTTTACTTACTTGGCACTCGGATATTACAGTTACAGGTACCCGTGGCTACTAGCATGTAATGAGTTGCTTTATGCTCAGACGTCAAAAATTAAATGCGTGTGAATTAAGTCATGATTTACAAAATATATTTTAAGCTGAATCTTTATATATTTCAATCCAAAGTGTTTTGTTGCCTTTTCTTTGGGGATCAAGCGTGGATTTAGGATTTTTGTTTGAAGGGAGGGAGTTGAAGTGCGTGAGAAAAAATACGTTTAGCAAGCTTCTTATCATGAAACTGACTTTTGGATTAGCATCGGCATGGGGCAGGAAATTTCCACAATACTGGTAGGGGAGCAAAACGTAATCAAAATATTTTACCTAACGTTTTTAACTCGTATATCGCCAGAAAATGCAGACATGTAATAGTAAGATTTCAGCATCAACTGGAAATAAGCACATTTCTGTGAACTTAAAATTATATCTCTTCGCCGCGGTTATGTGGACATGGACGGTAGCACGCATGGTACCAAGTCACTCCTTCCATCCCTTCTCCTCCCCCTTCACCCTAACGGTTTAGTGTATTAAGATTTTGCAGCATATTTCGAGAATATTCTATACTCTGTTTGCAATATTTCAGTATGTTGTTGATACCCGAGGCTACACTGGACATGTTCACGCCGCAGATACTGTAGACAAATACTTTCCCGGAAAATATGATATCGAACTTGTTGACGTTGGAGCAGGATCTGGACTTATGGGAAGACAGGTAACGAATTTTCCAGTGAGAAATGTCATTATGTGGATTTATATTAGTGCTCAAATGAAGTAACGTTTTTAAAAGGCACGTTCGCTCGTGGGTTACCTCATTTCCTGTTCATAAACCTGCATCCTTGTGTAGGGGTTGGATACACGACCTTCAACAGAGTTAAATGCTCTCATATCTCAAATGATAACCACTCCAGGATCATCTTAACATATAATACTGCCACGGCTCAAATTATAACCACCCGAGGCTCATCTTGTGATAGCGAATATTGCCGCATCTCAAATCAAAACCACCAGAGGCTCATCTTATGACAACAAATACTCCCACCTCTAAAAGATAACTACCTCCATTTTATCAGCCATTTTCAAAATTTATGTCGACTATGTAAAGTTAATAAAATAGCTTTGAACTGTCGTTGTAATGCAAAAGTGACAAAAAACAAGTGTGGCTTGGATTTTTTCGATCGGTGTCCTACCTCTAAAATTGCAAACAAAGTCGGAACAAGGTTATACATGTCCGCATTTCATAAAAGTTAAAGCAAAGCTAACTATCGAAGAAATGGCGTGTGTGGCTGCTATAGCTATATATAAATCAAGTCGCATATTTTAACATTTTTAACCTTGAGCAATTAGAAATAAGGCAAAGCCGATTTTTAATCGAATTTTAAACTGTAACATTGAATAGCGGTTACAAAACATATTTCTTCGCGTGCGAATAAAGTTACTTTTTAACTTTTTCTCAAACAAACTTTAAAACAACATCGTAATAATTTACTGCACATAATCACGTAGTTAAACACGTAAAAAACAAAACAAATAATAGTTCGACATATTTTGATTTCAAAATAGTTCCATGACAAATGAATATTTTTTAAATACAAGTGTGATTTTTGTAATTTTTATTAGTTATGGGAACGAGGCTACAAGAACATATCCGCTATAGAAGCAGCGCAGGGACTAATGCAAGCAAGCAAAGATGACTTCCAGTACAAAACAGTGTATCCCGTCTATATAGGCCCTGATTCTAAACAAGTACCAAGTGGTATGTAGACTGTTATTCTGTACAAAAATATATATTTCTGACTGCTAAATTTAGAAAGACAAACACATTTCATTGTGCCAGTTTTAGGGAGCAGGAACTTTCACTGTTTAGCGTATGCACTAAAACGACAGCAGTCCTTGTAACAGAAGTAACAACATTTTTCTTTAGATAAATAGCAAGCGATAGCTCTGCACTCAGTGTGTGGAAGAGCACGATAGCTTGTCTTCTTACAGCTTAATTTCTTCGATAATGATAAAGTTTATATTGTGTTGATTCAACATTTCAGATACGTTTGATTGTACGGCGGGATCCGGTGTCTTCGTACCTAATCATATCCCTGTTTCTGGATTAAGTGAGCTTATCCGAATCACTAAACCTGGTTTGTAACTCTTATTTAATTTATAAGACAGCTCATAAGAGAAATAACTGCGTACCATTTTAAATCTTTTATGACTCGTTCGGCAGAGAAATTCACTTTTGCATTGATTGTTTAGCAGTTTTTGCATATACTTCAAAGCCGAAAGTCTACTTGAGAATTAGTTACCATATTTACTGATTTGGTTAGCAAACTATACAATTTCTGTCTCAGCAGTCTTCGTTCATAGATACACATAGATACACATCACAACCAATTTTAGGGAGCGAGAGAGAGAGAAAGAAGAAAAGAAAGAATGAAACAGAAAGAAAGAGAGAAAAGACAGAGAGAAAGACAGAGAGAGAGAGAGAGAGAGAGAGAGAGAGAGAGAGAGAGAGGATGGGAGAGAGAGAGCGAGAGAGAGAGAGAGAGACAGACAGACAGACAGAAAGAAAGAAAGAATGAAACAGAAAGAAAGAGAGAAAAGACAGGGAGAAAGACAGAGAGAGAGAGAGAGAGAGAGAGAGAGAGAGAGAACTGTCCAGGCGGAGGAATGAAGCAAAGCATAACAGGGAAATATAACATTATCACACAAGTGACGCGTTCCACAATTAAATATAGTTTTTCTGTTGTGACACAGTTTTTACTTAACAGGTGGCGTATTTCTCACTGTCATGCGAGAACCATATATCAGAAGCGAGTTCTATAAGGACCTAGAAGCTTACATGAGTGAATTAGAGGAGCGAGGTTATTGGACACAGCTAGAGCGCACCCTGGTGGAGAATTACTTTGAAAATGTACCCGGACTGATATTTGCATTCCGTGTAAAAGTACATGGTTTTAAAGAATTTTCTTCGTCAGTTTTGTCATGAAAATTAAAGTAGGAAATAAACATGTTCAGTTTGGTTAGTTTCAAACTTGAAAGCTCCAAAGTTGAAAATGATAAACCCAGAAAAGGTATGTGCAGCTTAAGTAAGGGAAGCTTTACTTGGTATAGCTATGTTTCGATCGACTCTTTTTAAAGCAAACGTAACTGAAATCGTGACATGCAAATGGGATACACTTGAGAAGGGTGTGTGTATAATTTATGCTTCCGAATCAAACCCATTTAAGTATGTTTGTTAGAAAACCAAGATTAGACAAATCGAAGTGTACACTCTGAGCACTTTCCATTCCTGTGCGCCTTTTAAAGAAATTGTGAAGATTTAAATCAAATACCAACAGAAGCACTCAGGTGTGTGCATGAAAAGTTAAAATGCATTAACTAGTGGTGCAGCATGTATGCAATTATCCTTTCTTTTATCTGTCAACTCTCAGTCCACTCTTCCCAATAAGTTGGATATTCATGATTTTATAACTTAAAGTTAATTCGAAACCCAAAAATAAAAAGAAAATAAAACTGAAGAAAAGAAGGATTTTTAAATTTGTCATTAATCTTCTATTGACATTGACCCCACACTAAGTTGGCAGTTTAATCGAGGTCCTTGCTTTCCACAAGTTAAAGTAAAGAGATAGTCGTATTAGACATTTTCGTGTACAAAGTACATCGCAGTATACCCATGTATTAAATGTGCGTTGTGTTACGTATTCGTTCACTTTCAAATGATATCAAATTCAAGGAACCTTGTTACGCTATTTTACGCTATCAAACGCGGAGTAATTCTTCGGATTGTTAACATCAACTAGTAATGTTTGCTTTTTGCTCATGATTAGATAATTGATAGATATATTAATAGCAAGATAGGTACAGGAAATGGGTGGCAGTAAAGGAAAACGGAAGGACTACTCTTACGGAGGAAATAATTAAAACAAGCATTGAAAGTTATTGCTACTTCATTTAATATGTATTTTATGTGTTGGTAAGAATGAGAGACGAAAAAAGCGACGCCATGTTTATTTTCTTGTATTTACACTTAAATCTACTACCTTCGTGTATAAACCACTATGTTATGGGCAGTCTGCTATAAAGGACAAACAGTCAGTGTCTTTACTAGAAGGGGTGTTACTACATTGAGACAGCTGCTCCCCACTGTTTTGCATTTCTAGATAAATTAATGCTTACACCTTTACTACTCTGTCATGAAAAATATTTCTACCTCCTGTTTCGTATATTTTGCCAAAGATAAGAGGTGTGCAGGCTCTCCTCTTCCCTCTCCGCTTCCCTCTCACAGCTCACACCCCCTTAAGGCAGTTACCTGGCTAGTTTCACGCTGTTACATATAACATGATCACATAGCAGAGAAACTGTAGCACGCATACTTGTACTTGTACTTACTTGTCTAATACGCTAAAGCAGATAAACGTGAAAAAAAGATTTGGTATTGACATGTACTTGACAGGAGAGGCCGCAGTGTAAGAAAGTACTTTATTACACTTTCTTCTAGTTGTTTGTCTGACAAGCCAAAGCTAAGAAAGCTGTATTGAATAGAATGAAGATACACAGGGACGGAATAGACTATAGTGGGAGACATTGAGTAATAGATTGTGGCATTTACTGTTTAACTGGTGCTGTTGTAGAATATAATGGTAGATATTGTTCCATGAATACAATACAAAATCGGCTAAAGGAACAGTTCATATTTGTGACAAATCCGATATATTTGGATATTCACAGAAATAAACATTTAGTAAACATTTAATCAAAATCTAGTCATAATGTTTTGGTGAAATTTTACGGTTCACGTACATGTCATTTTAGAAAGAGTGTTCGTTCTAGTTTCTCGCTTTGATGTGACTTTTATTTGTTTTTTTTCTGGTATGTCTCAAATAAGATATAACGCTGAGGATTCCATTGAACAAGCTGCCACCTACCAGCCAGGAGTCACACGAGCTGAGCTAGTGGAGTTATATAACAAGCGAAAAGAAAGCTACGACAAGGTGATTTGGCTTAATCACAATAATACAAAATAAATTGTGCCATAATTTCGAGAAATTAATTTCCAGTTTTATTACGTTTAGGATGGAAATAATATGTTTAGCTTTGTACTTAGTACAAAACAGGGATTATTTGACATTTGAATAAATACAGAAATCTTTGGCAAGTGAAAATGAAATGAGGGAGGATGTTGAAAACCAACTTTAAAATAACGACCTTCAAAGGAGTGTAATACAGCCTTGTTGTGACACAGTTTTTACTTAACAGGTGGCGTATTTCTCACTGTCATGCGAGAACCATATATCAGAAGCGAGTTCTATAAGGACCTAGAAGCTTACATGAGTGAATTAGAGGAGCGAGGTTATTGGACACAGCTAGAGCGCACCCTGGTGGAGAATTACTTTGAAAATGTACCCGGACTGATATTTGCATTCCGTGTAAAAGTACATGGTTTTAAAGAATTTTCTTCGTCAGTTTTGTCATGAAAATTAAAGTAGGAAATAAACATGTTCAGTTTGGTTAGTTTCAACCTTGAAAGCTTCAAAGTTGAAAATGATAAACCCAGAAAAGGTATGTGCAGCTTAAGTAAGGGAAGCTTTACTTGGTATAGCTATGTTTCGATCGACTCTTTTTAAAGCAAACGTAACTGAAATCGTGACATGCAAATGGGATACACTTGAGAAGGGTGTGTGTATAATTTATGCTTCCGAATCAAACCCATTTAAGTATGTTTGTTAGAAAACCAAGATTAGACAAATCGAAGTGTACACTTTGAGCACTTTCCATTCCTGTGCGCCTTTAAAAGAAATTGCGAAGATTTAAATCAAATACCAACAGAAGCACTCAGGTGTGTGCATGAAAAGTTAAAATGCATTAACTAGTGGTGCAGCATGTATGCAATTATCCTTTCTTTTATCTGTCAACTCTCAGTCCACTCTTCCCAATAAGTTGGATATTCATGATTTTATAACTTAAAGTTAATTCGAAACCCAAAAATAAAAAGAAAATAAAACTGAAGAAAAGAAGGATTTTTAAATTTGTCATTAATCTTCTATTGACATTGACCCCACACTAAGTTGGCAGTTTAATCGAGGTCCTTGCTTTCCACAAGTTAAAGTAAAGAGATAGTCGTATTAGACATTTTCGTGTACAAAGTACATCGCAGTATACCCATGTATTAAATGTGCGTTGTGTTACGTATTCGTTTACTTTCAAATGATATCAAATTCAAGGAACCTTGTTACGCTATTTTACGCTATCAAACGCGGAGTAATTCTTCGGATTGTTAACATCAACTAGTAATTTTTGCTTTTTGCTCATGATTAGATAATTGATAGATATATTAATAGCAAGATAGGTACAGGAAATGGGTGGCAGTAAAGGAAAACGGAAGGACTACTCTTACGGAGGAAATAATTAAAACAAGCATTGAAAGTTATTGCTACTTCATTTAATATGTATTTTATGTGTTGGTAAGAATGAGAGACGAAAAAAGCGACGCCATGTTTATTTTCTTGTATTTACACTTAAATCTACTACCTTCGTGTATAAACCACTATGTTATGGGTAGTCTGCTAAAAAGGACAAACAGTCAGTGCCCTTATTAGAAGGGGTGTTACTACATTTAGACAGCTGCTCCCCACTGTTTTGCATTTCTAGATAAATTAATGCTTACACCTTTACTACTCTGTCATGAAAATATTTCTACCTCCTGTTTCGTATATTTTGCCAAAGATAAGAGGTGTGCAGGCTCTCCTCTTCCCTCTCCGCTTCCCTCTCACAGCTCACATCCCCTTAAGGCAGTTACCTGGCTAGTTTCACGCTGTTACATATAACATGATCACATAGCAGAGAAACTGTAGCACGCACACTTGTACTTGTACTTACTTGTCTAATACGCTAAAGCAGATAAACGTGAAAAAAAGATTTGGTATTGACATGTACTTGACAGGAGAGGCCGCAGTGTAAGAAAGTACTTTATTACACTTTCTTCTAGTTGTTTGTCTGACAAGCCAAAGCTAAGAAAGCTGTATTGAATAGAATGAAGATACACAGGGACGGAATAGACTATAGTGGGAGACATTGAGTAATAGATTGTGGCATTTACTGTTTTACTGGTGCTGTTGTAGAATATAATGGTAGATATTGTTCCATGAATTCAATACAAAATCGGCTAAAGGAACAGTTCATATTTGTGACAAATCCGATATATTTGGATATTCACAGAAATAAACATTTAGTAAACATTTAATCAAAATATAGTCATAATGTTTTGGTGAAATTTTACGGTTCACGTACATGTCATTTTAGAAAGAGTGTTCGTTCTAGTTTCTCGCTTTGATGTGACTTTTATGTGTTTTTTTCTGGTATGTCTCAAATAAGATATAACGCTGAGGATTCCAGTGAACAAGCTGCCACCTACAAGCCAAGCTGAGCTAGTGGAGTTATATAGCAAGCGAAAAGAAAGCTACGACAAGGTGATTTGGCTTAATCACAATAATACAAAATAAATTGTGCCATAATTTCGAGAAATTAATTTCCAGTTTTATTACGTTTAGGATGGAAATAATATGTTTAGCTTTGTACTTAGTACAAAACAGGGATTATTTGACATTTGAATAAATACAGAAATCTTTGGCAAGTGAAAATGAAATGAGGGAGGACGTTGAAAACCGACTTTAAAATAACGACCTTCAAAGGAGTGTAATACAGCCTATCTTGACAGATAATCACCCCAAACTCATTTCGTGACAACATATACTGTTGCGTCCCAAACGATAACCACCCAGGCTCATCTTATAACAGTAAATACTGTCGCATCTCAAACGATAACCACCCAGACTCATTTTATAACAGTAAATACTGTCGCATTTCAAACGATAGCCACCCAAGCTCATCTTATATAACAGTAAATACTGTCACATCTCAACGATAACCACGCAGGCTTATCTTGTGACAGCAAATATGCATGGATGATATGCTGTTTAAATCAACTAAGCGTTATTTTGTAAAGTATCATGCAGGATATATCCCATATTATTATCAGTAATTTTTAACATTTATATCAATTCTGTAACGTCGATAAAATAACCTTGAACTGACGATGCAATCCGAAAGTGGCAAAAAACAAGAATGATTTTGATTTTTATCGATCGGCATTGTAGCATAGAAATTGCCGGCAAAGTCTAAACGTGGTTACTTATCCACATTGAACATGAACTTGTGTGTGTGGTTGCTATAGCTATATAGAAACCACGTTGCTTATTTTAGCATTTTATCCGCGTGCCAACGATACGAATAGAACGAAGTCGACTTTTTAATCGAAATTTAAACTGAAACGTTGCGCAAAGTTTATAAAAAATATTTCTTGTCGTAATAATTTACTGTACATAATTGCGGGGTGAAATATGTAACAGCATAATAAATAATGCGTTCGAAATATTTTAATTGCGAAACATTTCTATCACCAATGAATAATTCGGGAGCACAAGTGAAATTTTCGTGATTTTTTTAGTTGTGGGAACGGGGCTACAAGAACATATCTGCCATAGAAGCAGCTGAGGGACTACTGCAAGCATGCAAAGATGGCTTCCAGTACAAAAATGTGTATCCTGTCTATATAGGTCCTGATTCTAAACAAGTACCAAGTGGTATGTAGACTGTTATTCTGTACAAAAAAGTCCAACAGATGGGCAATGCAGAGATCCCATTTGACACATCACTGTGTTAGTTTTAGAGAGATGGAACTTTTAAGGTTAAGTCCAATACAATCCAATACAAGTAGATAATTTGCCTTGTCCCCATCGGGATATCTCGCAAATGTTGTTGTGCATGCGCGAGGGACTAATGTACAGCTAAAATCATCGAATGTGTACATATCTACTCTTTAGAATAAAAACAGGAGGCGGAGGTGCCTCAGTTCGCGGCGTATAGCTGTACTAGTTGGGTTTTGAAGCACTCGAGATTTGGAGCTGTAACGATGCCAGACGGAAGACTATTCCAAACTGTTAATGTAGCTGGGATAAGGGAATATCGATTTGCGTTGATATTTGACTGCGGAATCTCGAATTTCCTGTTGTGCGATTTTCTGGTTGAACTAAATAGGTGTGGCTTGGGCTTGTGTTCAGGAGGTATCGTGATAAGGTAATTGTCCATTTTGTACATAAACGTCAGCCGGCTCATTTCCCGACGAATCTCCAGGCTTGGCCATTCGAGCTGTCTCAATTTTCTCTATTGAGCTTTCGTATCATGAATAACGATTTAGTGTGAAGTGAGCAGCGCTTCTTTGTACAGCTTCAAGGGTTTTAATATTGCCTGATGTGTATGGTGACCAGACGCTCGAACCATACTCCAGGATTGGCCTACGAGAGAGAAGTATTCCTTTTCCGTCGTATGGGGTGAACAATGGCCGAGGTTTCGTCGCAACAATGATAGGATTCTCTTGGCTTTTGTTGTGGTGTTGCATATATGGTTATTCCGCTTCATTTTGTCTCAAGTTCAATGCCGAGATATAGGTTGGATGATGTTTTGGCCAGTACACTTCCTGCCATAGAGTATTGGTACACTAGCTTCATTCTGGCTAATGATATCTGCATGATATAGCACTTTGTTACAATAAACGACATCTGCCATGTCGAAGCCAATGCGGTTAACGTGGAGATGTCTAACTGCATTTCATGTTGGTCGTCGCTATAATTCACAACACGGTAAAGTAGGGCAAACAGTCGTATATTGCTATTTGAGATTTTGGGAAATATCGTTAATAAAGAGTAGAAACAGCATCAGCCCTATGACTGTACCTTGTGGAACACCGGAGGTAACGCCTTTCCATGAAGAAGGTTGGTTGTCGATAACTACTTGGTGTCATCTATTGTTTAAATAATTTTGAAGCCAAAATAACCGGTTGTCCGGAATACTATAAAATTTTTATTTTTCAAAAAGGCGATTATGTGGAAATTTATAGAAGGCTTTAGCGATGTTCAAAATACACATATCAACTTGCTCTTTAGATTTAAGTGCTTCGAGGATGTCTTGAGTGGTAATGTGGAGCTGTGTTTCACATGGTCGATTTCGACGAAAGCCACGTTGATTTTCTACCAGAATGCCGTTGTTTTCTAAATAATCAATGGTTTGACCAACTATTATGTGCTCTAAGATTTTACTCGAAACAAATCTGAGTGAGACTGGACGGTAGTTTTGCGGGCTAGATTTATCTCTCTTTTTATACACTGGAGTATGCCTCTTTCCAGTCCATTGGGATCACACTTGTATCTAGTGACCTGTATTCCAGTCCATTGGGATCACACCTGTATCTAGTGACTGTTGAAAAAGATCGGTTAAATATGGTGCTACTATTGGTACTGACTCCTTAAAATGTGTGTAGTTATTTCGTCCGGGCCACAGGCTTTTTTTGTGTCTAGGTTTTTCAACAATTTCTCTATTCCAGGGGTGTGAAGTTGTATTGATTGCATAGCTGGATATGCTGGTTCATTTTGTGTAGACGGAGCAGAAGTAGTCATTTAGACATTCAGCTTTATGCTTACTTTCAGATATAACTCTTCGTCGTGATGCTAGTGTAGGAACGCCCACATTTTGCAATAAGATTTGTTAATTTGTTTTTGAATTTCTTTCCTTTTATGTTTGTTTTTTTTTTTTTGCACTTTTTTATATATCCAATCACGTTGGCGAATTTTACGTCGTATTGTAGGCGTAACCCAGGGTAAGTGGAACTTCCCACTTTGAAATGTATGAGGTATGTATTTATCTATCGAGAATAATAAAGTATCTTTAAAGTATTTCCAATTTTCCTCTAGAATTTTTGATGAAAACACATTATCCAAAAATTTCTAAAATTGTTCTGTATGTAACTGTACAGGCCATTCATGTCTCCTTTATTGTGGTTATGCACTTTCCGAGGCAAATTTTTCTTCACTTTCGTTTTAGTTGAAATATTGCAATATAGGATGTCATGCTTGTTGAACCCAGCCATATGTTTAACCTTCTGCACAAGAGCTGGATGTGATGTGAGACATACGTTTAACACATTTTCACCATGCGTTCAGGTTTCAATAATTTGTTCAAGACCAAAATCTCTTGAAATTTCCAACAATAATCGAGAATGTTTAACATCACGAAATCCTCTTTTAACTGAACAATTAGACCAGTCTATTCCTGGTAAGTTCAAATCCCCGCCTATTATAATATCGGCTAATTTGTGTTAATCTCTGAAATTTGATATCGAAAGCTGAAGCTGTTCTAATGCATGCAGATCTGAGCCCGGCGGCCCGTAGAATGACGCGGTTAGTAATTCGGTGAGTAATTTAGGTGACGCTTTAACCTGGACTTGCGACCTTATCACTTCACAATCGGTGTCAAGATCTTGGCATGGTGTTGATACCAACTTGTGGTTGATTGTGATGATAACGCTTCCACCATGATAGTTTCGGGCTTTTCGCCTCATTGTGTAATGGCTGGGGATGATTTCTGCGTTGGGAACTGTACTGTTGAGCTTGGATTCACAGCAAAGATGCTCATTGATGAAAAGGTCTAACTCAGCTACTTTCCCTTTTACACTATCGAAATTTGCTATTGCGATTCCAGATTGTTAAACTGTGTTATTCGGAAATGTTTGACAGGGGAAGATGTTGCTGTGGGCCGGTTTTCATTTGCAAAATCCAGAGCACGGAAGCTATTTTTACTTGAGATATTGTTCTGAGATTCAAAGAGTAAAGATGAGAAGTTTGGGAGGTCCGAGGACGCACACACCCAGGTTAATGATGAATTTACAAGCCCTTCGTACACAACGGTATTCATGTTGAGACACGATTCATGATACCATTGGTCACATTCATCACAACAAACTCCTTTATGATCCCAGAGAATTGCTTTCCCACAGGTGTTCCCACGGAAATATAGGAGTTCTTGGACCGGGGTTTACTTCTAAGTCTTAACATTGGATGAGTAGTATTTAGATCATCATGCAATATTTTCTATCTACCGTTGCTAAGGATAGCTGTCAGACTGTCTGGAGTTTGACTTGCCTAGTAACACCGTCAAAATTGACAAGTTCCTGACTTAAAGGAGTAGGGTGCAAGTCCAAATTTAGAGGTGATGGTGGCATCTTTGCTAATACTATATAAGCCACGGATGAGTATCACTTCTACAGCTAGAATAAGACCTATTATGGGGTTGTGAAATGTCTTTTTCCTCTGCCTGCACTTCATGGTTCTCTGCGTATGCATTTATCGCTCACAAACTTCAAAAGTCGATGACTCATTCAGTGATTTGAAGTAAAGCAGTAAAGTGTAGGGCCAGTACAATAAAAGTATTCGATGTAAACTAGAGATATGCTGGTGGCTGTATAATCCTGAAACTTTTTTCCCTGAAATTTTTCGCGGCCATTAGTTCTCACGCTTGCGCAATCGATGTGTGAGCAATAAAACGAGACCAGGCGTTGTCACATACGTAGTAACATTTTTATTTTAAATAAAGAACAAACGATGGCTCTGTGTCTTCTCACAGCTTAATTTCGCCAATAATGAGAGAGCCTATGCGGATTTGATTCAACTTTACAGATACGTTTGATTGCACGGCGGGATCCGGTGTCTTTGTACCTAATCATATTCCTGTGTCTGGATTAAGTGAGCTCATCCGAATCACCAAACCAGGTCTGTAACTCTTTCTTAATTTATAAGATAGCTGATAAGGGAAATAACTGCACAGTACGGAGGGAGGGAGGGAGGGAGGGAGGGAGGGAGGGAGGGAGGGAGGGTGAGAGGGAGGGAGGGAGGGAGGGAGGGACGGACGGACGGACGGACGGACGGACGGACGGACATACGAATGAGAGGTATCTTATGTGGTGGCTGCATTATGTGGTAGCATCTCATATGCCTGAAATGAGTTTAAGTGGTGGGTCACGGACAAAGATTTTTTTAGAATATAAAAAATACTTGTGTGGTGGTTCATATTTGCCCTTGTCCTTGTGTGGTTCCCAGCAGGCGTCATTTCAATGTCAGTTATGTTTATCCTTTGTGTGTGTCATTTGTAAATAAACGGAATTATATATGTGGTACTTCACTGTATAAAGATATTTTACAACTTGTCTTTCACAACTGCGCATATTTATTTAACTTGCGTTAATGCATGGTGCTGATTTTAGGCCAGTGCGCATGTTTATTTAACGTTGTTCGCCTTTGGAAAAACTGCGCATGTTTTTTTAACTTGCGTTGATGCGCAGTTCACATTTCGGATCATGGCGCATGTCAACTTAACTTGCGTCGATGTGCGGTTCACATTTCGGACCAGCGCATGTTTGGTTAACGTGCACTGATGCGCGGTTTTTATTTCGAACCACTGCGCATATCTATTTAACTTGCGTCGATGCGCGGTTCGCATTTCGAACCAGCGCGCATGTTTATTTAACTTGCGTCGATGCGCGGTTCGCAGTTCGGACCACTGCGTATGTTTATGCAACTTACGTTAAAGACCGATTCGCATTTCGGACTAGTGCGCATGTCTAGTTAACTTCTGTCGATGCAGAGTTCGCATTTCGAATCACTGCCCATGATTATTTAACTTGAGTTGATGATTTCGGACCAGTGCGCATGCGCATGTTTATTCAACTTGCGTTGATGCGCGGTTCACATTTCGGACTAGTGCGCATGATTACATAACTTGCGTCGATGCATGGTTTCCTTTTTCGACCAGTGCATATATTTAACTTGCGTTAATGCGTGGCGCTTATTTCGGACAACTGTGCATGTCTATTCAACTGGCGTCGATGCATGGTTCTTTTCTCGGACCAGTGCTCATGTCTATTTAACTGGCGTCGATGCGCGGTTCGGATTTCGGAGTAGTGCGCAGGTGTGTTTAGCTTGCGTTGATACAAGGTTCACATTTCAGACCAATGCGCATGTTTCTTTTATTTGCGTCAATGCATGGTTCTTATTTTAGACAAATGCGCATGTTTATTTTACTTGCGTTCATGCGCGGTTCACATTTCGGACCATGTGCGCATGTTTCTTTTATTTGCGTTGGTGCACAGTTCTTATTTTAGACAAATGCGCATGCTTATTCAACTTGCATCGATTCGCGGTTTGCATGTTTTGTTAACGTGCACTGATGCGCGGTTCAAACTTCGGACCAGTGCGCATATTTGTTAAACTTGCGTCGATGCGCGGTTCGCACTTCGAAGCAGTGTGCATGTTTATTAAACTTGCGTCCATGCCAGGTTCGCATTTCGGACCAGTGCGGATGATTATTCAACTTCACTGATGAACGGTTCGCATTTCGGACTAGTGCGCATGTTCATTTCGCTTGCGTTCGTGTGTGATTCACATTTCGGACAACTGCGCATGTTTATTTAACTTCAGTTGATGCCCGTTTCGCATTTCGGACTAGTGTGCATGATTATTTAACTTGTGTTGTACGCGGTTCACATTTCGGACCAGTGCGCATGATTACTTAACTTGCGTCGATACGTGGTTCTTTGTTCGGACTAGTGCGCATGTTTATTTACCTTTCGTCCATGTCCGGTTGCGCATTTCGAATGAGTGCGCATGTTTATTCATCTTACGTTGATGTACGTTTCTTATTTTAGATCAGTGCGCATGTTTATTTGACTAGCGTTGATGCGCCGTTGGCATATCGGACCAGTGCACATGTTTATTTAACTTGCGTTGATGCCCGGTTCGCATTTCGAGCTAGTGTGCATGTTTATTTCACTTGCTTTGATGCGCGGTTCACATTTCGGATCACGGCGCATGTTCACTTAAGTTGCGTCGATGCGCGGTTCACATTTCGAACCAGTGCGCATGTTTGGTTAACGTGTCCTGATGCGCGGTTTGCATTTCGGACCAATGCGCGTATTTATTTAACTTGCGTTTACTTTTTGCATGTTTAAATAATAACCTGGTATTAACACCAGTTAAATAAACGGATAAAACTGTAGGATAAGATTCATTTTGAGGTATTTTCTCCAAAAATTTCTCCTAAAATAAAAATTCAAGATCGAGTCAAAAACACAAGCCGTATGCCCACCCACCTAGGACTGCCTCATACCAAATACCAAAAATAAATGAAATCGGGAAAAAACTGTAGGAGGAAACGCACTTTGAAGTTTATTCTTCGCTTCTTACGCCACGCACGGAACAGAACGCAGTGGGTGTATTCTTAAGATTCTCCCCACCCCACAGCGGGATTTAAACAAATGTTGCTTTTCTTATTTGCTTTAGAAATTAGGTTTATAGTTGCATTATTTACCAGCAGACGGTGTTACCAGACAGTTGATCTACGGACTTTGACGGACTCCCTTATGCGGTGTGTTTTGTGCTCAATGGATGCTTATGTGGCTACCTCATAAAAACCACCACATAAGGAACAAAAACCACATTAGTGACGGATGTACGGAAATCCACCACATAACATAACCATTGTGGGCACGGACGGACAGGCGGACGGCAAGACGGACAGATGTACGTACGGCTTGACGAATTGACAAAGATTGGAGTTACTGGTGAATTATGACGTGTTTTTGGATAACACCAGTTGTATTCTGGAGAGATTTTTATTCGGAATACTGTACTGTACTGGAAATAGGTTATTAATGTGCTCATACTCCGGATTACGTGTGAAGAAATCGATTGAAGCAAATTTAGCAGCGTTTCTACAGACATGCTTAAAATATATTTCCCTCGGGATTAGTATATCCCGAATGTGAGAAATATATCACATCGTTTTGCATAATTTTATGGGTAAATTCGGGGGTATCAGCAAGTGTAAGCCAATTCGCACTTACGGATCTTTCCGATGGAGCAGTCGTTTCTACTGCAATTTCTTTGGGATAAATAAAAACATCAAAATTCAAATTTTCTTTCAACATGCACATTTTCAAATTGAAAACTGCATCATCTGAGCTTTCAAAAGCTATTTTACATATTATTCAGTCCCTTGAGGAAGGGCAGGCTGGGCAGACAGAGTCCTCACAGAGATTCGCTTTAGTGCATTGATTATTCTGCAATTTTTTCATATCCTTTAAAAGCTTTTGTTATTTCTAGATTTCATTCTTTGATTCAAGGAGAGTGCAGATCATAGAAGAAACGTAAATAAATATGATCTAAATCATGGAAAAGAAGAGCTAGAATAGAGGGGAGGGAGGGAGGGAGAGAAAGAAAGAGAGGGAGAGAAAGAGAGAGACAGAGAGATAAGATGACAGAGAAAGGGTGAAAGAGAGAGCAAGAGAGACAGAGATGTACTGATAGACTGAAACAGACGGTGAGACAGAGAAAAAGTGAAACAGAGAAAAAGGATGAAAGAAAGACAGACAGAGGGTGCGAGAGAGAGAGAGAGCGTGAGAGAGAGGTCACGAGAAAGATGGAAGATAGAGGAAGGGGGAGCCAGTGAGAGAGAGTGAGAGAAAGAGGGAGAGGGAGAGTGTGTGACAGAGAGGGAGAGGGAGTGGGAGCATGTGAGAGAGTGTGTGAGAGAGAGAGAGGGATAGGGAGCGTGTGGGAGAGAGTAAGAGAGAGGAGAGATTGGAGAAAGAGGGAGAGAGAGAAAGAGAGAGAAAGAGATGAGAGAGATGGGAGAGACAGATATAGAAAGACAGATAGGACAGAGAAAGAAAGAGAGAGACAGAGGGGAAAGATAGGGCAAGAGAGAAAGGGAGAGAAAGAGGGAGAGAATGAGAGAGAGAAGAAGGGGATTGAAAGTAAGAAAGAGAGAGAGAGAGGGTAAGAGAGAGGGTGAGAGAGATTGGGAGAGAGAGTGAGAAAGAGAGGATGAGGGAGATATAGATACGGATATAGAAAGACAGATAGGACAAAGAGAGAAAGAGACAGAAACAGACGGTGAGAGAGGAGGAGAGAGAGCAGGAGAGAAAACAGAGAGGGTGAGAGACAGAAAAGAGAGACCGAGAGAGAGGGTGTGAACATGATAGAGAGAGAGGGAGAGAGGGACAAGGGAGTGTTTGAGAGAGAGAGTAAAAAAGAGAAAGAGAGAGAGAGTGAGAGAGATCGATAGAGAGAGTTATAAACAGAGAGAGAGAGAGAGAGAGAGAGAGTGGAAGAGGTGACAGAGAGACAGAGTGGAAGAGAGACAGATAGATGAGGCTGAGAGAGAGAAAACAGTGAGGGAGAGAGAGCTGTCCAAGCGAAGGAATGAAGCAAAGCGTGAAGAAAAATATATAACGTAATTACACAAGTGGCGTGCTCCAAGTTAAATATAGAATTTTTATTGCCACATCTTTTTTATTCAACAGGTGGCTTGTGTTTCTCACTATCATGGGGGAACCATACGTCAGAAACGAGTTCTATAAGGACCTGGAAGCTTACATGGGAGAATTAGAGGAGCGAGGTTACTGGACGCAGTTAGAGCGCACCCTGGTGGAAAATTACTTTGGAAATATATATTGCTGACTGATATTTGCATTTCGTGTAAACACTCATGGTTTTAAAGAATTTTCTTCTTCCGTTTTGTAAAAAAAGGATTAGTTAGGAAACAAAACATGGTCAGTTTGGTGAGTTTTAGTTCATGAGTAATTCGACAGCCCACAGATTTTTATCTTCACTGTGACCGAGGTCAAGATCACCCAGAGACATCTTATATACCGTTTTTTAGGTCCGAAGGGATTTCTACTCGCAATCGTTGTTAACGGTACATCAGGTCATGTGAGCTTTTAACTTAACCCTCAAGGTCAGCGTTTAGGATAGGAGCTTTCCCTACTCAAAAGTTTTTATTTTAAAATCGGGATATTTAGGCAACTGCACGAGAAAGACCTGTTCTGTTAAAAAATTGGCTGCAATTTAAGCTCACAAAGAAAGATCAATAAAAATGAGGAAAAATTATCTGGTGGTCAAATGATCGGTTTTTCATTTTGCTTGTGGTTATATCACCGGTAATGATTTGGTATGAACGCCATTTATTTTAGCCATGTAGACTTTCATAATTATCGAAAATCCGACGCCGATGAAACATTAAAATATTTGCTGGCCTGTAGAAAGTATAATGACGCTATAAACATTAATGTGGCAGTATATCGTAACAATCTTCCACGAATGTGGATAAAGCGTGATTATATAAGTTAAAAAACTGCACTTTTATTTGCTTTCCATAGAAAAATATATTTTTCAAAATATTCACTAATTTTCTACAACAAATAATAACCTTTGAAATTTACAATTTTCATCGAAACTGGTAAATTGTATAGCCCACTTTCTTTTTTATCGCATGAGTTAACACTATGCATTTCCAAATGATGCAGTTAAAATCAACCAAAGTAGCCGATTTTCTCAGTTTAGAATGAAATATTCTGGTAGTGTTTAAACGAACGAATTTACATAAAAATTGATCCGTATTTATGATCCTGTGTTTTGGACCGACAGAATTTTCTAACCCTACACCAGCACCTAAAAATCAAGGAATCGTACACTGTCTATTTCTATTCTGCACTTACAGCGTGTCCGCACTCGACTTAAACGTATAAGGTACCTATTGTTGGTAAAGCAGTCCGTCAGTTATTCTGTGCTTAACGCTATGATTATGAATACCATATATCAAATTGATCGGATTTCAATCACACCTAGTGTGTGGCTTCTAAATATAATGTTCCTACACAATATCTCAAGTTCCACTGGTCGGATTTCAATCATACGTGGTATGTAGCTTTAATATATAACGTTCTAGAGCTAATTAAGTTTGGTGACAGTGTACAGTTATTCTACGCCACTGCGGGACTTTGAAATTTTCCATCCCATTGCCCATATTAACGAATTTTTATTATGTATTCATGTGGGGGTCTGATACGTTATCATCATTTTTGTAGTTGAAAAATATCTAAACAATTGCTTTTCAAGGAATCTCTCTTTCCCAAACCATATGACAACTCTTTCGGGGCATCCACGTTCCAACGGACACATTTCTGGTGTGTTAATGTTTGTTTAACTCGACTGATTCGTTTTGACTTTCGGGTGGGGAGGGGTGTGTGATAAGGCATCGATGTGACCTATGTCGTCTGCTCTGTTTACTGCAACTTTTCTTAACCAGCCTATTACTGAGCAGTCTTCTGCTGTCGCGTACTAGGTGAGGGTCGGGGCAGAAATCTCACATTCTGTGATTACAGAAGAAAAGCAAGATTCATGATAACTGAGCATGCATGTGCAAACTGAGCCGAAAGACAACAAAGAAATAAACAAATTGTGTTTGAGTCTGCAAGAGACGAAATAATCGATGCGATAGAGATAAAATCACCCTAAAACATTAGAATATTGAATAAATTATACGACATTTGCATTTATGATAATCACCAGGCGACTTAAAAATGCCGCTTCTGAGACATTCGCAACAAAAACATTGACATGATTATGGTGAACCTAAAGCCAACAATATTATTATCATAAACAACAGAAGAATTTGACATCACAATTATTATAATAACGGCTTTCCTCTGAAGCTCTCTTTTCTCTCAAAAAATCACAACGATAAGAGCAAACATAGAAGTCTGCATTCTAATGGCCATGTTAACCACTCTGGGCATGATTTAATTACAAAATTTGCGCTGTCGAAAAAGCGGACACTAGCTATGTGTAAGAACCTGCCTCTCCCTCCCTCACGACATGTTTTAGTTTCTTTAAATAATAATTCTTTTAGAATTTCAAATCCCTCAGAAAGGCCACAATAACTTCTCAGTTTCTCCTTATTTTTCAAATTTGAATTTTAAAATTCATAAATTCAAAAGTTATAACAGATCATTAAAGGTCGAGTCAGATCTGAAACTGTTATCTCACAATTGTAATAATGATGATAATGGTAATATGACAACACTTTTAAACAAAGTAATAATAATTTATCTAAATCCCATGAGACGTATATAAGCACCACTTACATGAACAAACCTAAAATGACCCCTACCGACAACCCATACCTTTTCTATAACAAACTTTGTCAGAGCTTAGGAGTAGTATTGTGTTAAATGCCTTTCGTCTGAAAACAAACATTTATTTTTATATAAAAAGTTTAAAGAAGTTATAAAATTCAAAAAATTGTCTTTGTGCCCGAGCGCTTAATCAACAGCGACAAATATACTTTCATAAAAGTTATTATCTTCGTTGCTCGAAAGACAGCAAATACAGCAGACATTGTGCCAGCTGAATATTCCGTTCGTATGTGTTTCGGTTGGAATTTGTTTTTACCGTACGTACTTATGATATGGACAAAAAGGTACGACATCGGTAAAGTGAATAAACAAAACTGCGTCGCACGGGTTTTGCATAACCGATCAGATAACATTTCGTAGGCGATGTCGCACAACCTTCATTGCAATGTTTCCCAAGCCCAACTGTTTCAGAAACATGCTTTTTATTATCATTTGGTATTTTTTCAATTGTCAAACTTTGACAGTATGTGACTTGCGTAATGAAATTCAGTTTTGTTAAATGAATGATCGATTAGATTTTTCTTGAAGTAATTATGAAGTTTTTCTTGTGTAAAGACCAAAGTGGGGAAATCTCCATTCTCCTCGTCACACAGATACAACCACTTCTTAGAGGTACAAAAACTCCATACTCCTCGCTCACACACACACATACTCTATAGAGGGCAAAACTCCAACTACTCATCGCAGTCTCACACACATATACCCGCTTCATAGAGGGAAAAACTCTGTGACCCTCGCCCACATTCTCACACAGATACACCCACAACGTAGAAGGCAAAACTCTTAACTACTCCCAGCAAGTACAGGATACTCCCATGGACGTTCAAGGGGCTGAATAATAAATATCGATATTCGCGACATGTTAGTCATAAACTGTCCATCAAGATCTGGTCTCCGGTCTCCGCATGACGAGTTATTGCTATCTGTACCTAAGGCGTCCTTGAAATATGGCGGAGACACAGCTTTTAGAGTAGCAGCACCAAAGCTATGGAACTCCTTGCCAAAAAATCTCAGGAACACCAAGTGCATCCAGCGTTTTTTAAAACATTTAAAAACACATTTGTTTATTGAATATTATTATTAATCAGTATTATTGTTCTTAATAGCATTTAGTAATAGTATTGGTTCTAATAGTATTAATGGTAATCAATATTCAAGTTTAGTCGAGTTATTTTCATAATTGTAAAAAGCATTGGCCATTTTAATGTACATAAATACATACATACATAAATCCCCTGCAATATAATGTAATGTTCTCGGTACACCTTCCCAAACGTCACCCGCGTGACAGAGAGAAAAACTAAATAATCCGCGCACACTCTTGCACACATATACCCACTTCATAGAAAAAAATCTCCGTAACCCTCACCTATATTCTTACACACACACCTCCATTACATAGCAGTAAAAACTCCACATCTCTCGTCCACACTTTCACACACATACATACATCCACTCCATACCCTCTCGCACACTTGCACATATACACCCATTTCGTATTCACCAACATATAGTGTACAATTCACCAGGAAATCCAACATCTATAATTTCTTTATCTTTAACTGACAAATATATAAATTGTAAAAAGTATAAACCTTTGCTCTGCTCAATCGTTAACCTCAAGATAAATAAAGAGAGTCTTCTTATGTAAGAGCTCCCAAACATAAAGATATTTGCTACATTTAAATTTAAATTTTGTACCTACCACGTGGTTTCCATCCGCCTGTTCATTACATTAGGCTCTGCATTTAGCTATTAGTACATTAATTTTATTTCTCTTTATTATAATAAAATTCGGTTGATTGATCGCATTTCTCACAAAATGCCTTTGTTCTGACAATCCCTTCGAACCTTATTTTAGTAGCTACTTGAACATTCAATGTATAATAAATAATAAATTAAACGCATCCAAATTGCTTGGTAAATTTCTGTTTGTGAAATTATAACATCCACTATGTTTGAAAGGAATCACATGTTAGCTCTGAGAGCTACTCAGTGACATTTCTGCTTCCGTTTTGCAACACATCATGATGTAAGTGTCAAATTCCTATTTTTTTCAAGAAAAAGTTTTAATCTGCTAGAAAAATATTTATTCTTATATTTAGATTGTGTTTATTTCTTAAGACAATCGAATTTGTTGATATGAAGATAGAATACAAGTGGAAACCAATAAATTAGGGATATTTTCTGGCATTCTCCTTAAAATACCATTGGTTTCTGTACCAGTCTAGGCTTGATGGTGTGAACACATCTTGATTCGGGATGGCGGCCATATTTTGCCACACTAAGGGACAGATTAATTGATGTCCTTGTTTTTCACAAATTACAAATAAAGATATAGCCTTATTGAACATTTCGTGTTCGAACTACATCTCAGTATACTCGTGTATCAAGAGTGCGTTGTGTTGCTTGTTCGCTCGGTTTCAAAAAATATCAAAATAAGGAAACCTTGTTAAGCCGTTTTACGCTGTTAAACGCGTATTAATTCCTCATATTCTTTACATCAACTGGTAATTTTTGCTTTTACCCATGATTGCATAATTATTGGATATATTAATAACAAAATACAGCAAGATACAGAAGACAGGTGGCAGTAATAAGGGAAAGCGGAACGACCACTTTTTCTTAGAAGGTTGAAATAATGAAGATCATGTTAATTTAGCATGTGTATTTAATGTGTTATTAAAAATGAGATTCCTATCGAGACGGAATTCCGTTAGATAGCGAAATGACCCACTTAGAAAAACCACTTAAGAAAATAGTTGTATTAAATTATGACCGAGAAGCTCAAAGTTACACAGAACCCGTTCTTTTACGTCGTTTGTGCCCATCGGGTTGAAATTAAACGCCAATTCGCCCAAAGTCACCGAGGTTCATTTCTTGTAACGTTTGACCAAGGTACCTCTTTTATAGGGTTGTTTAGGCCCAGGGGGTCGAAAATAAACTCAAAATCTCTAACCGTTTCCGAAATAAGTCCTTATGCTAACGCTACATGAGCTCAAGTGGTCTTTAGCCTTGACCTTCAAAGTGAAGATTCAAAATAGAAGGTTGCCCCTATTGAACACGTTTTGTACATTCAAACCATGATTTGAACACTTTCCATGGCCACTTTTCGTGATTAATAGGCGGTTTGAAAAAAATCATTTTGACTCTGACCTTTGAGGCCCAGGCCAAAAATATTAATTGTATATAAGTACCAAATATGAAGTTCCACTGACTCAAACACGCGAAGGAGGTTTCTTAAAACTATTTTTGGAAAAAAATGTGACTTCAATTTGACCTTGACCTTGATGTCCAAGGTCAATAAAATTATCCAATTCACTGCGATCTCATCACCCTCCAATTATGTGCCAAATTTCATCTTCTTCTGTCAAATTCTGTAGGAGAAAGAAAAAGCAGTAAGAGACAGGAACTTCAAGAAAAACTATAAAATTATATTCAGTTGCAAACGAACTGTGCAAATGGGCACAAGAGCAAAGCAAATTTCTTGAGGTTGACATCCAGGCCTGCCATTTTGGTGTATAGACCTCTATTACGGTCAGTCTGTTATCAAGGACAAGCAATGCTAAACAGTCAATATCCTTAATGTAAGGGTTTCATTGCACTGAGAATGCCACACCCCACTGCTTCGCTTTTCTAAATGAATTTTATGTTTACCCCATTACTACTTTCTCATGCAAATATTTCCACACCCTACATAAGGCATGTTGTGATAGATAAGTGATGTGCAAACTGTCCTGTCTCCTCTTCACTCCCTTTCATCCCCCACCCCTAAAGTCAGTTGCCTGCCTATTTTCACGCCGATGCACATAATACGATCACACAGCAGATAAACTGTGGCGCGCCTACTTGTAATTGTTTGTCTTATAAGTAAGCCAAGGCCGCTTAATGTGAAAAAATTTGTTATTGACACATACTTGACAGGAGAGGCCTGAGCTGTACTAAATAGAATGAATTCACACATTTGGTGCACATGCAGATGTAAAAAGTACATCACAATATGAATCATCTAATTATTTATCTGTCAAACCGAAGCCGCTAGCAAAGCTCTGCTAAGTAGAATGAATACACAAAGGGACTATGCCCTCTAAAGCTCTATTGAATAGAACGGATATATACACGGACTAACCCCCTATACTCGGATATTCACAGAAATCAAGATTTAGTCAAAACCCAGTCAAAATCTAGTCAACACGTTTTGGTGACAATTTGGGGTTGATGTACATGTCATTTCAGTTTCAAAAACAGTGTTTGTGCTAGTTTCTCGCTTTAATCTGACTTTTATGCATTTATCGCCAAGTATGTCTCAAATAAAATACAATACTGAGGATTCTAGTGAACAAGCTGCCATTTACCAACCAGGTGTCACACCTGCTGAGCTAGTGAGAATATATAACAACAGGAAAGAAAGCTACGACAAGGTGATTTGGCTTAGTCGCAATAATACCAAAAATATATATATCGTTATTAAGATAAATTAATTTCCATTGTATTACGTTTAGAAAGGAAGGCATGTACTTTACTTTGTACTTAATACAAAACTGGGGTTATTTGAAACCGGAGTCAACATCAAACAATAAGTGGTCATCCAAAATGTTATCTGTCTACCCTTTTTCAATGGCGGTAATGAAATGCTATCGCTTGTGCGTTTATAATTTGGTGAGCAGTAAAAAGTGCTTGTTTCTTTTATCAATTTCCACCATTTCTCTCTAGTTAGTAAAGTTCATAGGATGTTAAGAGTTTGTGTTTTTTAAACTTGCAACTCTGCCATTATGGACATAAGTACCTATGACTACTAACATGTAGTGAGTTGCCTTATACTCAGACTTCAATTTTACGAAACATTTTAGGTTGGGCCTTCATAAATGTCAGTCATAATGCCAATTCAAACTGTTTTCTTTTCTTTTCTTTGTGGATTAAGAGTGGATCCAGAATTTTTGCTTGAGGGGAGGGGGAATTCAAGAGCGTGACAGCAAACATCGATGAATCCTTTACCAATTATGTAAACAAAACTAAGTATCATTTTCTGATACATGGTGTATTACCTTCATTTTTTTAGCAATTGTTTGGGTTGACATTGATATGACGTAGGGAATTTCCGCAATGCTAGTAAGAGAGCAAAACGTAATCGACATAATTGTCCTGACGGTTTGACTCGAAAACGACGCAAACATGCAATGATAAGAACGATTACGGTATCATCTGGAAATGCGTTCATGTCTCAAAATTATTCCCTTTTCCGCATTTTTGTGGACACGCATGGTAACACATATGGAACCAGGTCACTCCCTGTCCCTCTCCCTTCCTCTCCTATCTCCCTCCACCCCAGGGCTCTAGGGTATTAAGTTTATGCAGCGTATATTAAGACTAGTCTACTCTATTTGTCATATTTTAGTATGTTGTCGATACCCGAGGCAACACTGGACATATTCACGCCGCAGATACTGTAAAGAAATACTTCTCTGGAAAATATGATATCGAACTTGTTGACGTTGGAGCAGGGACTGGGCTTATGGGAAGAGAGGTAACCAATTTTCCAGTGAAAAATATCATTTTATGTATTTATATCAGTGCACAAATGAAGTAAGGTTTCTTAAAAGTGAAACTCGTGGGTTACAGTAGCTTCCTGTTCATAAACCTGCGCCTTGTGTAGTTGTCGGGCACACATGAGCTAGGACATTTGAATGATTACAGAAGTCTCAGGAAAGGTTCCAAATGAAATTCGTCTTATAGATTTTGGGCGGACGAAGTTGTAAAACCGTCGGAAAACAACGACCTTCAACAGAGTTGAATACTCAAATGATAATTATACCAGGCTCATCTTGTGACAGCAAATACTGCCGCATCTTAAAACATGACCATCCAAGACTCATCTTGTGACTGCAAATACTGGCCCTTCTCAAAACATAACCACCCCAAGCTCATCTTCTGACTGCAAATACTGCCCCATCTCAAAAGATAACCACCCTGACTTCTCTTGTGAAGCTAATGCTGCCGCATATCAAAACATAACCACCCCAGGTTTATTTTGTAATGGTAAATATGGATGAATCCTTCACCAATTATTTAAATTTTTTCTATATTTAAATAAAACGTTATATTTATATTTTGACGCCGATAAAATAGCTTTACAATAAAATAGAAAACAATTGTAGATAGCAAGCGAAATCCAAATAAGGTTAAGTATCTACATTTTATAGATATTAAACGAAAGATAAACATGGGAGAAATTGTGTATGCAGTTGCTATAGCTATATATAAATCACACTGTATGTTATACCATTTTAACCATGTGCCAGTAAAGTGAATTAGAAATAGAAGAAAGGCTTTTTTAATCGAAATTGTAATGTTGAATGGAGGTTACAAAAGATATTCCTGTTGCGTTTTAACTGGATTTTCTGATAATCTCAAATTTCAATTCATAATTTTTGATCAGTTGTGGAAACGGGGCTACAAAAACATATCGGCTATAGAAGCAGCTGAGGGACTGCTGCAAGCACGCACAGATGGCTTTCAATACAAAACAGTGTATCCCGTCTATATAGGTCCTGATTCCAACCAAGTACCAAGTGGTATGTAGACTGTTATTCTGCACAAAAAAAGTTCGTTTATTTATGACTGGTAAATTTAGAAACACATAAAAACATATTCAGCGGAAAACCAATACAGAGATCTCACTTGATATACTCATTGTGTTAGTTTTAGGGAGTAGAAACTTTCACTACTAAGCGTACGCACTAAAACAACAACAGTCTTTGTAGCAGAACTAGCGGCATTTTATTTTAGATAAAAAGCAAACGGTAGCTCTGCAGTCAGTGTGGAATTGTACAACAGATTTGTCTTCTGACAGATTAATCTCTTCAATAATGAGAGAGTTTACGTGGATTTGTTTCAATATTTCAGATAGGTTTGACTGCACGGCGGGATCCGGTGTCTTCGTACCTAATCATATCCCTGTGTCTGGATTAAGTGAGCTTATTCGAATCACCAAACCTGGTTTGTAACTCTTTCTTAGTTTATAATGCAACTAATAATAACTGCAAAGCATTTTAAGTTTTGTTGATCTGGTTTGCTAGGAGATTCACTTTTGCATTGATTGTTCGCCAGTTTCTGCAAATACTTCCAAAGATTTTGTTGCCTTCTAGTTTTTATTATATGATATAAAGAAAACTACAAATATAGGATTTTTTTGCGATACCAATTTTGTTCAACAGGTGGCGTTTTCCTCACTGTCATGCGAGAGCCATATATCAGAAGCGAGTTCTATATCAATCTAGAAGCTTACATGGGTGAATTAGAGGAGCGGGGCTACTGGTCGCAGTTAGAGCGCAGCGTAGTAGAGAATTTTTTGGAAAATGTACCCGGATTGATATTTGCATTCCGTGTAAACGTTCATGGTTTTAAAGAATTTTCTTCTTCTGTTTTGTAATGAAAATGAAATTAGCATTATTTGGTGTAGCTATATGTATCGATCGCGTCAGCATTCAATAGAAACAAAGAGTTCAAAGAACTGTTATAATGTTGGGAACACTTTAATACTAAAATTTTATATTACATATGCGATTTGAGAATAACGTGCAAATAAACTTGATGTAATCAGTTAATCGCTTAAGTACTGGAGTATTTATAGCAGAATTTTCAACTCTACCTTTTTTGTTTGGGGATCGGGGAGGAGGATAGAACGTATCTATAAGTCACTTGCGATGCCATTTTAAAAGTACTACATCTAAAAAAACACCGTTAAGCCAATCTTTCAATAGGTGTAAATGACATCCCCACAACGTAGGGTGTCAAAGTAAAAATTAAGTACAGGTCCAACTATATGGCACTCACACCGAGACTGAAACTCTGACATGGAAATAAGAGACACAAACAATTGAGAAGAGTGTGTATATAACTTATGGTTCCAAAGCAAACCCATTTCCGCATGTCTGTTAAGTGTAGACCTTGACCCTCAAATTGCATCTCTGTTCTCCTGCGCCTTTGCAAGTCCTACCGGATGCCCAACATACAAAAATAAAATTCATAAAATTTAAATCATACTGCAACACCGACAGAAGCACCGAGGCGTGTGCAATAACACTATGATGTGGACAGTAAACTAATAAAACATACCAATATTCTACTGTGCAAACTGAACCAAAATCCGGTGCTGCTTTACGGAGACAAAGAAGCGAGCGAAAAAGGTATTAACTAGTGGCACAGCATGCCTTGTCCTTCCTCCTATCTGTCAACTTTCAGTCCACTCTTCTCATGATCTTATAACTTAATTAAGTTACTTCGATACCCCCCTCCAAAAAAAAAAAAGAAAAAGAAAAGAAAGTAAAGCAGAACAAAAGAGTTATAGAATTTTTAAGTTTGAAATAAATCTTGAATCTCTTTATGAAAAATAAGGCAAGCGAAATAAATAATAAACGGTAAGGGTAGTGGCGCGATGCCCGTCGTAATAAAACTATACGAAACACAGCTCTGATATAATTTTTACTTTCCGGATGCTTTAGCTTCACCGTAAGCGAGAAGGTCAAAGTCACCCAGAGACATTCTATATACAGTTGTTTAAGCCCAAGAAGGCCACGTGAGCTTTGGCCTTAACCATCTGTGGCAACATTCTGGATACGAGGTATCCCCTCCTCAAAATTGTAATATTAAACCTGGTATTTGAGCGCTTTGTCTAGCCATGTTTGGTGATAAATCGGCGTTCAGAAATATATTTGGACCTTACTTTGTCAAAAATATTTCCAAATATTTCCAAAAATTTGAGAAACCTGATTATCGGCAATTAGTGCATGAAAATATGAAACTCCTCCAACTAATAGGTTAGAAAAAGTTTTCTGGAAACCATTTTGTAGAAAATATAACTTTAACCTTAATTTTGCCTTCAACTTGACCGCTGGGATTTAAAGGTGAGGATTTCATATGAACTTTTCATCCTCTACAAATTTCGTGCTTCTGCGTTAAACAGCGTAGGATGAGTTTTCTAGGAACCTAAGAAACGAAAAAAGAAGAAAGACAGAAGAATGGGCAGAAATTCCCAAAATAACTATGAACTTATTCCAAATTGCAACAACAGTTTAAAAGTGTGAAAGTGCTGAATTGACGACAAGCAATAGACGCGCTCGTGATATTAATGTGTGTAACTTTCCAACCCACAATTTACAAGATGGCGAATTTCCTGACCTGTCAAAGAAAATAAAACCTTCAAGTTAATGCTGCTTTAGGTATGATCTTATGAAACGGGTGAATTTAGATATTGCATGCAACTTGGAAACGGAAAATTTCGTGCATGCATAAAGGATGGGCGTTGTATTGTTAGCTTAGATAAAGTCATTAGTGATAGTGAACAACGACCATTTATGTAGCTAGTCTTCCAGTGTTTACGGGATTTAACAGGAGCCGAAAGTGGGCCAGGTGGACATCAGATTTTGATTGAAGCATGACTCAGTCGGGGAGAATTTTCTGCAAAGAGACTTATGGCACCAACAGTGGTGTAGTTAATTTTGAAGATAAATACGAAAGGAGATGGGTAGAAGAACTGTCAGAGGAAGCAATTGCTCTCGCCGACATTAAATCTTGTTGCAGTTTGGTGTAATCACATGTGCTACCATAGATCAGTGCATGCTCAACGTTTTTAATATCCATTGAACATACGTTTGATAAAAAGTTCTTAAGACGTAACGTTTATTTTCGTCGCCGAAAACTTTCTCCTACACTCAGTTAACGTCTCTGACGCAACGTTGGATATATTTCTGCAAATCGACGATTTATGTATCCGACGAAAATTAGGCGTCTCCAAAATGTCCTGATCAGAACCCAAAGGCATATTCAAGCTAAGGCTCACAGGAAATTTAAGCCTGGTACTGGGAATGACTGATCACTTTGAAAATTAGAACATAAAGAACACAAACTATGGAATATTCCAAAGCTTTTCACCACCTACTTTTGAAATATCTTCATGAAAATTGATCTCATGCACACCCTGTGAATGAGATGACCCAACGGAAGCTTTGACAGAGCGGTGAATACTATTTCTTATGTTTCTTACTTTCCAGACGGGTATGTGATAAATATATCTCACTCCCCTGACATTTAAATGACGTTGTGAATTAACAGACATGGTCCCCTTATTTGGGCCACTGCAAAAGAAAGACATACTCTGTTAAAAAATTTGGTTGCGAATTCCGCACCCAAGAAAAGTCAATTAATAATCAGGAAAAAATGTGCGGTTTCTCCTTTTACTGGTGATATAGCATGGATGCGATTTTGGCAATGTAGACTTCCATAATCATCACAACCCCGACATTGACGAAACGTTAAACCATTTACTGGGCTGAATAAAATTTAATTACGCAATAAACAATAACACTCTTCTTCGGATTCAATAAAGTATTGGTACAGTGTAATAATGAGTTGAAGGACTGTACTTATATTTTCTTTACATAACAAAAAAAACTACAACATGTTTTCCGTGATATTCATAAATTTCTTGCAGAAAGTTGTTAACCTTTTGAAATTTAGAGTTTTGGTCCAAACCGGTTAATATTATAGCTCTCTTCCTAATTTAATTCATTTAATTCAACCTGGTATGTAGTTTTAATATATAATGTTCTAGAGCTGATTAGTTCAGTCGGAGTATGCAGACACATTTCTAGCGTTTTGATAGGTTTATTTGATTTATAGAGGCATATAATACCGTCATTTTCGGGCGGGGAGGGGGGATAGGACAGAGGCGGGAGTTATTTCGTCTGCACTGTTAATGTGACTTTGCTTAACAGCTTATTACTGTGCAGTCTTCTGCTGTCATGTAGTGGGTGCGGATCAGGGACAATCTCACATTTCATGACAGTAACTCTAAAGCTACTATCTTGAGCAGAAAGAATCAAAGGAATTGCATTTATTTAATAAATCTGCAGAAGTTGTTGTTACAAAAAATTAGTAGGGTACAGAAAACAAGGAAAATCGTTATGACAGAGACAATAGATAAAACCATGATAACACATTAAAATATAACTTTGCAAATTATGCGCTATTTCCATTCATCGGGCTACTTAACAACGTCGCTTCTGAGACAGTCGCAACATAAACAGTGACATATGAATAGCAAACATTAATGCGATAAAAGTAATACTATAATATTAACAGATAAATCTCATAATTGATAGCTTTGTGTTAATTTGAGCTATATTTGCCAAATAGAATAATCTTTTGTTTGAAAACAACTTTAAATTAGATAGTCTAATTTTTCACTCAGAGAAATTAAAAAACATATCTGGAAATGAACAGAAAGAGGTATGTCTATGAGGGAATCATGCCTCTTACTAGTTAACGATGTCTTTGTGTAAATTAAATATTTGATAAATAAACATATTAAAATGACTCACGAATTCAGAATTGTGGAGCCATTTTATGTCAATACAGTCCATTAGAATCATGGATAGAATGGAATTGCTTGAAAATTCAAAATAACTCACATACAGCGTAAATGACAATTAAGAAAAATGTACATTAATTACAGTGTTCGCACTGTAGTTTATGTCGGCGATGTAGATTTTTGTTTCGCCTCTCAAACTTTCTCACCAGTCACTAAATGTATCAGACATTCCCAGAAGTCCATGTAATTTTTACAGACTGCATTCCTATGTTCTGTCTTCACACGCAAAGTTTTTCCGTAAATAAATCTGTATTCAAGAGATTACAGGTTGTAAATAATGTATCGACAGAAAGCAATTAAGATGTTAATTTGGTGTCTTTGATCCTTAATGCTTAACATTTATGGAGACATTTCTGGGGTGTGAAGAAAACATTACGGCTGATAGTACGGATTGAAACTGCACAAACAGTGCTGCCAGTGTCTGCACTACTGGAATTACTGTGAACACTTATGATATGACAGTATTGTAATATTTGAATGTAAACTCTTAAAGGCTATAAACAAACAAATTAGAGTACAATTCGACTTCTGATCAGTCTGTCCAAGAACTGAACAGCCCCTTTTACCCAATATTCCTAGAAGGAATGTACTATCTGTTTTATACCTGCTTTTAGTTGCCACCGAAAGCACCGTCTAAACAAAGCTGCTTGGCCTACGTCTAATCAACGTTGTATCAAAGACGTTGATTATACGTTAATGCCAATTCGTGACCAATCCCAACCAAATTGTGAGAAACTTTAATGTTTCGGTCTGGTCGGGTCGACGTCCTAGCTAGAAATCGATGTTATGTGAATGCCGAGATGCTTACCGGGAGACAGCATGTGGGAAGTTGTGCTTCGCACAGTTTTGGTACAACTGGCATCGATTCACTACTCATACCTTTTATTATTTATTTATATATTTTGTTAACACTTATTATCTAGAGAGATTCAAGAATTGTTTAAAAAATAAAAAATTCCATACTTCTTTTCTTCTGTTTTATTTTATTTTCGGGTTTTGAATTAACTTAATAAGGTAAAAAATCATAAGTATCTATCCTTTCTTCTTGGGGGCAGTGGACTGACAATTGGATGGATAGATAAAAGTAACGATAATGGCGTAAATTTGGACCACTAGTTAGCACCTTTTTTTGCTTTTTGGTCTCCGTAAAGCATCACAGGTCAGGTTTCAATTTGGTAGAAGTAGGGAGTGGGGTGAGCGGGTTAGGTTAGTTTAGATCGCAACTCAGACTTTGAGCAAATTTTCAGACGCTTTCCAAACTCCGGTTCAATAGTTCAACTGCGACCGCATTCATTAAGGTCAGGTGCTTTATTAACTTATTGCTTTAACTCAACAAACTTGGATTAGCTAAACCAGTGGCTTAACCCACATTCAGCATTGAAAATTAACCCTTGTTTGACAGTAGTTAACAATGATACATCCTAATTATTGGATACAACTAGAGCAAATAAACAGGGATTTTCGAAGATACTGACATTTCTGGAAAGAATAAAAATAATTGTGTTTTGTTTATTTTCATTTTGAAAGAAGTTTTAGGATTGTTACAAAGTTCTCTATCCGGTGATGCTTTCCCTTTGATTTTTTGCAAACATGATATTTGGGCAGATAAATCAGTTTCCTATTTAAGCATGCTGTACTCTCATCCCTCCTCTAGAAAAAATACAGAAAGAATAAGCGCAACACGAATTTTAAGACTTTTTGGAACCTCACTCTTTGTTTAATCCACCAGAAATAGGATTAAATTTATAATTTATCCCATTGTGTTAACGCGTAGCTGATTTTCGTGACTATGACATTAGTTGACTCAAAGGTTTAAACCACGAAGTTAGCTTTGGATGAAGTTTGTGTTTCAACCAGTTGTTCAGTTTTTGCGAACGGCTGCAATATTTACATGACAAACGAATGGTGACACACCGTTCATATCAACGGTTAAAAATCATGTTGCCACATAATCTGCAGGTGTAACATAAACTCTCAAAATATAATGTTGGTTCATTAAAATGATTAAATTAACAATGAACATGTAATCGTTGATGTCACAGGTGGTAAAATGCACCACAGAATAACTACAGTATATACTCTTTCACTGTATAAGGTTGCAATTGATTACCCAAGTAACTGAGGAAATTTAGTTTGAAACAGACTGTCATCCTACATAGAAATGGACAGACATATAGAAACAGTTTCTATACACCAACTCGGATAGGGGGCCTAAATAAGAGGTTATACTGCAAAATGCAGTCCCCAACTGGATATTTACGAAATTAATATAACAAAGATTCGCCACGTTTCCTACGACCAGGCTGAGTGTCAGTTTTTTTCCATGCAAAATCATAAGTCGACCTATTGGAAAGCATTGCTAAAAAGGAAGTTTGCCATATATGTTTATATTTGTGTGTGTGTTATATTATACTATATAATATAATATGATATTGCATTGTACATAAACCTGAGGATTTGAGATTTTGTGGCATCTTATGAACCACAGTCAATATCTAGCTGACTAGTGCAAAACAAAACGTGATACAGAGTGAATTTGGAATATGGAAAGCATAAAGTGGTGCTTTTCCTATATTTTGAGTTAATCTTAGTACGTGAAAATTGACGTATGTTAGCATTAAAACCAGAGTAGAATTAGGATTAATTAATTGAAACATGTTCAACCCTAACCAATGCTTTTTACTTAACCTTTTCAACTTTTCAACTAAGCTAAATCAACTTTGCTTACATATTTTTTGAAATATTGCTATATAAAAGTCCGTTACACGTACATAAATCTTTCATGTACAAAATTTCAAACATATTCCAACACTTTGCTATAATATCTTAAAACAAGCTGGACCTTTTTAGCAATTTAACAGTACATATATACAAAATAAGAATTGTTTTACACAAAAGTCAAATATTGAATAAAATAACTATTTAAAACCTAAGAATACTTTCCTTAGCCATTTTTCATGCTTTAACCATTTTCATGGAAAGTTTTGTCAGTAGTCTAACGTAAGAGTTTAACATTTATTCGGAATGAATGCAATTAAAATCAATAACCTGTTTGGGCTTATGTCAAGTGCAACGTGTATTTCGAGTGCTTTTTTGTGTTAGATCTGGTAGTTTAAGATTAAAATCAAATTGTTACTTTACTTTCATACATCCTAAAGTTTGAAGATAAGTGCAGGAAAACAATAAATAATTCCACATATTCGGATAACTTATAGATTTGGACATTGTTTTGTCATTTGGCAGCAGAGCAATATCAGTAGCAGCCACGTTTGCATTCAGCTGCTAGCTAGTATATCAACAAGGCTACAAGCAAACAAAATTAACGTTACTGCAGTTTTTGTGCGTTTTATGCGTCTTGGCCAACACAGATTCATAACCTTTATAGAAGACTTGGTGGTGTGTTGTAAGGTTTAATGAAGTACTTTACCACTGCAAAGACGTATATGCTGACATATTAAGACAATGTACATAAAGCACTGATATACTACATACGCCAATAACACATACAACATCGCAATCGTATACACTGTAAAGTCTTGAATGTCTAAATATTCGTCTCAGTATACTGTTTTATAAATTTTAATAGAATTTTTTATAGAAACAGGATCCGGTAGCTTCAGTGGGTTCTACGCGAGGAAAAGTGGGTGGAGAGGTGATCTGCTTAAACACTCTGGGAATGCTCAGTTGAAGCTACTTTTTCTTATAAAGTTTGAAAATTAAACGTTAAAGAATTCAAAGTGGGCAAGAAATGGTCTGATGTTTTATCTCTTGCACTGAACCCTTTCGTCTTTTGATTCTTGATCTAAGACTCATTTCCTTAAAGGACAAACCCTGCCTGAGTTTAAGCAAACAATTATCCCCCTTCTGGAAGCAACGCACGTATAATGAGCCCCATTAAACAAGAAGACTCACAATCGACCATATCCAAACAAAACACCTCCTTAACTTCTTTAAAGTCTATTTTATGCATTCTAATGAAATGAAAAGAGTTTCTACTGAAATGTTCAAAGTATTAGCGTGAGCATTTTGTGACTTCAGATTTTAGTATTTTCATTAATTTAAATAGGGCTACACCACAGCTGTGAAAGAAAAGCTGTGAATCGCCGTGGATGCATTCAAGCAATCATAAACGCGTATTTAGTAGCAGCTGTGCAAAGAAAAGGTGGGGCAATTATTAGCAATATTTACCATACTAATGATTCCATAGATATCCCGCCTTTACTTGTAACTGGTTTCAGGAAATACAAAGCCAATACAAAAACGTATATACATACACTTGACTCTTATTGTCTCATCTAACTGATTGCCCGTTTTGCGCTTGTTATAGCCCCTTTCATGAATATTCCAGTGGAATGTAACATGATTTTTTCGCTTATGTTTCGGCTTTGACTTTTCAAGCTGGTTATAGCATTTTACTCATATATTGTCATCATCACATGTGATATCTAGCCCAAACACATTTGTAAGATCACGAATATAATTTTTAACTAACTTTGGCGGCCTTCTTTTGGTCCTTTTTTTCTTTATTTGATTCTGCTGTATTAAGTTGATTCACAATTATTGCCTGCTTTTGATAACGCCATTTTTCACAAAGCATCGATATTTCTATGAGAAAAAAATATGGTACGACATTGTTAGCTATGCAAACACACGATTTAAACATGCAGTGTTTTGCTCTGTGTATGCAATTTACAGTGCTGTTGCCACGGAAACTGGCACAAGGATAAGCTAACTGTACACTCTAGGCCTGTTACAGTGCCTGTCAGTGCCTGTCTTCAATTTGGTTTTCAATTAAGATTTCTGTCGTTACATTGATATATAGCTTGACAGGTGTCCCTTGTACTTTGGATGTAAAAACGCGGTTCCCGTCCAGCCAGAAAAATGCTTCATTTTTTGTTGATTTTTATATAAAAACTTTGACTTTTACAGCTCGTATATTTTCATCTTATAAAAATATAAAATGATAATAATACCATGTAAAAGAGGAATTATCTTGGAATCTACAGGATAATTTACACTTAATATTTCATTGCGACTTTGCGACTTTTCATTGCTGAAAAGAATTAAAATGTAAAGTTGGGTGGAATTTTAGAAAACCCTATGCTAGAGCACATGGTGGTTGTGATTTTGGGGGATAGTTGTGTTTCGGAGGTTGGGTGGTTGTGGTTGTGAAAGGTTGGTTGTGTTTTTGGGTGGGGTTGTGGTTTGCTGGAGTGGTTGTATTTTTCCCTAAGGGTGGTTGTGTATTTAGGATTGGTTGTGCTTTGTGAGGTGGTGGTTGCAATTTTATGGCTGGATGGTTGAGGTTTTTCTTTTGGGGGAGAGGACTGGATGTGATTTTGGGCAGTGGTATTTTGATCAGAGAGTAGTTTTATTTCGGGGTGGTTAAAGGTTTTCGGGGTTAGTTGTTTTGGGGCTGTTTGTGGTTTTGAGTAGGGATTGTTGATTTTTGGGGTGAAGGTTGTTATTTTCGCTTGGCTGGTGGTTGTGGTCTGGGGGGATGAGGGGCTGGTTTTAAGGTTGTGATGTTAGGAGGGTGTTCCTGTGTTTTTTTGTGTGGCATTGGGTTTTAGGGCTGGTTGTGTATTTGGGAAGTGATTTTCGGGAGGTGTTCGGATTTTTATGAGTGGTTGTGGTTTTTTTTCTTTGGGGAGTGGTTGCAGTTTTTGGGTTGGTTATGTTTTCTTTGGGGGCTTATTGGGCTCTTCTGGGTTGTGATTGTGTTCTTTCTATGTTGTGTTGTGTTATTTCATAGGATCTTTGGTTGTGTTTTCTGAAGAGGTCGATTGAGGTTTTGTGATATGTTGGTTGTGTTTATTGAGGGGTAGCGGGTAGTTGAGGCACTTTTTGTGGCGTGGTTGTAGTTTTTGACGGGTAGTTTGGGATTTTATTGGGATGAGTTGTGTTTTGGGGGGTTACTGTGGTTTTCTTTTGCTTGAGTATAAGTTGGCTTATGGAAAAACTATCCTGTATTTTGAAAAAAGGTTAAGCAACTGCTAACCCCACTTTCTTGAATGTCCTAAACGGAAACTTAATGGAATTGCTAATATTTACAATTGTAGCCCCAATATCCTATGTCCAAAATGATTTACATTTTCTTTTTTCTTATTTGCTTTATTTGTAATGTCGATAACACGGCGACAGTTATCCTCGTATCGTGTAGCCTATATTAATTTAATCTAAGATCTTTTCATAGGTAGCGGTAGCAGGAACAAAATTTATTTAAAAACTGAATTGATAAAGGGCAGCAACATTAATTTAAACGAATATGTTTCAATGTTTTCAATGACACTGATCCCAGCTACTTTTTCTTGATAAAATATCGTGTGTAAATATATTTATCATTTATGTTATATAACACCATTATTGCAAAGATAACTACGCATTCACAGACGAACTTTAGAAAAGCAGCCTTTGTTGCTACCTTGGTATTCCCAGAACTGTTGACACAACAAAATTACTTTCTCAGCCATGGAATGACTAATCATTCAGTTCACTCGTACTGGGATAAAGACCTTGTCAACTAATGACTGTTATTTACTTGTTTCGTCAAGAAAACTAGGTAGAAGAGGCTTATACTGGGATTACTAGGTCAGTTGTGACTACATGGGCAAGCGTCCTCGAGTGTGCGGCCTGTGACTTCTGATTGCGTGATTATGATTTTCGGCAGTGCGATATTTGCTCTGATTCGTTGTGGACAAGTTTTTTCCTTCTGATTTGTTTATAGGCCAGAATTAAATTGACACAATATTGTTGTAGACACTGACATACAACAAAAATGTCTCAGAGAAAATTTTTGCATCAACAACCTAAAACATAAGAAGGGTCATTTAAAATACATCAGGTGAAACTTACAATAATTTTAATGATTACAATTTAAATATCGTATGATATGTACCATTTAAGCATAAGGAGTTGTTTTAAGCCCTTGTTGATCAGTTATAAGGACATGTAGTACACTATTAAAACGCTTCTGAAAACTAGACAGAATTTCTCTACATAGCGGAAGGTCAAGGTCAAGGTCACCGAGGTATTCTGATGTATCGTTTTTTACCTCTGAGGTTCAAGGTAAAAAATTCTGCGGATTTCACAACAACTCATTACCGTCTATGTCTCTGTCAAATGCCGTCTTTCTACGACACACCCTGTAGGAGGAGTTTTCTGGAAACCACCTTGAGGTAAATCAAGGTAAAAATTTTTGCGGATTTCACATCTCGTCACTCTCTATCTCTGTGCCAAATTTCATCGTCCTACGTCAAATAGCGTAGGAGAAATTTTCCTAAAATCTCAGAGACGGAAAAAAGAGAAGAAAAAGGGAAAAGGGTAGAAATTTCGAGGAAAACTACAAACTTATACCCATTTGCAAAAGAAGTTTGCAAGTGGGAATAAAACATGAAATGTGTGCATGAATTGCGTATTATCAATCAATAACATAAAGTGATATTTGACAACTGAAAAATATGAATAATCAATAGTCTGTTTGCAATAATTTGTGTAAATGTTGCTTAAATCATGCTGTAAGAGTTAATGGTGTTTATCAGATTCTTCAACTAAGAACATCAATAAAATTATATTTTCATAACAACTTTCAAAAGTTAGGTAATCTCTTAAAATATGAATGGCTTTGTATCTTTAGAAACAGTAAAAAGTAATACATAAAAACTAAAATTCTAAAATAAGTAGACCATTTGTTTGTAAGAGGATCAATGTCTAACAAAAATGCTTTGCTGGGAGTTTACCAAATTTGTATCAGCAAAATCAAGCTGATACGAAATTTTTGCACTTATGCTAAAGTAAGGTTCGCCTCTACCAACTACCTATTTTTCTCTCGCTCTGCATCTGTCTATCTGTCTGTCTATCTCTGCCTGTGTCTTGCTCTCTCTTTCTCTCTCTCTCTATTTGTCGGTCTATCTCTGCCTGTGTCTTTCTCTCTCTTTGTCTATCTCTCTCTGTATCTATCTGTCTGTCTATCTCTGCCTGTCTCTCTCTTTCTCTCTCTCGTTCTCTCCCTCTGTCTCTGCCTGTTTCTGCCTCTCTGTCTCTCTCTTTCACTCTCTCTGTCTCTCTCTGTCCTTCTCTCTCTCTCTTTATGTCTCTCTCTGTCCTTCTTTCTCTCTTCTCTCTCTCTCTTTCTTTCTCTCTCTCCATCTCTCTCTCTCTCTGCCTCCCTCTCTCTCTCTCTCTCTCTCTCTCTCTCTCTCTCTCTCTCTCTCTCTGTTTCTGTCTATCTCTGTTTTTCCTCTCTGCTTATTTCCCTCTCTTCCAGTGTTATTGCATTGAAAGTAATCGTCTTCAAAATGGATCAGATTTAAAAAGCAAGTGTAAACAGTTTCTTAACACTCAAACATGTAAATAAAAACAAAATCTGTGATCCGCCATTAAGCTGTAACTCTGATAAAGGACAATGATATATTTTTTACATTAAAAATTATCATGTTTTATTATGTTTTTGGCTAAATATACCATATTCTGCATAAACTATTGGTACACCTGTATTAGCTTTCACACATTTCTTGTCCGGATTTGCAACAAAAAAATTACAAAAGAAACACTACACCGTAAGAATATCCACAAAGTAGGCAGTGCGGGATGTACTGTGTATGCATAAAAATTAGCGCTTAGTTATGTCGTGATTAAAAAGGAAAGAATCTGATATGGTCAAATTTAAGGACATTCAAAAAAAATTTGAGATCCGGCATAATTTTCAGCACATCAAGTATTTGAGAGCAAGGAAAAACAGTTTATTGACTGAAATCTTCACCACGTCTAGGTGATTATAATATATGATATATGATTATGATTTCATGTAAATTTGCTCTAGTTTACAACTAGCATTTCACCAGTCACTCATCTGCATATATCCATATTTATGCAGCTTAACCCACTTTTAGACCAATAAAACTGACAGAGTGAGATTTTGTCAGAGACAAGGGAGAAGTCATTGTATGTTTCGATTTCGCACGAAAATAGACAGGATGATGACAATTGTGCTATTCTTAGCGTCCAATATGTCACGTTGACACAACAAACATGGTATCACAACCACCAACCTGAAATATGTCGCATCCTGTTACGTCATTATCAATTAATACGCTACGCGTTACTTTTACAAATATGTATTCTATGCTTGTCTAAGAGGTTGCATGTCCAATAGGAAATGCCTTATGGATAATTTTTGTATTTTTTCCTGATCTAAGAAAAAGTATCCGCGGAATTAATTCAGTTTTATATACCTCTAAGTTATGATTTCAGATGTTACATGTTTTAAGCACAACAAATAATGTATGACCTCACTACAAGACACTACACACGGCAAATAAACAGCAGTCGTGAAACACGATATCTATGACAATACATTTCACAGAAATGTTGTTTAATTCTTGAATGGCTCCTACACATGCATGGATATCCTCATAACAGGCATCCATCGAAACTAAGCTTGTTTGCACAGGGATTTCGTGCACTCTGTTGCTTTCGAAAGTATTTGTGTCTTTTTCTTTTGATTTGTACATGCTTTTTACATACTTTTTTGTGCTGCCAGGCGGATTGACACTTCGTCCCGTACGTTTTGAATGTTTTGATAGTAAACAAGGCACAGAATATCTCGGAGTGTCACTAGCAGTTTAAATGTAAACAAGTTGATACGCATTGTCCACGAAATAGATTTCATCCACTGACTTTTAATAAGTTTTTTACGTTTCAATAAATCTGTGATCTTTCAGTTATTTTATAAATTATTAAAGCATTATTCCTACTGAAAAACAAAGTTTGCAAATGTGTATGCTGTACTTAGGATTCTACCTGCTTATTCCTCTTTTTTTAGCTTGGAGGTCACCAGAAATATCCTCGTACGCTATGTGACGTAGGAAAATGTAATTTGTCACACAGATAGGATGAAGAGATGTTGTGAAATCTGCTATTTGTTAACTTGAAATTTGAGGTCAAGTTCAAATTAAGATCAAAGTATTATTTGCCCTTAAGTGGTTTCCAGAAAATTCCTCCTATAAGACGTGGGAAGACGACATTTAGCAGAGGTATTGAATGTACTGAATTGTCGTGAAATCCGCCATTTTTCACCTTGACCTCTAAGATTAAGATACATGGAGGTCAGAATACTTTAAAATCCCTATTAGACCGAAAATTGGCAAAAAAATAGCACTCAAATACTTGTTTGAACCTGGTGCACGGTATCAGTAGGGAGAAGCCTGAGGCCTCAATCGCAACATTAATGCTCAAGATCAAGGTCATATTACCTTAGCTTCTCGAAAAGAGTTACAGAAAGATTGACCATTACGTCGAAAACTGTTTTCGATCTTTTGGGAATAAAAGGCGTTTCGATTCCTTGGGAATAAAAAACGAAGCCCGTTGACCTTAAACTCCTCGATCATTGCCAAAAAACTATATTTGACCATTATCTCGAAACGTTTAGAGCGATTTCTATTTTATTTTCTACTATTTGGGACAAGAAGACATTACATAAAAGGGATCGCGATGACCTTCACCTCCTTGGTCATGGTCAAGGCCAAATCTGGTAGTTGAGCACCATCTCAAAAATGGTTAGAGATAGAGCTTATTTTGAATCTTTTTAGCCTAAAGACGATCATGGTCAAGATCACAAACTAGAGGTCATTATCTCGAAAACGATTAGAGCGATTTTGAGTTTAATTCGACCCCTTGTTCTTAAAAGACGATATATAAAAGCTGCCTCGGTGAGCTTAACCTCCTCCGTCATGTTCAAGGTCAAAATCAGAAGCTGACCATTATTTCGGAAACTTTTAAAAAAGATCGATTTTGAACTGTCGGATTTAGGACTTGTGAAACTGATTCAAATTATCTCGCGCTGGAAATAAGAACGTAGTGTAATTTTATTAATACTCTTTTTTAAAAATATTTCGAACATTTACGTTGTTGTTATTGAAAATAATTTTTACTTCTTGCAAAACACTGTTGGCCAAAATATTTTGCTTCTCATCTCAGAAGTTTTCTCAGGTTAAAAAATCTGAAAAGTTAACTTCTTACGAAAGGTCTCTAATATGAGGTTGTGGCGTGGTCGGTGTAGAGAGAGATCAGCGTCACAGTAACGTCTTTGATCCAAAGCTGAATAGATATTAGACGTTATTTTTTGTTGTGACAAAAAACGACTTTCACAGTCGGCTTTGGTGAAACGTTGAAGAGACGTCTGAAAATCAAAGGTTATATATCTCTGAGTCACAACTAAGTAACCACTGCGGACACTTCAAAAATAGACCAAATGAGGACATATAAAGAACTTATAGAAATTTTGCGGTTGTCATCCAAACAGTTTAGCAAGAGTAATCAAATTTCTCCATTTCTCTCTCCTGCGTTATTGGATTACCTAATTTAAGGTTGAGGGTACCATGAGGGCACCATCATAGGAGTACCATGATGTATACTTTACTTTAAAATTGTCTCTATTTCGCTCCCCCCGACATTCTGTATTGCTCTCCTTAAAACCGTTTTGCAGCATTGATAAGATCTCAAATAGTGACGTTTATCCAAAGTCTAGACTGTTTCATTTTACATTATTGACAAAAATCGACGTTGAACAGACATCGTAATATCTGTTTGGCTAATATTTTGTCGTTGTTTTGGATTGCTTTTTTATATCGCTAGTAGTTTTATCAAAAATTGAATAAAAACAAGGCAGTCATGCTTAATTACACACATATCCAGACTTTTTCTTATATCCGGGATAAATATAAAACAAATCACACATGAAATCAAATCCGTCGAACAGGCACACATAGTGCAAAGTTTCATTGTTGGCAACAGGGTCTGAAAACATGGAAAAGTTTAAAACTGGTTGTTTATTCTTTTCTTGACCCAGAAATAAACAGCGAAGTTCAATATGTGTGTGCTGCAAAACAACAACTAGAACACATGGAATTCATCAAACAGCATGATTGTGCTGTAGCACGAGTCTGCTATATATGTCAGCCTAACAATACGAACATAACACATTGGTGGATTGAAAAACGCTGTGAAATAAACAGCTTAATAAAGTCCTGCTATTGACCTTTCGGTTTCGCTCTAAAACTCCAAAACTGATTTTGGAAAAGGAGCCGGTTAACCTTTGAACATTAGGATTCAAAAAGACTAAATTCTTACCAAATTTTTGAGCTGGTATGTAGAAAATCAATGCAAAGAAACTGAGTAAGCAAACAACACATTTGTAATATACAAACGAAGCTACGCAGCTTACATGTGAGAACCAAAATCAATTGTAACTTGATCATTTTCACCAATGTGCTGTAAAAATCAGACACGGGACTACAAAATGAGATTCTTAATATTTAAAATTTCATAGTTTGTTACAAATCTTTGTTAAAAGCCATGTTAAATTGCCAGTTCCAGTAAATCTCTACCCAGAATAGCTTTTAACATGCCTATCCCAGTAAAAAATTCTGACATCGATAAAACGTCGATTTGAGGCTCCATCAGTGATCCGACCATATCATATCATAGCATAACTCTAGTTCTAATTTGGTTTGGAAATTGACTGAATTTGGAAATATCAACGATTTGTGCAGACGTCGAAAAATCGACGTCTTCAAGGTATATGGGCAACTGTAGGAAAAATGTCCGCCCTTCCAAATTTTTGTCATTCCCAGAGTGTGCCACGTAGATGTTTCCCATATTCAACGAAAATCAACGTTGATTAAGCGTCAAAATACGCAAATTATAAAAACGCCATAAGCTTTTATGCATCGTCATTTTGTAACATTATTGTAACGAATGGTACCCAGAATGGCTTTTAACATGCCTATCCCAGTAAAAAATTCTGACGTCGATAAAACGTCGATTTGAGGCTCCATCAGTGATCCGACCATATCATACCATAGCATAACTCTAGTTCTAATTTGGTTTGGAAATTGACTGAATTTGGAAATATCAACGATTTGTGCAGACGTCGAAAAATCGACGTCTTCAAGGTATATGGGCAACTGTAGGAAAAATGTCCGCCCTTCCAAATTTTTGTCATTCCCAGACTGTGCCACGTAGATGTTTCCCATATTCAACGAAAATCAACGTTGATTAAGCGTCAAAATACGCAAATTATAATAACGTCATAAGCTTTTATGCATCGTCATTTTGTAACATTATTGTAACGAATGGACGACTCATCCCTGGTGTCTAGGGACATTTAATGTTTACCTCTTACATCTAGACCATTGCTAATGACGTAATTGTTTTGATCACAAAGGCTTTCGGTTTCGTATCAAAATAGCTTTTGTAATGTTTCAAAGCGAGGCTTGAATCTTGGATATATCTCTATAAAAGCAAAGAGGCACACTCCATCAGACAGACCTATCAGTTTGGATGCTACACTTGTCTAGAAAGCTGAACTTGGTAAATCATGGATAAAGCTGTATTGATCGAGGATCCGCAGCAGGTAGGGGAGAAAGAAAAAAGGAAAATGTATTTATTTGGTAATAAAATGAAAATTTTGTGGAAAATATAGTTACTTGACGGTGTAAATTTATAAATCTAGTTAAATTAAAGTGAAGTTGAGCCAGTTGACTACATCGTAACTTTTAGATGACTTAAAAGTTGTACAGTTTTGTCTTTTTAATCTTAAGATAAATACATTATAGATGTCCACCTCTTTATGTTTATAAGCATTCAAAATATAGAACCAGACTTGATTTAAATAACCAGTTTCCTGAAAATTTGTTTATTTAAAGAGAATAACATTATTCAATAAAGTTATAAAATAATAGCGCATTTCAAGTATAAAAGAATGCTACAATACGGTTTTAAGACTGAGAACGTTTCATTGAAAAGCTTAATTGTTGGTCTGTTAAAGCACCTATACTCGTAGTTATATATTACAGAGCACGACAAACTCCGGTCGCCTTAATCGGGTTTTAATCCGCTCTTTGGTTGCCTTGTCGCTTGCATTTGTGGTATTCTTACTGTTCGGTGCTTGGTATGTTACTCAACAAGCGTGTTATTCAAGTGACGGCCTAAAACAGACCAATGCTTATAACGTAAGTGTCTGCAATTAGTTTATTGTTAAAAATTATATACAGCCCTTGGAAAGATATTCGAGGAACATTTATCGATGTATCAATAGCGATTTTTGAAAAAAAAATATAGTTCTAAAAGAGTAATTAAATGACTTTTAGATAATGATAATGTTTAATTCAACGGTAACTAACGCTTTGAGATAACATGACAATTGGCAACTTTAACAAATTAATAAACTTGCATTATAAAAATTTAATGATTGATCTTTTTCTTCAGCAAACTGCTTCCATGTTGAAATTACTGAAACTGTGAAATTAATTTCCTTAGGCTGAATATGACGTAAACGTGTTGCACAACAAAGGTGTGCAACGTGAACACGTACTGGTTGACGAAATGCGCGAAACGGAAGTTGTCATCGTGCGTGCACCAGAAACACAGCACATCAGTCACGTCCGCGCGTTAGACTTCGCACAGGTGCGTATTCAAAGGAAGTTATTCAAAAATAGGAAGAAGCTTTCAATTTAAGAATTTTATTTACTAAATAACTTGGCTGCAGAGAAAAATATTTTTCCACACTTCTTAATGTAAAACATGCAGTCTATGCAGAGATCCTATTAATGTAATTTTTAATGGAGCACTTCTAATAACATTGATTTACCTTGAGAATTTTCGGTAGACCAAGATTCCAGTGAGAGGTTGTCAATCACTAACTCTAGCCATAAATAATATATACAAATTACATATGCAAAAATTCAAACAGTTGCGCTGTTTACTGACATACTCAGCCATGAACCTAACAGTGGTTAACCCGAATCCCTCACCGAACCTAACAATGGTTAACCCGAATCCCTCACCGAACCTAACAATGGTTAACCCGAATCCCTCACCTTCCGCCTAGTCATCACTTAAAAAGATATTATAGACAGGAAACAGTCTTCAGGTATGGCAAACATAATTTCATTCAGTATTAATAACTACGTTCTTTGATTCGTATCCAGCTGTACGGTATGCAATATTTCTGTCGAATGTTTGCCCATATCAAGATCTCATAATCATCAAGCCCTAACTTTATCCATTTTTCTTTTTATCATTTCCCTGCAATAGAGGGCTTAAACGGGCTGTATCCATACTCTTTAAATAAATGCAGATACCTAAAAACAATGGGATCATACGATGCATGTGTGATACCACCGCTAATACAATAACAAATAATGGATGTTAAGGTACACAAATACCAGCGTCTCAACTAAAACGCCCGATATGTTAGGGTTTGCTATAAAGTAATGCTTGCATTTACTGCTGTAATAGTGTCTGGTGTTAGATATCGTGAGGTGTCTGGCTTAATGAATTGTCGTTGTTATTCAAATGATTGAAAATTAAAAGGGACTGAAAAAATCTGTCCGATATAGCGAGTTGCATGGAATTTTACAGAAACAAGATCATTTCGACGAATTCGAATTTCAGCTTCAAAGATATACAAAAGAGAAAACAAGAGAATTGAAGACTTTTTCAATTTATGAAATTCACAGCGCAAATAGGAAATGGTTTGGTTTCTCGTACTATGGTTTTACAGGAAAATAAATGCCTTTCTGTGGCCCACTCCTTAAAGCAGTAGCATATTTTAAGCTTTAATTTGAGCTGTATGAAGAATCCTGAAATCTCGGCATTTGTATTATTGTTTCATGCATTGTATTATGTAATGTTACAATTTTTGGTGTATGTACTTGACGTGCATCAAGTTGAAGTGACACTTATGTATGTCTATAATTTACAGAGATTAGACGTGATCTTCAACAGCGAGACTGACCAGTGCTACTTTGCCCATATGAATGACTCACATCCAAACCTTCAACACGATATAGAAGCTCTAAAACAAAGAAATGTAAAACGACACTATCATCAAGTTGTCTCTTTTGCTACATTCTGTTTTGTTGCCACGTGAAAGTCACTTTATCTCCTCCCGTGTTACTAACAACCTCTGTCAATAAAAAAATTACTGTTATATTATATTAATTTATAATTTGTGTTTAGCAATTATTATATTCATTGCAGCATCATTTCAAAATAAAAATGTTGAAATAATTGGAACTCTAGATGTAAAAATATCATCACTTAAAATACAAAAATAACTTGGTAAAAACAAATACATCTCTGTTTCAAAATGAAAGTTGAGCAGTGCAGTGGATAAGCTGCAAAACATTGCATAAGTAGAATTTACAGAAATCGTTAATGAGAATATTTTGTATCACTTAGTATCTCAGCCTTTCGAACTGGAATAAACATTTTTTTCAATACTTTTTACCTGTGTCTAGGGTGAGACAGTGGACGGTAAGATAGTTGCTGAGTACACAGTCGGAGATAGTTTTGCAGAAGTTGAGCTGATCCCTACTGACCTGACAGCGTTCTGCTCCTCCAAGAACTCATATTGGCTTCAGCCAGGAGCTGAATCTAAACCTGGTAAAACTATTTCAATATCAGTTGTTTTTGTTTGACAGCTTAATGTTTATGATCAAAACTAAAAATTAATGAAGATACATCATTATAATATGGCAAACAAAAATTGACCCTGTATTGTTCATTTGTTAAGACAAAAGAAGCAAAAGAAGCTGTAGGTGGGAATGCTGGGATGATTGCGACTTCATGGGCAGATGCAGACGAGTGTGCGGTCTCCGATGTAGATTCTGATTAACTAATGACGACGAGAATGACTTTTCATTGGCTGAATCTTCAACGAGTGTTACTGACTTATGGCCTACATTGGAAGAAGCTTACTTTGTATTGTTCAACATGACATAATGCTTGTAGTTTTACATATTTTGATACAAGTCTTGTCTTTTACAATTTCAGTTAGAAACGCATAAATAGATGATGAATGTGAACTTAAAATGACTTTCCTTTTAATGAATGTGGTAAAATATAAGATATTATTAGACGATAAAAATTGGTATCCCAGATCTTTTAAAATTCAAATTATGGTAAAATAAATAGCTCCACTGAAACAATTTTTCAGAGTTAAGCTAAGTATGGAAAAATAGGTTTACGTAATGTGAGATGTTTGAAATCATAGCATGCACTCCAGTACAAAGAAATGAGAGGTATATTTTATGCTACCTAGACGCGTAAAAACTATCGTCATATGTATAAGCCAACATGACACTGAAGAAGGTTTTGTGAGGAACTTTGTTGTTCGAAATGAAGTTGCTGTGTAATGCTTGGGTAGGAATATATCTGATATGTTATTTGAGCGCCATATGGCTATCTAACGTGCTATTGCGTATACAGCTGTATTTGTTTTATAATAGCAATAGAACAAGGGTCTGACTTTCTATGTCTCGAAGTCCGGCAATGAGCTTATTGTGGCGTAGTTGTTTCAGTGGGATCCCACGTGTGTCTGAATCCATTACAAAACACAAAGATCCATTATCTATTGCTACAGAAAAAAAAGAATAAATCAACAAAAATTAGTTTCACCGATCTTTTGCTTTTCACATATTAGCGATGTAACACACCTATTAAAGTTGAAGATTTTTTACATTAAGTGTTGTTGTTGAAGCGATACACTAGTCTGAACAAAACAAACAAGAATTGAAATTAAACTAGAACTACAAATAAAATAGATATTTTATACCACCAGAAAGAGACGTCATAAAGCCCTTCTGTGCACTCAGTCATCAGTTATTCGAGAAGAAAACACAGGCTACCAGCGAGAGTAGATATGAGCGATAGAAAACGAATGAAAAGATCATAGAAAAATCACACATTATATTTAATATAGGATTGTGTAGATATGTAGAACTACCGACAAAAGATGTTTGCTTGACCGAATTCTCTAAGTACTCTGAGAACGTATGAATGTAGAAAAGCTTATTTTAATTTAACTAATTAAATTTGCTAATTAAATTTAATTTATGTTTTAATATAGCATTTAAATCAGGGTATACAATATAAAAAGAGACAGAAATAATACCAGTAGGACATCCCTGTGTGCAAATTAGTTTATAGTGCACATGTAGAAGAAAAGGCCTAAGCGACTCGAGTACCGAGTTGTTTCTGTTCTCAGCTCGTTATTTTTTTGTTCTATGGAAACATCAGAAGCGACTTTATATGGACTATGTTTGTCACATGAAGATATCATGAAAGAGGCTGTGGCAAGGCATTCTGAGAAAGTTTGAAAAGCCTGTTTACTCTTCTTAGCGCATTCAAACGCCACATCTTTTTCTCTTCAAGGGCTGTAATTGCTGTAGATTTCGTTGGAGTTCTGTACGAATTTGCTATGATAGCATAGTGGCAATGGAAGCCCTCGCTTTCATAAGTGCCGCTGTCACTCCCATTCGTATTACTGTTTGCTTTGCTGCTTCTGTGATTTCAAGTTAATGGTAGACATCTATTCAGCCTTAAGTACATGTCTAGAATTGTGCTCTCGACCATGTGACGGCGGGTGAAGGCAATGACGAGGACGAGAAGGTAGTGTTTACACTTTTATTGACTAAAAGGTCGACTGAATAACAAACAGCAGAGAAAGGCTTCTCAAATAACACGTATTATCGCTATACACAGGCTAAATTCACGAAGATACAAACTACTAAACATTTCAACCGACAACGCCTGATATTTTAATAATATACACCGAAATACTGTAATTACTGGCGCTCTACACACAAAAGGAGGAACAGAGAACAATAAAAACAATACTTGCCAGCTATTGCTTGCCTCAAATCCCACACACCACATGTTGAATTCACCCATTAAGTACACAACCAGAAAAGCTCCATGTTGCTGCTGTTCTGGAGTGCAAGAGACTGAAACTATTGCGTAATCAACTTTAATATGACATGGGAGTTCACATGTGTACAACATTATCGGGCAAACAAAATGGTAAATCTGATTGGTAAAAAATTAATTAGACAAAAATAAAAGTGAAGAAAGGGTATTCAAGAAACACTAGTTATGGCCTTAAGCAGCGTCTGCACTCGCTACATGTTTCCCCAAATTACAAAAATGATCAACATTTTTCTACCAAATACACGTTAAACTAATGTTAATTACAAACAATGTCGACACAACACTGAGGTACATAGCCAACTACGTGTGGCCTCTAGAATGCAGCTCCCTCAGATGAATATCGATCAAACCTGTTTAAGCGTAAAATAATCACAAGTCAATAACATGTAAAAATCAAATGTAATGTATGTTTGTAAGTTATAAACAACTGAAAATATACACCTCGACGGGGAATCAACCCTACACTTGTTCCTCTGAAGGGACCAATAACACGAGTTTATGAACAGGACGCTCTCAGTAGCACAACTTGTTGATCTGCCTGCCTAATTTATCCAAATGCCTATCTCCTATCACCAATTTCACCCTTCGACCCTTAGGACAATTTCACATCAGCAACGTGACCCAAACGCCAGGAATTTCACCGCAACTGATCATATTTGACAAGAACCACATCGTTAACAGCAATGTTTCGACGAACGTTGTAACAGGTAAACATAATCCGATCTCCAACGATTCAAAAATTGATTAACCAACACTGTACCCACTCCAACGTTTAACTGAACAGGCATCGTCACGCAAAAAGCATTCCGGGGGAGATACTTTGACTTTGTTATTTTTGTGTTAGCTGATGGTTAGGAGTAAGCGGCTCAAAAAAATCTGGATCCGAGAAGTTCTCCAAATTTAAAAGTCGACTATTCAAAACTGCAGACACCTCGGCTATAAAGGTTTGTAAGGAGTCATCGTCAAGTTGGCTGTCATGGTGGAAAAGAAGAGTGGCAAGAATACTGCGCACCTGAACAACTCCGCAACTATCCACTAATCGCAAGTAACTACAACAACCATAGCCATTAGTGGAAGCATCACTCAAGTGATGAAACTGTACTTGAGCAAGACCTCTCGGATTTAGGCATCGTGGAATCTCGAACTTGTGCAACTCACACAGCCCTTGTGACCACTGTTACTCGAGCTCATCGGGCATTGGAGCGTCCCAACTAGCACCTGACAAACAAAGACTCTGCAAAATGCGTTTCTCTGTAAGAGAGAATCATACATCGAAGCAACAGACGCTCTTTTCATAGGATGATGCTTGAGTGCAGCTCGAAATTCACCCCAAGAGCACGCTTGATACCAAGTTCTTGTGACCAGATATCAACTATGTCGGCCGGAAGTTTTGATTCAGCCGGGAGTGAAGAAAGCACTTCCTTTGAAATGGCAACGAACTTGTGCAACTTTGGAGGAAGTAAACTTAAAAATCTTCGTGCTTTAGACTCCTACAAAGCGTTGTAGTACGTTTGATGAGACTGACTGCCGACTTCACTTCAGAAACAATGATCAAACCGTCATCTACATCACATGGTTTTTTTTAGAAAATTTGACACATCGGAACCAAATTCCTTCTTGTAGTCGTCCGCAGCACGACGGAGGCCAAAGTTGCTACATGAAGGGCTAAGCTTGAGACCAAAGGTATGAACACACATTCTGAGAATTCACTTCTTTGGTCTTTGTCGGAAAGGCATCGGGACTTATCTTGTTCCCGGAAACTTCGTAGGCTACTACTCTGTGAACAAAACCTCCTTTGAAGGACGAGCAATTACACCCGCAATGCCCCAACCTAAATCGGTTCGTTTGGCATAAGGACCACTTTCAAACTTTGAATTTGTTTGGGCTCTGCCAGCATTGTTGACAAGGAAAGTGTAACTTCGGGTCCATCAACTCCCAACGCCTTTCTTGTGTCGTCCAAGAAAAACGACCTGTCAGACTGATTGTCCAAAAAGGCATAGACGAGTCGCTCATTATTTGAACTATCAATGTAAGACAGATAGACAGGCACTATCATTGAGCTTAAACTACACCGAAACAAAGCGATCGCATTGAAAATGGATTCAACCGAGGAGCTCTTGACATCAACGTCGATGGTGGTAATACCACAGGCTGAAGACAAATGTGGCCGCGTTGGCTCAGGAGAATCTCGGGGAGGGATAAAAGCAGGAGCATGCACTCGTGGAGAAGGCACAGCAGGATCCTTGTCGACTTTGTGTTGAGAACTTTGGAGGAAGCAAGCTTACTTAAAAATCTTCGTGCAAACATGTTGGATGGTGACTGTCACAGTTCTTGCATTTAGCTTTGTTCTTACATTTTTATATATGTGCACGGATTGTAAACAGCCTCAACACAATTTTCGTTGAATAACAAAAGAGAGTTTTCTCAGACAATTTCGAGAAACGACTCTGCGTATCATGACACTTGTTGTATTACAGACACTGACGACCAGCTTTAGCTTCAACAGCATGAGATGTGCTGTTCTTCGGCGCCTGGTTAAAGGTATTTCCTGCCTTGTTTTACCTCGGAGTAGTAACTTCTTTAACGTTTCAAGAAGTAAAGGGTTCGTTAGCAACACCTACTTCCTTGTTAATAAATTTAACACAGGTATTGAAGGAAGGAAAATCACCGCCTTGATCTTGGTTTTTCATCACTACTCTCTTTCACCGTTGAACAACCCATTCTTCAAGCTTTTGAAGAGATTTTCTGTTTTCGCGAGGATCATTTCTTAATGCTGGGACATAAATGCTGGGACATAAATAATCACCGAACTTCCTAAGACCTTGACTAAGATCTCTTCCTGAGACCTTGGGGAACTCTTCTAACTTGTCTCTCATTCTATTGCCAAGAACAATGCCGTACCTACTATCCAAACCACGAAAGGCATCCATGCAGGCGGATTTATTGTCTAAAGGCAAATAACACTGCAAGCACTCATTTACATTACCACATAGATACCGATGTAGGGAGTGGTGACGTTCTTCTTCACTAATACCATAAGAATACTGACAGATGTTTTCCAACTCGGGTATTCTAGTACATCGCCCGAAAACTCGGTTCGGGGGCAGGTAATCGCGAAAGAGACATTTGACTACACAACACGTTTAGTAAGTCAGCCCTGATAACACTTTGATTATGGGTATCAACTGCAGGAAAATCCTTGGTAAGCTTCTTACACTTGATCAAGGTTTTCAACGTCTGGATCAGATTTGATTGACGACCCTTTAACCTTAGTTGTAGAATTTTCAGCTTGCAACGACCTTGCACAATGGGCCACATCAGTGAGACAACAAATCTTGCAGTTCAACTCCTTTAAGTACAGTTCACCTGCGGCTTCAACCTCACTGAAAAACGCAAGCGACTCTTGATCGACACTATCACCATCAATGTCAATAAACTTCTCATAATGAAACAAGAAATCTTCCAACTCATATCTAAATTCCTTACGGGACTCTTTAAAACAAGAGACGTCATTAGACTGAGATACGAAACTATCTACAAGATATTTCATGTAAGGGATGAGAACGATCACCATGGTTCAAGCTCGCTTGATCCTCACACATACCAGCACCATCTCCAACAGCAAAAGCTCTAGAGTCTTCAATGGGCCTTTTAGCCCAATCCTTCGAATCTGAAATTTTGTTACTGACACTTGATCTCTTCTTTGAAAAATTAAATCATAAATGAAGCGCACACTTACAATTCGAGAAGCGACCTTAAAATTAACTTAAAAAACTAACATATCTATACTGGGGACCAACAACCAACCGACCTACAGCAAGTCTCCGCAGAGAAAGGTATACTGTAAAATCGTCAACTTTGATGTAATATCTTGAAATGATTTTAAAAAGAAAGATAATTCCAGATAACTCCAACATAAACACAATTTCAAACAAACTTGGGAGACCTAACAGAACTCAAGGCACCTTTTCGGCATGACGAGCAAACGGAAGTTCGACACATGAACACAGATTAAGCTGGCCTCAGACAACTCGAAACACAAACACTTGAAACACGTTTAACCTCAGACGCTTCTGAGCACAAATGAAAACTTGGAACACAAACTTAAAACACAAATTCGAAGCATCAAGAACACTTCAGAAAACTCGAGCACGACCGGGACTTCCTACAAACTTGACGCACCAAGACAACTTAAGAAAACTCGAAAATGAACTCAGCTCCGCACTACTCCGAAGCATCAAAGCATACTTAAAGCACAAACACAATCTTTGAAGTCACAACACACGAGACCATAAACAACTCAACTTCATGAAGCTCAGAAGCAAAAATACAAGACAAAACCCAACATGGTTATGTTCAATTAATTCGAGGATGACCTGGAGATCACAGAAAATTTTGCAAAAGCATGATATTTTTGCGATACGTTCATTGTATTGCACACATTAAAATCCTTGCAGTTGTTCTTGAGATCTCGTGTAACAATAGTCAATCAAGAGCTGAAGTCCAGCTGGTCCATTTTTCATGGACGACCCTGGACCATTTACACCACCAATCTGTGTTTGTTCCCATAGAAGCTACATACCAAGTTTCATTAAAATCCTTGCTGCAGTTTTTAAGTTGTCGTGTTAACAAGCTCTAGATGACAGACCAACTGACAGATCGACAGACCGACACACGGTCGATCGCATATATTCCCAACAGGCTCTATCTGTGGGTAGTAAATTATGAATGGGTGGGGGGGGGGCTACTGGTAAGAAAAGGTGGCAGTGAGGAGTGAGGTTGTCCCTTGAAGACGCAAATCAATTACGAAAACTGTTGCTTTGAAAGAAAACGATCAGAGATGCATAGAAAGAACAGAGTAAAAAGCTTTCAAATTCTGTTATTTTAACGCTCTAACGACAGTAATAAAGGAGTTAGAAGCATTTAAAATTTGCACTTATGCTGACATGAGACTTCTAGTTAGATTCTAGTTTACATTATTGGACATGCGAACGATTTATAAGATTTATGTGATAGGGGAGCAGCGACCACCTTTGCTACACTTCCAGGAGGCCAAGGTAATCGAAAAGGTGTTCAGACGGTTAGAAGGCGCCTTCAAGAGCGCGATACTTTAAGCCGCATATCGTCAAACGCCAGGCGAGGCCTCAATAGGTCGCCAGTTGACTTGCGGTACAGACCAATAGCGTTGTGTGGATTTTACCGATGGGCGCAGGCTTGACTTATTCAGCTATGCTTGTGACTATTTTGTGTGGAAGTAAAATGAACCACGACTAAGACATTATTACTAATTCAATATGTTTAGATGTATTGTTCAGCAATTGCTTTTAACATATATGTAGCAACAATTCAGTTTGTAATGATAGGAACAAAACTACTGAGATTTTAAAATCGGCCGTTTCTTTTGTTGTTTGGTATATTGTTCTTCCGGTGTTTTGCGCAGATGAGACAATTTTATAAATTTACTCTCCTGATTCTATCAAGGAGAGCAATGAAATCCGTGAACGCAAAAGCAGGTCATCCTTGTAAAATACTTAAGGGCAATTGAGCTTTTTTCCACTTATCATTCGTTGGCAACAACATAGCATAATATTACAGCCAAAATGACTTCGCCTAAGCGAAGTGCTACTATTGGAGTCTCTTCAGACAAGTTCTGTCCTAATATGGCACAACTGGCTCAACTTTAATCAATTGGCCTGTCTTTCATTGGCTTGACGTGTCACTCCAAAACAACCTCAGATGCTAAAATACCAATTGTTAATTGTGCTGAATTTATTTTTGGAACAAAGGACGGTGCACTAAATGTGATCTTTATTCTGTCCGAGTGGCATATATACCAATCTGGGTTTTATAGCAAGAGGTTCTCCCTGGAAAGTTTTACAAGGGAATTGCAGATACAATATCCAGGCGGACGCAAACCATTCAGAAAGCAGTGTTTTTGAAGCAAAATGCAGTAAATTTCTCTTCCTTCTAGAGCTTTAAATGTTGGCTAAGGATTCACAGTAGAAGAAGTATTTTTTTACACTTTTTCCTCTCTCTTGTGTATGTTTCAGTTTCTATGTTTTCATTGTAAAAAATAATAAAAAGTTTCAATAAAAAAATTTAAATAAAAAAACCTCAGATGCTGATGGAATGTAGCATATCGCTGCCTACATAGGGACTTCTAGATACCGACTCGTCTTTTTCACATGATCAGACAAAGAAGTAACTGTGCCTTGGTGTTTATAAACAGTTCTCCAAACAGTTCTGATAGATCCTTTTCAACAGTTTTGAAGAATCAATCTGTAGATTCCGATGTAACATCACAGATGATCAACTAGGAGTCAATGACATTAAATCACCAACGGATCAATCAGCAGTCCCGTATATTTATCAATAGATTTCCTCTAGGCCCTCTGTAATCCATTAAGAGACGAATTCATCAATGAATCAATATTTTACTATCTTTCTCTTGTGGAAAATTTGGATTCAGGCCGTCGTCGTTTTTCCTATATATAAATATAATAGTAGCGTTTAATATCCCTTTTCATGGTACACATTTTGTGTTTTGGAATGGGTTCAAAATTGGAGTCCTGATAAATGATGAAATTAAATTAAGGTCGTAGAGTGCATTGTAAGAATTGTTTGTTGATGAGTAAAATTGGACAAATGAGAAATTAAACACTTTATTTACATATAAGTGTTATCAATGCACTTGTAGACTAAATGCTTATATCACTAAGCCTTAACATGGTTAGGCGATTGTACAACAGATACATACTGAGCATCCTTTGCTTTATGTCTGCCGTGTTATTACTGTTTCACCTTAAAAAATAAGATGACTTTATTCTATATGTATATAATAAATCTTACAACATGGTAAGTAATCGGACTATTTTACGTGATTATTTTCTGGGATTTGATTTTCCCCATTTGCGTTAACTGTTTATGTGGTTTTTTTCTAGGCTTTGTTTTTTTTCAATTTCTTTTATTTTTTTTAGTTTAGTTTTAGAAAATGTTTTTGTAAGGTTTGGTTATTCGCTTTTTTCTAATTATAACTTAATAATCACGAAATGATTTTTTTTTCAAAGTAATTATCAAAATAATGAGAAGAAAGATGATGCATTAGATGTTGTTCCTTTCTATGCTGATTGTCTTTTCTTCCTTTTCTGCTCAGAAAGTTCTGCACTGCAGTTATATTTTGAGGGGAGGTTAGGAGATCGGGAGCGAAGAGGACTATTCATGTAAGAATTTGTTACCATGTGTGAAGGAATATGTTAAAGAACATTTAAAAGTGAAATGCCAAGTTTCAAAAAGATCAGCATTGTTACAAATCACGGACAATTTTGTACCTTAAACCTCTGAACATTGAGCATCAAATTTAAGGGCACCTATTTGTTAACAATTCATATAGGCGGGCCACCAAGAACGCACCTTAACAATAACATAAAAACTAAACAGACATGAACAAGAGAAATTTGGGTGGCAACGTTACGATCGCTGGAAACGTATTTATGTTCCTACAAAGCTCTGTTTTCTGGGTAACCCTGAATACTGCAAGAAAATTATCTCTGCTAACGAAAGTGCTATATATCGCGTCTTGCATCTTGCCTCGACAATGTCTCTATTTCCCCTGTTTTTGTACACACATTGTAACAGATATGCTACCACACAGATGACTCCCCTTACCTCCGGGGGCGGGGGGAATGTTCAATGAACCGGAACACAATTGGCTCTCAGTGCGAACCGCGCCTTGCTCTGACATTAACCCCATTTCTCCAGCAAAACTGGCATTTCTTTCCAACCACTTTTAATGGGCGTCACATATCGGAAATAATTATTGATTAGAATAACCTACCTTTGGCGCAACTAATACATTTATGTCTTGATGTGGAAACTTTAGATGTTTTATTTATTGCCATAAATGTTTCTAATATATCAAATAGTCACGCACTTTAATCACAAAAGTAATATAAATAAAGAAATGTTTTAGAAAACAAAAATAAAAACATTCATAAATGGTATGTTATGTTAAACAATAATTGAACTCAGTAATTTCGATATCATAAATCTAAATTGCTAAGTTTACATTTTCTAAAGAAGACAAATTTTACTGTGTTGACCTGCCAGCATTATAATTACACATATATTACACATATTCTTAAATAAAGTACCTTTGTAAACTGCAACAAACTGAGTTCAACAGCTCTTTTGTCTGATGTAAATTAAAGCTTATTTCTTTTGAAAGGTTTATCACGAGCTCTCTTTCTCTGCCTCTTCGCTGCCTTTAGTTTTATTTAGGCTGCTGCTGCTGAGGTAGTCCTAACTGTAGGTTACTGCTACTACTAGGGTACAGTTACTGCTAGAGTACTGCTCCTTTTATGGTATTGAAATTACTAGTTAAGTACCACTGCAAAGGTAGTACTGCTTTTCTACGGCTATCGACACTGGAGCACTAGGCCACTGATAATGCTAAGATGCTTCTACTGCTAGGATAACGTTGATAAGGCACTGCTTCCACCAGGGTACTGCTACCTCAAGGTTACTGCTACCGCCAATGAGATTTCCACTTGTAGGGTAATGTTATTACTAGATATAATTGGACGTTGAAGAGTGCTGCTACTCTGCTGTTGCTTGGGCACTGTTGCTAGGTCGCACACCGTGGTCATTAAACGTTGGATTGTAAGAGTCTCGCTTTTCCTTTTTTCTCCACGCTTTGCCACTTCTTCATTTGCTCACGAAGTAATTCGATTAGTCCCCACTTCACTCACCACCTCGTCACTCGCTCCTGCACCCGCTCCTGGCTGTTTTAGATAGTTCTAAGGGTTATATTGATCAGTTAATTATGCATCGGTTGTACATTGCGATGTATTAGATTAGATCATGTACTTTCGGCTATTTTAAAATGATTACACCCATGACGTGTGAGAGCGTCAGCTTATCCTTTCAAAAGCTGCTATTGAAAAAGACTCAGAATAGAACCGCATGGTCTATGTTTTAAGAAGCAAATGTTACAATTGCCCCATACATTACATATGATCATAAAATATTGGGTATTTTTGTTAAGATGGGGGCAACATGAATTCATTTGTTAGAAATATTACTTATTCTTCAATTAACATTTTCCATTTTTAATGTGGATCGAAATATTCATTTTCATTTCCAGATTTCCATTACTTTTGTGCGTTTGGGATAAAACTATGTCCAGTATTTTGAAAACACTGTTACAAAATATGAGGACTGCCCTAATGTTTTAAATGTTAACTCATTCAAAGAGAGTTGTTTTTTGTGACACAACCAATTGCATAAAAGCTAAGTATTTTCATGGAATGGCACGCATATAAATTTTTAGGGGTCCATGTTCTTGGTTCTTTGAAGGGTAATTACAAAAGTCACTACGGGGGTCAAAGATTAGCTCAGTTGGTTAGAGCGTTGATCCAGTAATCCCTAGGTTCTTGGATAGATTCCAGTCAGAGGGGTTAAACAGTGGATTGACTTTAGATTAGACTGCTGCAGCGGGGCGAATGCAATGAGCGAGATCACCTTTCACAGAATTCAAAATTATCAACCATTGAGTTCTTCGGTCCTTTCTTTCCTTTAACATATACTAGGTTCTTTGAAGGGTTATTATAAAAATCACTGTTGCTATGAGAGTAACAGGGCATTTAGCCTGAAGGTGTTTTTTTTAACTTTTTTTACCTTTTTGGTCAGATGGCGTTTAAAAATTTGAATTTTTTTTTAATCTTCAAATACTGCTCTTAAAATTTAAAACGTATTCTTTTTCTAAGTGACAAAAAGCTTAAAAGTCAAGAAAACTTTAGGCTAGAGAAATGTTGCTATGTCGAATTGCCAAGAATTACTACACGTTCATTATATGACGCCTCATCAAAGTTGCAATAAGATTATAAATAGTTGCAAATTAAACTTTGTTTAGTCTTCTATAAGCAATTAAATCGAGACGTTGACGCGACGTCGAGAGAGGCGTCTTTTAAAGTGAATTTAAGAATATGATGTTTACCTGTAATGTAAAGATACGACTCTAGTGCCAATTAGGCAATGTAGAGACGATATGGGATCATCCCTGAATGCCAAGTCCAAGGGTCACGATGTCAAGACCGATGCAATTGGAAAGCAAATGTTATCTTCAGAAAATTCAGAATCTGATGAAATAGCATACTTGTTCTATCTGCACTGTCAGAAATCTTTTAACGAGGTTTCCTAGCTTAGAGAAAGATTGGGGAAAGGGGAGGGGAGCGCTCATGTACCAACTTGCTATCATGCGTATTTATGACTTTGTCGAAGAACAGAGTGGTGCATGTAAGCTAAGCCCTACCCCTACTTCTTAACGCGTAGTCACTTCAGCTATAAAATGAAATTAAGAAATTATATTTTTCTGCTAAGCTTTGCTTTAAATTTGAATCCAATTGGTTATCAAAGTTCGCGCTGTTCCTGCCAGATTGGGCTATAAAAATATGAACCATAAAATAATTTTAACTTTAACAGTCTCAATACTCTGGGTCCGTATTTGATTCCCATTAATGATCCAACAAAGGCATTTTCCATCCACAAGTAAATTGCCATAATAAACTTCCGCCCCGATATCGAAACAATTTTCAATATTGATATAGCGGCGACAGATAACTACATATAAAAACTACCTACACGTTTATAACCTTACATTATTACACGGATTATTACACAAAACAGGTGAAAGTTCTAGATGTTTATCAACATCTAAAATGGATCTATTATTTATTAAACTACTACATCTTCGAAGTTTATGAATGTAAACTATCAACTGGAAAGGCTTTTATAATAATAAACTTGCGGAATTTGCCCCACATCAAATGTGCAGCACACTGCAAATTATGATTACGATTTTCAAGCAAAAGAACAAAACGTATACCTGCTGGTATGTCCCGGTTAAATATATTAACATTTCCTAATTTTTTGCTTTCCGTTATGAACTGAATCTAGGGTCTCGCAAATAAAAAATGTTAAGGAGAACAGATTTATCATCAATTTGTATAAAATCAAGTTCAAAGTTTTTATACACTGCAGTATTATCGCATTACGGTCACATACAATAGTGTTCTATGTGTTATTATGCATGTTGAAATATAACAGCCATTTCATAGCAATTAATACGTTGTACAGCATCCACAATCAGTCACAGATGCTGCTGTTTTCAAACGCTTTACGTTATTTATGATTAAAAAAGTATACCACCTGTTTGCCTGGCTCTGCTTTGTTTACAATTCTGCTTAAGACTATAAACTGTGTGGAACAGTCATAATTTATCCACATTGTTGTAAAAACATTAACAATTATCAATCAATGTTTTTATAACACAGACGTATTATACCTTACGTTCATTACTCTTATGTCTGCATTTTTGAAATAATCAGACGGAGTCACCAAGAAAAACAATGTAATTATCACCAAAGCTGGGTTGAATAAACGCATATCAATTCCGAGTAAAAGTAAATCTGTGATAGCTATCCGCCTTGACTTTACACTGATTGCTGACTATATTAGTTCTAACTTTTAGGCCAGCAAGACACAAACTCCTTTCTCAAACAGTTTTTTTTATTTAAAAGATTATATTAAAAAGACATTTACTAAAAATGATTATTCAAAATTTGAAGCTAAACTTTCAGAAACGACAGTAAAATTCAGTTTGATCTAAAACTTTAAAAGAACAATCCTGAGATTTTTGCTAAACACGATATCAATAGTAAGGTGAATATATCCATATTGACATAGTAAAGAACTTGCCAGACAGCATGTCTCTCAAAATAAGTATTTGGTTCTTATATATCCCTTCAGTAATTTTGGATAGTTTTTTGGTGCTAGGTAGCCAGGCAATTCCCTTCCAAAGTGATTCCTTAGTGTCTTTCTACAGAAGAACTTTAGGGAGTGCGGTTGCTGCAGCCAGGTTTCTAACCATTCGCGAAAGGTCTTAGTATTTTGAATTATTTCGCCATTTTCACATTCACGTGGTTTTTCGGCACCACATAAAAGCAAGACCTTCAGCATTTCGTAGCCTTTTTTAAGCAATGTCGCTTCAGTGAGCATACATTTACCAACAGAGCATTCTATCCAAATATTCAAATTGCAATTATAGTATATAAGAATTCGCACCACTCTCATCATATTCTTTTGTACAGCAAGCCAGATAGGTGGGTCTACTTCAAAAGGAGCGTATTGATCGACATTTGCCCCCATTTTAAGAAACATTTTCACGGCAATAGCTGTCATTTGAGCGCCGTCATTATAACTTATGAAACGAGCCAATAAACATAGCTCTTTGTCATCATCATCATTTAAGTCGCTATAGTAACAACACACAAGCCAGAGTATCAAAATGTGATCGGAATGAAGTAAACTAACATTAAAGCCAGTGTGATCAAATAAAATACTTTCACTGTACTTATTCCCGCTGACACATGCAGTCATTTCCAACATGTAGTGAGTTAAAAACAGTTTATCTCGAACCCCTTTCGGTATATTTACACATACAGGCATTGCTTCTGTAACTAGATCTGTGCAGATGACGTACAAAGCATGGTACCTTTTCTCACGAATAGCTAACTTTATCATGTCTTCTATAAAACAGATATTGTGACTTTCAAATAGTAAATTCTGGTATTTCTGAATAGTTGTCAGATATCTTACCAAAATCCAATTTCCATTGTTGATTCCAGTTTCGACACAATGCCCCATGCCTGTCAAGAACCTCTCTTCATCCTGTTTAGTCTTTATAAATCCTACAATCAATTTTATTTTTGAAAGGATGCCACATTTGTACTTAGTGTCACCACATTTCACATACACATTGCATAAGGCCTGAATTATTCTTAAGTATAGCTTTAAGTTTGTTTCGGAGTTCTCCGAATTCGCAAAATATATTTTCGCACCTTTCACCATTAATTGCATTGAGTCTAAATCAACAAAAGGGTGGCAAATTATTTTATGGAACAAACGTTCGTCCGTTTTGTATATGTGGCCAATTAATAGTTGTAACACATCCGATCTATCACTAACAGAATGCACAAAACTTGCAAAGACAACCACATTTATCGTTACTTCCCCATTTGATTCGTTGTTTGTGTTTTTGAGTTTACTTCTGATGTATTTGAACATTGAGTGATAGTTCTGATTCTGAAGAATTCCGCCACATAAACAGTCGTCTAATTTCTCAATGTTTTGTAGATTGATATCAAACTCCCAAATGTTATCGAACTCTTTTAGAAGTTCGTGCACACCCAAAACATTATTTGTCAATATGAAATAAAAGAAGAGATAATTTAAAAGGTATGCATTGTCATAATGTACTAATGATTCGTGTTTTTCAAAGAGAAGATGCAAATGCATGCATTCATCCACTTGACAACTGTCACTAGGTGCCACATCACCCTCGCAGTGGTCGTCTACTGCTAACTTGTACCCGCTAAATAGACGATCGAGATGCATATCTTCACTTTCTTGCCACTTATCCTCATACTTTGACAGAAAATCTATGCGGAATTTGCAAAGAAATATTCCTGGATCGTTTAACTTGATAGATATTTTATAATTATCCTCATTACTGAGTTGATCACAGGAAGCTGTAAGTGATAAACTAGATGTTGTTAAATGTAATAGGTCGGAGTCATTTCCACTGTCGTTATCAACATCATAATGATCATCAAAATAATCCAAATAAAACATGATTGTATTTAATACAATCTATTATGAAATATTATTTTGAATTTGAAAATTTGTTCTGGCACCAAATGCATTACTAATTATATCCCGTTAATTCCAGTTGTAATCATATGTGCATATAATGGTGCGTGAACTAATATATGTATTGATCTGGTAGTAAGCTTTGTCCTAATCGATAGATCAATTGTTGTTATGTGTTGATCTATTCAGAGTGCCATACTCAGCAGTGTATTATCACACTCCTTATTATGCAGTGTTTGTTGTGAGAATAAGCATTGTAGTGTTGAACGTAAAATGATAAACAGTGCAGTGTTGAACGGGAAAAGTTAAGTATTTCAACATAGAAGAAAGAGCTCATTATATGCAGGTACAAATCGTAACAAACGGACTACAAATTTAATAAGATCATGTGTCAAGCCCACTAGACTAAAGTGAAAGTGAAAAAGAGACTTTTTTAATTTACTTTAACCAGAGTTATAACATTTAAAATATACATTTGTTTATTTAGTTACTTATTTATAATATATACTATAACCGATATAACACATGAAAATAAGTAATCGAATTAGATCACCAGACTCTCATCTTTTTACAATAATTAAACTCCAGAGAAGAAAACATCCATTAACATCCATTAATTGTGTCAGTTGTGTTTTGCATCTGCTACTATCGCTTATCATATTCCAACCAAGCACAAAATAAATGGCAACAAACATTTTTGTCAAACGCATCTCCAAATGAAAATGCGTATGTAACTCAAAACCGACTTGAACCGACTATGTCCATACCTTAGTATTCGTCCTGATGTCCCATATCTATCAGCAAACATGAGTCATTTTATCGATATACATCACCCCCAAGGGAGGGAGGGAGGGAGGGAGGGAGGGAGGGAGGGAGGGAGGGAGGGAGGGAGGGAGGGAGGGAGGGAGGGAGGGAGGGAGGGAGGGAGGGAGGGAGGGAGGGAGGGAGGGAGGGAGGGAGGGAGAGCTGTCCCGGGCAGTGAAACAAAGAAGATTGGGGAAATTGTGCATACTCACACATCTAGTCCATCAATAAATCTGTCTTTGTTTCAAACACGTGGCGATTTCACCACTCTCATGCATGGACTACCTATCACAACCGGGTTCTGAAAGGGCCTGAAGGCTTACACTGGCGAATAATATGAGACGTAGTGACAATGTGACAACAAGCATTGCTTTTTATAATATACCCGGACTGAACTTTCGTGTACGTCGTTTTCAACAGTTTTCCTCTTCAATTTATAAAGATGACTTCATTAAGATACAAAAAGGATACGAGGTTGGCGAGTTGGGGGACCGTTAACTATGCAGCCAGGCAAATGGATGTGCAGCTGACGCATGGCAGAATTTATAGACCGTGCCATCATTTTAATGAATTTAATAAATTTTGGAAAACTGCCAGTTTTTGAAACACTTTATTTTTTCCAAGGTAGGAATGCGTTCTTTCGCATTTTCTCACGTAAAATGCAAATTTTATTACAAAGTGTGAGGTTTGAAAACAAATTCAGAATGCAATTTATGTAGTCAATAAAATGTACTAGAATGATTGTAGCAGAATTATCGACTTGACTATTATACACTCCTGGAGTGAAGGAGGGAAGACACCGGCCTATGAATCGCACTAGATTAATTGTAGCAGAATTATCGACTTGACTATCACATACATCCTTAGTGTGGAGGAAGGGTCTCATATACCGATAAAATTAATTAATAAATAAAATATCAAATAACATTTAAAATACAAAATATCAGATAAAATATAAAATATCCTAGAAATATAAGATATCATATAAAATATTAAATATCAGATAAAATATAAATGCTATATAGCAGCACATGAAAATTTAAATTAGAGTTTAACACTGACAGCGGCACAATAACTGAGGCACGTGCACGAGCGTTGTTGTATAGACAGCAAAACATATACTGTACAAACGGGTACAGAAACACACGAAACCCAAACTGAGCCATGAGCATGAACACTGTCGTGTAGAAAGCAAAAATCATGTAAATATTCTGCTGTAAAACCCGGTACAGAAACACGCAAAGCCGAACTCACATGGAACTAACCTGTGCTATGAATCGGCGAAGTTAACACAGGGTCTGCTAAGTTATTAGCTAATGGTACAACACGTTGCACACATACTCAGGTATATATTTATCTTGCCTATTATGAAGCCTTGGTACAGACTATAAAACAGCGTGATTTTGCCAAAACAATCGCCATTACAGAAATATAACAGTGCTCCATAGTGGATATTGACTTGCAACTATAGTTCAGATAAAAAGTTTAAGAAAGCGGTTACCTAAACCTCAAAATAAGCTTTAATGCAAACCGAAACTTTAAAATTGCCGTCTGTGTTTGCAGCTTTTCTGTCATTTGCACTGAGCTTAAAGGCTCAAGATTTCAATAACAGTTTTTTCTGTGAGGAGAATGACTCTTTCCATGTTCATACTCATCGTGGCACTCCAGTAAACATATACTGCGTATCAAAGCTTGTATAATGTTGTAGTGTTGTATATTCCCCATCAAACGCCTCGGGTTTGTTTTACTTAAATTTGAATGCGATATCTCCATAACTCACGAATCTATTAAAGCCGGAGCCGCGCAATAGCAGAATCAATTACAATGTCTTATCTCGTCGGTCTCATGAGTACTCACTTTATACAAAAGATACCCGTTACTCACATGCGCCTGCAGCATTGCTGTATGACACACATCGTAGAATCTTTGTGCATTCTTAAGCAATCCTACAGCATGATTCTTAGGTAGTGTTAAAGCGCTCCCATAGATATGCTCTATATGAAGAAGATACTCATTACTTACATATCAGTGATACTAAAGCAGCATCAGTTCATAGATATACTTTCCCTCTGTATGGAGAATAAACTCATTACTTTAACACTGTCAGTGCTAACGAGTACATGTATATGCACAAATGTGCTGGAATATACTAGAGAATGCGATAGGAACAGAATTCCCTAATTATCTATTATGAAATGTACGAAGTGATAATGTACTCCCACAAAGAAATGGTAAGCACTTGTATGTTTCTATAACATCGTTCTAAATTCCTCTGGGCAGAATCATTCGAACATCATCGGTGGAAGCTTATGTAGCGGCTACAAAGGCTTTATGAATACCCCTTTAATCTTTCCTGACGAAAGTTGCCATGTAACACACAGGCATTGTCACAGTAGAGAGGGGCATCTGAGTGACAAATGGAGTTTATTTCAGATCAGTTTTCAGCTTTTTGATCTAAGTCATGGCTATGTATGTTTGTGTTGTGGTGTATTGCGTATAGGAATCGGACACTTGCGAAATGCAAATACGAAGTTCGTTTACGAGCCTTCCACGGACCTCCGAATCTGACTCGGGTCCCGTAGTATCAGAAAAGTCCGCATAAAGCACCACTCGATGACACAGCAATGTTCTGGATCATCACCGAAAAAAAGCGACATTGTATTTATACTTGAATGACATAAGTGCTTGTGACTCCCACACAGCTACAATATCTCCACTATTTAATGTATCAGATCAGATCAAATAACATAACTATGTTTTATTTAACAAATGTTTTCTGAGGGAAGTCATTTAAAATTGATTTCTCTTTGTAAGCACATTTTACTACATGGTTTTTATGGTTTTAGAAAAACTATTTTAATAACTCTATATAGTTAAAAATAGAGAAAGATAAATAAAGGAAAACAAACAAAAGGTTAGCTTTAAAAATACTCTTTACAATGACGTAACAATCCATATTTCTACATTTAGTGTTTTATGTTGTGAATTTGATAGTTCTAAAGCTGCAGATTTTCTAAAAGCAACGGGATCATGGATGCAAGCGTATTTTCATCCGAACAAGCAGTGACCCAATAAACAGAAACAAATATAAACACAAATAGCATAGGTGTAGACGAAAATGGAGAGTCATATAGTCAGTTGTATTTGCATGACCCTATAAATAACAACTAGACGTAAAACTAAAAATATTTATACGCCACATTTTCGTTATAACATTTCCTCTTTTGCAGCACTGTTAAGATGGTATTAAGACAAATGAACTTGAAGAGCACTTCGATTTTAGAAGAGTAACTGTGGTGGTATTAACATTATTTGTTTCCAAATGTTGTTAAATTTACATTGATTACTACAGTATTTTAAGTTGCCAAAATCTTTTTGTAGTTCGCACTACTAGACTCCCTTCCCGAGAAAGAAACACTTTTCAATATTGACATAGCGGCCACAGTTAAGTACATATAAAAACTACCAACAGGTTAAACCTATTATATTTTTATTCGGATTATTATACGAAAGAGGTTAAAATTCTAAATCTTTCTGTCGAATTTGCCTATTTATTAAACCACTAAGTTCATAAAGATAACCACGAAGCGAATATAATAAACGTGAGGAAGTTTTGCGAGGTATGAAATATGCAACGTGCTGCATACTGCAACTTATGATTACAATTTTGAAGCAAAACAACAAAGCAGACCTAAACCAGTATTGTCAATTTTCGGTTTTTATCTTACCCAGCAAGCAAAATGATGTCTTTGTGACGTCTTTAAGACGTAGTTTTGGACCAAAATGACGTCTTTATGATGTCAGATAAAAGTAGATTTTGCAACAAAAGCGGACGTCTTTTTGAAACGTAAAAGAGACGTCGCGTTAAGACGTTAAAAGAATGTCCTTTCAGACGCAAAAAAGACATTTTTGGACGTCTTTACGACGTCTGTAAACGGTTGATTTTGCAACATAATAGGACGTTGTTTTCTGACTTTAAAAGAAGTGATTCATACATGTTTACGGCTTCTGGAAAATGTCACTTTTCCAGTTATTTTTCTGAGTCTAACGTCAATCGTTTTGGGGAATAAGACTAGATAAAACACAAGAAAACACAACAATGTTGTTCTATGCAACTGTATTACTTCATTGTTAACTGGACCCTTTGAATACTTAGTCGCACAATTGTTTTACAAAATATGCACCGAACCACAACGCGTGCCGCTTAAAAGCGCGCTGAATCAAAAGACGCGCTGACGAAAGTTCGCTGAACAACAAAGTACCTTTGGTGTATGTTAAAGTTTGACAACATGTCCGTCTATAATATAGGCTCTTCTTGGTGGTCCAAACTATGGTTCGCGTGCCAGATGGTTCATCGTTTCACTGTGGTGTTGTGTAAGCCAAACAGATGGATGAAAGCCTAATCACACTTTGAGTGTTTCGAATAAAATGCGCAAGAATTTTGAATTTCGATTGCAAAGGATCCGGGTTAAATGAAAGAAATGATACAAGAAATACAAAAGAAATATAGCACAAAGAGCTCATACTCGGAACATAAAAGAAAATGAAACTGAAACTAAAGCTTTTAACAATTTTTTAAATAGCACACGGGTTGTTAAAAACACGATTTTTCTTAACTTATTAAACGAATAAAATGCGCAACAATTCTGCGTTTCGAATGATAGAGAGATTTTGCTTCAATATCAAATTTCTCTTGATGCATACATGTTTACGGCTTCTGGAAAATGTCACTTTTTAAGACACGCTTTACGTGACATAATAAGTGAACACATCAAATCATTTATATTAAAGCAGTAATAAACCTTACCCTTTAAATTGACATTATAATCCTACTTTTAAAAAAAAATATGCGCAAAAATGGAATCCATGCTGTCCCGCCTTTTGCTAAACCTCACGAGCAATATTTTTTGCTTTGAATACCACGTTAATATAAAACAGCTAACCTCTGATGAGATCTGTTCGTTATGTATCCTTGTTGTTTAACAGCCAACCTCAACGGCGGTTCAGTTTACATATAGCACATTATATTCAGCAGACCGACTGGAGATCCCGCTCAAATAGTACTCACAAAATAGAGGAACCACTTTTAAAGACAGCGAGTTCATCTTTTGAGCATAATACCTTTTTGCTCCGCGGACCCGCTAGGGATTCCTCGAAAACAATACTCATAAAGGGGAAAATGTTTTTAAACACCCATCCGCTCTGTGTTTATTCATAACAGATAGATCTGTTCAGAGGTCAGCTATTTTATAACGACGGTTATAAGTATAAACACAGATCGGATGGAAATTTTAAAAAGTAATTGCGCGCTTATACGAGTATTATTTTCACAAAATCCCCAGTGGATCTGAGGAATTGTATCATATACAACAGTTGAAGCACTCGTTCACAACACATTGCTTACTTATATATTCAGTTTATTAACGTTTTCATATAAGAGAACTGCTTGAATATATATAATACAAAAAAGCTCAGTTATGCTTGAAATATTAACGTGTGGCGTATTGTAAATAATTCCGATATGTGACACTTTAAAATCTTGTTTTTATTGGCATCAGAACTAAAAATATTCGCATATTTATTGGATAAGACAAGCAAGGAATGCAACTTTGCATTGCAGAGCTTATTCTGTGACCTCTTTTTATGTTACGATGTGACCAAAATATGACATTTCTGGACTTGTCGAATATCCATATATGGTGTCAATTACGTCGAAACCAAAGTGGGACCTTTAGGGGATTTTCTAAATGTCTAGATATGATCATATTGGGACCTTTTTAAAACCATACATTTAGTCTGCTGGGTATGAGCTTAATCTGGCGTCTTGCTAATAAAAATTCTAAGGAGCACAGATTTTATCATCAGCTTGTATAAAATCAAGTTCAATCTTATACACGCTGCAGTAATATCTCATTAGGACCACACGCTATGGTGTTCTAGATGCTGTAAGGCAATATAAAAGCCATTTCAGTACAATTAATATGCTGTACAGAAAGCACAAGCAATACATACATGCTCCTGTTTTCAAACACATATTTATAATAAACACGTATACAATTTCTTTGCTGGATCTTATTGTAGTTGTGTTGAAAACTGAAAGTTGTTCGCAACAGCCTTATTATAATAATTTATGCACATTTCATAGAAAAACATTAACAATTATCCTTCGAAGATTATTTTAACACAAAAATATTATAACTAGCGTGCATGACCATGTCTGTCTTTTTTGGCACAATTAGAGGGAGTTCAGCCAGAAATAAAAAACAATGTAATTCTCACGAAAGCTGGGTAAAAAAAACTGAATCAGTGCCGAGTAAAGGCAAATCTGTCTTTGCTCTCTGCCTTGAATTTGCAATGATTGCTGACAATTTTATCTTACCGTAGACTTATAAATTTTTAGGCCAGAAAAATAACAACTCCTTACGCATCACAGTTCGGGCAGTTTTTTACATAATAAATTATATTACATAAAAGACATTTAATAAAAACGATTGTTCAAAAATTTTAAAGTGAAAAAAAATCAATTTATCTGAAGCTGTAAAAGAACAATTCTCAGATATTTACTAAACACGATATGAAAGGTAAATTGAATATAATCACATTGAAGTATTCGGGAAGCTACTTTAAAGCAATGTTGCTCAAAATAAGTATTTGGTTCTTATATACCCTTTGAGTAATTGTGGATGGTTTTTTGTTGCCAGATAGCCAGGCAATTCCTTTTGAAAGTGATTTCTTAGCGTCTTTCTACAAAAGAACTTCAAGGAGTGCGGTTGCTGCAGCCAGTTTTCCAACCATTCGCGAAAACGGTCATTTTTTTCATCAAAGGTTTGAGGAAGCTTAATTTTGCCATTTTCACAGTCAGGTGGTTTTTCGGCACCACATAACAGGAGTACTTGTAGCATTTCGTACTGTTTTTCAAGCAATGTTGCTTGAGTGAGCATACATTCATCAAAATAGCATTCTATCCAAACATTCAAATTGCAATTATTGTATATAAGAATTCGCACCACTCTCATCATATCCTTTTGTACAGCAAGCCAGATAGGTGGGTCTACCTCAAAACGACCATACTGATCGACATCTGCCCCCATTTTAATAAGCAGTTTTACGGCAATAGCTGTCATTTGAGCGTCGTCGTTATTGTTTACGAAAAAAGCCAACAAACATAACTCTTCACCTTCATCATGATTTACATCGCTATGATAACAACATAAAAGCCATAGCATTAAAATGTGTCTGGAACGAAGCAAACTAACCCAAAAGTCAGTGTACTCAAATAAAGCATCTTCACTGTATCTATTCCCTTTGACAGATGCACCCTTTTCCAACATATAGTGAGTTAAGAACAGATTATCTGGAACCCCTTCCGGTATATCTATACAGACAGCCATTCCTTCTGTAATTAGGTCTGTGCAGATGACGTGCAAAGTATGGTACCTTTTCTCCCGAATAGCTAACTTTATCATGTTTTCTATAAAACAGATATTGTGACTTTCAAATAGTAATTTTTGGTATTTCTCAATAGTTATCAGATATCTTACCAAAATCCAATTTCCATTCTTAATTCCAATTTCGACACAATATCCCATGCCCGTCAAGAACCTCTCTTCATCCTGTTTAGTCTTTATAAATCCTACAATCAATTTTATTTTTGAAAGGATGCCAGATTTGTACTTAGTGTCACCACATTTCACATACATATTGCACAAAGCCTGAATTATTCTTAAGTATAGCCTTAAGTTAGTTTCAGAGTTCTCTGAGTTCGCAAAATATATTTTCGCACCTTTCACCATTAACTGCATTGAGTCTAAATCAACAAAGGGGTGGCAAATTATTTTATGGAACAAACGTTCGTCCGTTTTGTATATGTGACCAATTAATAATTGTAACACATCCGATGTATCACTAACAGAATGCACAAAACTTGCCAAGACAACCACATTAATCGTTACTTCCCCGTCTGATTCGGTGTCTGTGTATTTAAGTTTACTCTTGATGTATTTGAACATTGAATGACAGTTCGGATTCTGAAGAATTCCTCCATATAAACAGTCGTCTAATTTCTCAATGTTTCGTAGATTGATATCAAACTCCCAAATGTTATCGAACTCTGTTAGAAGTTCGTGCACACCTAAAACATTATTTGTCAATATGAAACAAAAGAAGAGATAATTTAAAAGGTATGCATTGTCATAATGTACTAATGATTCGTGTTTTTCAAAGAGAAGATGCAAATGCATGCATTCATCCACTTGACAACTGTCATTAGGTGCCACATCACCCGCGCAGTGGTCGTCTACTGCTAACTTGTACACGCTAAATAGACGATCGAGATGCATATCTTCACTTTCTTGCCACTTATCCTCATACTTTGACAGAAAATCTATCCCGTATTTTGGAACCAATACTCCTGGATCCTTTAACTTGATAGATATTTTATAACTGTCATTATTTAGCTGGTCATGGGAAGCTCCAAATAGAAAACTAGATGTTGTTGAACTTAATAGGTCAGGATCACTTCCGCTGTAGTAATCATAATAATCATCCAAATGATCCAAATAAAACATAATTGTATTTATTGTGATCTCTGATGAAATATTAACTTTATTTTAAATTTGGAGAATCACTCAGACATTACAAATACATTGCTAATGATTTGAAGACAGTTGTAATAATATGCGCGTATAATGGTGCTTGTACTTATATTTGTGCAGAGCTGACAATGAATCTTGTCCTTATCGATATCTCAAGCGTTGTTATGTGTTCGTCTATTTAGAGTATTATATCAAACGGTGTATTATTACACTCCTTAATGGGTAGTGCTTTTTGTGGCAGCGACATTCTTATGGCTGAGATAAGAAGTGCAGTATTGAACGCAAAATGTTGATCTGATAATAAGCCTTGTCCTAATCGATAGACAAATTGTTATTATAGGTTTGTCTATTCAGAGTTCCATACTAAGCAGTGCATTATCACACTCCTTGTTAGGCAGTGTTTGTTGTGGCAATAAGCATTGCAGTGTTGAACTTAAAATGTTAAGTAGTGCAGTGTTGAACGTTAAAAAAATGTTAAGTATTTCAAGGTATTTCGGGGTTCAATATATGTAGGTACCAATGATAACACTGGGACTACAGATTTAATAACAGCATGTGGCAACTCTAAGAGACCAAAGTATTAGTGTGAAAATACACTTTTAGTTTAATTTATTAGTAGTTTCAAAGTTTAAAATGTGCATTTGCTCATATAGTTATTTATATACAATATCAAAAGCTGATATAATATTCACACATGGAAATTACCAATCGAATTAGATCAACGGACGCCCAGCTTTTTGTAGAAATTAAATGCGCAAGATGAAAACGTCAGTCCTGTCAGTTGTGTTCTGTATCTGTCAGGATCCATTAATTCTCTCAGTTGTGTTTTGCATCTGTTGCAATCTCTAATCATATTCCAACCAAGCACAAAATAAGTGGCAACAAATATTTTTGTCAAACATGTCTCGATATGAACAATCCGTATCTAACTCAAAACCGACGTGAACCGATCATGCTCACACTTCAGTATTCGTGCTGGTGTCCCATATCTGTCAGCAAATACGAGTCGTTTTTATCGATATACATCACAGGGAGGGAGGGAGGGAGGGAGGGAGGGAGGGAGGGAGGGAGGGAGGGAGGGAGGGAGGGAGGGAGGGAGGGAGGGAGGGAGGGAGGGAGGGAGGGAGGGAGGGAGGGAGGGAGGGAGGGAGGAGAGGGGAGGGGAGGGGAGGGGAGGGAGGGAGGGAGGGAGGGAGGGAGGGAGGGAGGGAGGGAGGGAGGGAGGGAGGGAGGGAGGGAGGGAGGGAGGGAGGGAGGGAGGGAGGGAGGGAGGGAGGGAGGGAGGGAGGGAGGGAGGGAGGGAGGGAGGGAGGGAGGGAGGGAGGTTAATAGCTTGATATTATTGTACGGATTATTATACGAAACAGGTTCAAGTTCTTAATGTTAGTCTGTAACTGTAAAGGCTTATATTATAATAACATTTTTTCGAGTTATTAGATATGTCACTTGCCGCATATTGCGGGTAAATAAATTAATGTTTTCCCAATTTTTGGCCTGTTAAATATAAATGCCATGTGGTATGTGGACTATTATGGTATTTATGTGGACTGCTTTTCTATAATATGGCTGCAATGTGACCCAAGTATGCTTGCAGGAAATAACCTTACTGCCAGAGTTATGCGTGCATTAATCCTCACACACAGCAGCGGCATGCTGTTTACCGTATTGCCGCAATTGTATACGATGAAGTTGAGAGTCAGTGTAAACCAGTGATGGATGCCATTTTTCTTAATTCTCTAAAAATCCACATCGAAACTTTTAATTGTATAACTTTGAAAACTCACTTTGTGACGGACGGGAAATAAAAGACCATTGCTGTTCCTTAATTTATTTCCTATCCTGCCTCGCAATGTGGACTGCAATAAACAATAGCAATTATTTTAACACATTGCCACAAAATTAATGTCAAAATACCGATAATTAACAGATAAATCGAACCAATATTTAATAAAAACATTTCATTTAATACAGCTAATTATAATCAAGCTCTTACCAATTGTGGCGGACTTTAAACTTCAGGCTTAACCCATCTGTTCAGTATGACTGACTTTTACAGACTGACCAAACACGTGAAGAAATAACAACGAATTTGAGACGACATGGTCCGTTGATCAGAACACGTGTCATAGACCAATCACAGGGGATCACCTGACTAACACATGTTTCAAATTTAGGGACCATATAAAGGTTAAGTGTACCATCTCAAAAAAAACTTACACCAAGTCCGCTACATGGCTCCCCAAATTACGCAGTAATTTGACGAATGAACCTCGCATGTCCTATAACTTCACATTAATACACACGAAACGCGTCTACAAAATCTCTACTACGCATATCACTGTCAGAACCTTAATGTGTCAAACTTCTAGTGAAAACATTAAAATATATATTGGCATGTTTAAGCATTCAATACGTTTAATAACGAACTCTTCGGCGGGGAATCTACCCCATGTTCTCCACAAGAAGAACTAGCTTCGTCACTGGTCTAACAAGATACTTGACCTTACCAAAGCGTTTGCCTTTACTATCTAGATTCCTGTCACCGACTGCAAGTGTGACACTTCTCACAAAGCCATCGGAAGACTTGTTAACCTCATGGACCTTCCCTAAAGACCATAAATTCCTTGGTACACAATCGTCTCGAATTAAGACTATGTATCCGACAACGAAATTTTGCCTCTGACGTGTCCACTTTGATCTACTTTGCAAGTAGTGGACATACTCCTGTTTCCAACGAGACCAAAACTGATCAACGAGGTATTGTACCCTCCTCCAGCGCTTTACCGAATAGACATCGTCACGTTGGAATTCACTCGGGGGAGAGACAACTACTTTCGTTTTTCCTGTTAGAAGGTGATTTGGAGTGAGTGGCTCCAAGAAGTTTGGATCAGTTAAGGACTCAAGCGTAAGAGGTCTGCTATTCAGAACAGCAGATACTTCTGTCATGAAGGTATGAAGTGACTCATCATCCAAGTGAGAACCGTGTTGGTGCATAAGGGAGTCTAAAACACTTCGAACAGAACGAATGAGGCGCTCCCATGCTCCCGACATGTGGGAGGCTGCAGGTGGATTCATCTGAAATTCGAATATGCAGTTATTCTCCAACAAGAAGCGTCTAACTGAGGGCTCTTGGATGTCCTTGAACTGTTCCTTCAACTCTTTGGCAGCTCCAACAAAATTGGTGCATTGGTCACATCTGAGGAGTGAGATAGGTCCGCGAATCGCTATAAATCGTCGGAGTGCATTGATAAACGAGCTGGTGGTCAGCGAGTTGACCACTTCAATATGTACAGCACGCGACGAAAGACATGTAAATATGCAACTCCATCGCTTCACCTCTCTACGCCCCGACTTCACCATAAAAGGGCCAAACAAGTCCACACCACAGTGGGTGAAGGGTGCACTAGGTTGCATACGGTCTGCAGGCAAATCGGCCATCTTCTGATGGGCAGCTTCTGCCCTCAGCTTCCTGCAGGTCACGCAATGATAGATAAACCGAGCAACCAAACCACGGCAACCAACTACCCAAAATCCCTTAGATCGCACGGCATTTAAAGTCATGCCTTTCCCTTGATGCAATACTGAATCATGGCAGTAGCCAATGATCAGTTTCGCAATGTGACTAGACTTCGGCACCACAACAGGGTGTATAGTCGACACAGGTAGGGTTGACTTCCTCAGACGTCCTCCGACTTTCAGCAAACCATCCTCTAGAAGACAGTCCAAAGCATTTAATGGACTCGACAACTTCACTGGCTCCGACTTTGAGATAGCTTCGATCTCATCTTGAAAGAACGAGCTCTGAGTTAACTTCAGTATCTTGTGCTCTGCTAACTGTAAGGTTTGAAGATTAACTGAATCGTAGACTGAGACTGCACTTCTGGTTGCCCTTCGCTTTTTCTGTCTTAGGGCGTCCTTCCACAGCAGAATCAAAGCCACTACTCTCTTTAGTCTGCGCCAGCTTGATATGTGAGAGAACCGTTCGAGCTCAAACTTCTTTGAAGTTGTGACGAATGACAGTACCTCCTTGACTTCAGGATCATCGTTACTTATCTCTTTGTTTGCACCAAAAGATGGCAAACCCGTTTGCCAAAGAAAGTCTGGTCCTAAAAACCATCTGGAGTCGCACAAATCCTTAACTAGGCAACCACGTGATGCTATGTCTGCAATGTTGACTGTACCAGGGATGTAATGCCATTGATCCGTGTTGGTCTGTGAACGTATAAAACCAACTCTGTTGGAGACGAACACATGAAACCGTTTGGAGGTATTGCCTATGTACCCCAGTACAACTTGGCTGTCCGTCCAAAACACATGCCTGATATCCTGATATTCAAGCTCCCTTTCGATCGTCTTTGCCATTTTAACAGCTAGCACTGCTGCCATTAGCTCCAGCCTGGGAACAGTCACAGGCTTAATCGGAGCAACTCTTGATTTCCCCATAGCCAGAGAAACATGCGGATTTCCACTGCTGTCAACCAGACGTAGATAACTGCAGCACCCATATCCTACCACAGAGGCATCGCAAAAATGATCCAGTTGTACCTCAGCTATGTGGAAACTCTGTGGGCGAAAACAACGAGGTACTGTTACCTCTTTAAGGTCCGCAAAACTATCTAACCACTGTCCCCATTGGTACTTGAGATCTTCAGGGATTTCCTCATCCCATCTTGCTCCGGAAATACACAGGTTCTGAAGGATTCGTTTTCCCATCAAAGAGTAGGGTGCAATAAAACCCATTGGATCATAGAGAGCGGATACTACAGATAATAACCCTCTTCGAGTCATGGGGCGGTGCTTAAGCTCGACTCGAAACTTAAGCGCGTCCAGCTGGATATTCCATTGAACACCCAATGTACGCTCTAGAGGCGAATTTTCAAACCGTAGGTCAAAATTAGCTTGGTTTGACCTTCTCTCCGGTGTAATAGAATCCAGGACCTCGGGCGAATTTGACACGAATTTATTCAGCGTCAAACTTGCCTCCCCGCACATGTCTGACGTTTTGCGAATAAGTTCAATCGCCTGTTTGGGTTTAGTAACGCTCTTGATCCCATCATCTGCATAGAAGTTGTGTCGCAAGAAATTACTTGCTGCTGAGCCGTACTTATGCTCGAAGTCATCTGCTACTTGCTTTAGGCCGAAGTTGCTACATGAAGGTGAGGATCGAAGTCCGAACGTATGCACACACATTGCATACACACATGGCTCCTTTGATGTATCGCCGCAAGGCCACCAAAGAAAACACATGTAGAAACGGTCCTTTTCTGGTACTTTAAATTGATAAAACATTTTTTGAATGTCACATCCAAAGGCTACCGTTTCCTGTCGAAACCTCAACAGTACGCCGAGAAGCGTGTTTGTTAGGTTTGGACCTTGCAGCAAGAGATCATTGAGGGATACTCCTTTAAACTTGGAGCTGCAGTCAAACACAACCCTCAACTTGTTGGCAGTATGAACCCCATGGTGGGGAAGATACCAAACTACTTTATCCAGATCAGAAGGTGGAACAAGAGTTGCGTAATTCTTATCGAGCATTTCAGTCATGAACTCTGTGTACTTTTGCTTGAGTTCTGGTTGACGATCAAACCGACGCTTAAGACATCCGAGCCTTTCCTCCGCTACCCGAAGATTGTTAGATAAATTGGGTTCTGCACGAAACGGGAGAGGCATAACGTAGTGATTACCCGAGTCTCTAAAGATGTTTGATTTCATCAACTCCAAAAAACCGTGCGTCTTCTTGTGACAGTCCGACGCCTTCTGAGACGTCCTTAAAATCGGACTCAAGGACTTCTAAAATGTCACGAGTTGGCGCGACCACCGAAGCACAGGTGCGAAAGGCAATTTGATTGACTTTATCCCTGCCTACATCGCAGGCCATAACTCTGTGACTGAAACCATGACTGTTTGGAGAACCACAGTCAACCATGCCGACTATGCCCCAGCCCAAATCTGTTCGTAGGGCAAAGGGTCCGTGTTTGGCTGTAATAACTTCTCTTTGGATGAGCGCTCGGCTACAATTGTATCCTATAAGCAGACCAATTTCCGCGGAATCAGATACTGGCATAAGTTTGGACTGCATCTTCTTTAAATGAGGCCACTTCTCGCACATTGACGCTGTTGGTATATGTGACCTGTTTGTGGGCATAATCGGCCTTGAATACGGGTCCGGCAGGCGAATTTTCTTCTGAGAGTTAAATCCTCTCACCACAAATCCACCGACTCGTTTGGATTGAACGCGTTTATCTTCGGCGAACAGAGTAGACAAAGAAAGCTCAACATCAAGCCCATCAACACATAGATTCTTTCTGGTGTCCTCAAGAATAAAGGAGGTGTCTGATTGGATGTCTTAAAGGGCATAGACCAGACGTTCCTTGTTGGGCTGTGATGTATGTGATAGATAAACTGGGACAATCATCGAGCTCAAGCAATTGTCGCCTTTGCAGGTGGCGTTTGAGTATGATTGAGCTAATGTCCTTTCATTGGAGTCATTAATTTCAGACTGAGACGGTAAAAACTCTTGAGCAGTGGGACACAAGTTAGAAGCTTCAGTACTCAACACTGATGTACCTTTACGAGCCTCTTGGTAGGCAACTACACAGTCATGCAAACAAGTTGGGTGATTCTTGCTGCAAGTTGAGCACTTTGACTTTGTGTTGCATTTCTTAAAAATGTGTCCCGGAGAAAGACAGCCTCTACATAGTTTGTGCTTCAAAACAAGGGCATCTTTTTCCTTTACAGAAAGCTTGTCAAATTTAAAGCATTTCCCTATCGTGTGACCAAGTTTTGAGCAATAAACACACGTGATTTTATCACTCTTTGTTGCGTGAGAAGTAGATTTCCTCGGCCCACTATGAAGACTTGGATGACCTGCCTTAGAGCTACTGTCCTTCGGCTTTGAGCTATCACCAGAATGCAAGTTCGTGAACGGTTCGTTCGCGATTTCGGCTTCTTTGAGGAGAAAGTCAACAAACATTCCAAAAGACGGAAAAGAGGATGTTTCTTCCTGGTGAGCAGCCACCTTTCTTCTCCACCGTTGAACTAGCCAATCCGGTAATTTGTGCAATAGACGCCTGTTCTCTCTAGGATCATCTAAGAACTGGAGACCTGGAATGGTTTTCATACACGATCGGCATTGATGCAGGTAATCTGCAAAATGCCTCAGGCTTGCAGAATCCCTACTCTGCATTCTTGGGAAATTGTCTATCTTGTCGCGCATTTTTTCACCAAGAATAAATGTGTTTCCAAAGCGACGATCGAGAGAACTAAAGGCGTTTGTAAAAGCGCTGGGAGAATCCACCAGAAAAAAGCATTCGATGCACATTTTCGCCTCGCCAGCCGTATACCTAGCCAAGTAAGGTAATCGCTACTCTTCCGGTATACCCCGACTAGAAATCAACGTCTGGAAAGATTTTTTCCAAACTGGGTACATCAAAACGTCACCCGTAAATATTTCAAGCTCTGGAGGAGGTAGCCTAGCTACTGACATTTGGCTTCACAAAGTACCAAGTAGTTCCTTTGTGCCAACGTCCGATACCTCAGTCGATCCTTCATCTTTCACAGACTTGTCGAGTAAACGCTTAATCTTTGCATTTAATTCCTTCAAGAGGTCATCTGTTTCCTCTTCAAGACGGCTAAAGGTAGCCAGATGTGCTACCAAAAGAGTACCTTCTTCGTAGAACTTTGCATACAGATGAGTGTATTCATCAAGTTGCTCTGTCAACTTATCTCGAACCGACTGAAGGTGTGCAACATCACCAACATCCACTAAGACAGCATTAACATGTCGTACAGCCTGCTTGAGAGAGCGACTTGCTACCTCAAACTCTTTGATAGCCCGGGAATCTGCTTTTTCATCTTGCTCTTTTTGAGCAGAAGCCTCATCTTGCTTCTTACTCTCCTCTTTAACAGAGGTTTCCATTGTTAAACTCTCAAACAGCTAAACTCAAGATGATAAATTTGTATTACTGACACTGGATCACTAGAAGAATAAGAACGTCATAAATTTGACCTTAACGTTTGTTAAACTACTCTGCAAACTTAGCAGTAAATAAGGAAAACCTAGCAGTAAACTTAAATAAGAGCAGGGAGCAAACCATCCATGAACACAACACATGGCCACCAAGAGTTCCAAAGAATGCCTCCATGTAAACTACAACCAGAGAGGAGAGGTGAAAATATAATTCACCGCTAAACTGAAACCGATTAGCCTGATGGCAACTGAAAGCCTGGTATCATTTGATCAAATGCATAATCTTCAACCTGAAACTAAACTGACCAAGTTCAACCTGAGAGTACTCTAGGCCGGGACCAAAGGCTACAGGAAGCCAAACAATGAAACTATACCAAGCCATAACCAGAGGCTACTACAAGCCAGACCAAAGACCTTAATAAGTAAGAACCATAGGCTTTGATAAGTCAGTACCAGAGGCTATACCAAGCCAAACAAAACTCTTGAACAAGCCATAACTGTAGGCTTTACTAAGCCAGCTAAACCAACTGACTTGCTAGACAAACTGGTCCTCTTATTGGCACTAAACCAGGAGAAGTTTAGCATAAGCTATCATACATCAAATAAATGTAAAACCAGTCTTTGAGGCCAAAACAGAAGCCACGAAGGCTAAAGCTATACTAAGAACAGAGCAAAAAGCACTGTGGAAACTATCACCGCATCTGGAAACCTAAAGCTCAGGTACAGTCTTTGACTTTACACAGTAAAACCGTATAAAAAGACTGGACACGGAAAGAAGATGAAGTAAATTGCTTGGGAAAATGTTTTTGTGAAGTAAAAGTGACAAAAAACAAATGATAAATATGTCCCAAAATGATTAATTATATTGTATTATATTACACTATTGTTAATTTAAATGGTTAAATTTGTATGTATTTGTGTTTTAATTATTTAACCAGAGGAATGTATTGTTTAAATCTAATAAAACAATACTAGGCCATCTGGCTTATTATTTAGCAAATTTTTAGACCAGAGGAATATATTGTTGACAACAAATTCAACAATCATAAGACCATCTGGTTGTTGATGATAAATAAATCCATTTGTTTTTTTATAAAGTTAAAAAATAATAAGTATTCCTATGCATTTTAAACGGTCGAGATATGCGTAGTAGACCCTAATTTTACAATGAATACATTTTAACAAATACCAGACAATGTAATTCTACCAACACGCTTGCACTCCTTAGACAGAAATTGTGTCCCTTTTTTTAACTCACAGGAGTGTATGTTTACTAAACCGAAATTCGCTCTGGTTGAATGATGCCACAATGAAATAATCAAATACAATGAATTCTATTTCCAAACAACCGTAAAGATTTTCAAACGCCCGTGAACCTTTTTTATTATTAATAAACAATTTTAATAAACACTTATCAGTTAATTTACATCGAAAACGGGCTGTTTGATAAACACTCGCTAACCAAATAATACATAAACTGGTTTTCTCAAATAATTCACTCCGGACGAAAAATGCAAAAGAAAATAAGCTTGTTCAGACAACGAGGAATGGGGCTGGGCTGGGAGGGGTGGGACTAGGAAGGGGTGTTTCAAGAATTCTCCTTTTACTCCTACTAAAGGATTAAACAATGCATTTATATATATATATCTTTTTTTAAGATTGGCAGAGGTGTTCCAGTACTTTACTACTGAAATATCAACAACGAAGCGAACGGGACAGAGGGAGAGGACAGAGGGAGGGGACAGGGGGGAGGATGCGGCGGGGGAAGGGGAATCAGAGCAGCAACCCTTTTATTTATTTGCCATCAAATACACGTAGACCTTCTTTATAATTTTACCAAAACAGGACATGTTTAACACCATCAAAATAGTTTTCAAATCCATCATTGCGATTGAACAATTCCAAATGGATTACGACCACAGACACAGCATAAATAGCACTGTACAAGTAGTTTTTAAATTTTCACTTCAGTGCGATCAAAGACTCTCACATTTAGATGTTACATACGAAAATCATTTAATTAAACTCACAACCAAGTCGCATAAAAGCGAAACAGCCTACAAGGCTCACACATAAAGCAAAACGCCTTTTTAGAGTGTGTTCACCGAGTACTGCCTGCGATCAATGCCAAGGCCCTTCTCGGTAGTATAGTGGGCCGAGGGGGAGCCATGTTGGCTTACATTTAAATTTGGAACATATTCTTGTTTTACTCTCAATTTTTTCACACCTGTTTTAATAGATATTTTTCAACAAAGCACAAAAATACCATTCACTCCTTGACGATGTCACGGCAACAGTCCATGGAAAATACCGCATCCATCGAGGCGTCCTGTGCTGTGATCTGAGCGTTCTGTACAGCACGTTTCTGTACTGTCCAGCGCGTACCTGAGCCATCGAGCGCGTAGCTGGGTCGTCCAGCGCGTACCAGAGCTGTCGAGCGCGTAGCTGGGCCATTGAGCGCGTAGCTGGGTCGTCAAGCGCGTACCTGAGCCGTCGAGCGCGTAGCTGGGCCATTGAGCGCGTAGCTGGGTCGTCCAGGCGCGTATCTGAACTGTCGAGCGCGTAGCTGAGTCGTCCAGCGCGTACCTGAGCCGTCCAGCGCGTAGCTGGTAGGGGGGAGCATCGTGGTGGCCTCTGTTCTGCCCAGTCACTGGTTGGCTCCCAAAATGGATTTAGCCCTCCATCCTAGTCGAATTGTCCACTGTGACGGACGGGAAATAAAAGACCATTGCTGTTCCTTAATTTCTTTCCTATCCTGCCTCGCAATGTGGACTGCAATAAACAATAGCAATTATTTGAACACATTGCCACAAAATTAATGTCAAAATACCGATAATTAACAGATAAATCGAACCAATATTTAATAAAAACATTTCATTTATTACAGCTAATTATAATCAAGCTCTTACCAATTGTGGCGGACTTTAAACTTCAGGCTTAACCCATCTGTTCAGTATGACTGACTTTTACAGACTGACCAAACACGTGAAGAAATAACAACGAATTTGAGACGACATGGTCCGTTGATCAGAACACGTGTCATAGACCAATCACAGGGGATCACCTGACTAACACATGTTTCAAATTTAGGGACCATATAAAGGTTAAGTGTACCATCTCAAAAAAAACTAACACCAAGTCGGCTACACACTTGCCTGTACCATAGTTTGCACTTTTGCATGGTAGAACAACAAGGTGGAGCAATATCCGTTATAGAAAAGAACCGTGCATATTGCAGTTAATTGTATTTTTGTGCTCCATGACCAATACTAGACATATTCTGTTGCTGTCGGCGAAGTAAAGGTTTCCCTTGATTGACAATATTTACTTGCCTTTGCGACAGTTTAATCGCAAAATTGTGATGAAGTGAGTGAAGTGAATCGTAAAACGTTTAAAGAATATTAATGTTACCAAGTAGACATTTTGGATGTTTTGATATCATTTCATAGTAATTTAATTGCTGCTTCTCTGAGTATGAAATTTCGGACAAAGAATCAAAACAACTGGTACATACTAAACACTTGTGTCACTTCTTCTACGAAATTCTTTACTCCATTTTAGATAAGGATTTGATGACGTTATTGCTGGCACATGTAAAGTATATTCAACTAATTCGCTTGAATTGGAATAAAGTAGAATAAGACTTATAGGAGAACATGAGAAATATATGTTATTTTCTTCAAATGTGTCATGTGTTATTATATGGTTAACAAACTAACAAATCAACTACTAGTCGTTTTCCTCTTCTCCATTCCATTAATGCCCTAACTGCACGACAAATTGTAATGTGTGAACGTTATATCAGTATTGGCATTATAGAAAAATAACAAATCATCCACTGTGCACTTAAAGTTTTATATCTCAAGAACAATGAGAAGTTCACGCTTCGGTTTGGAATTAGCGCACGATCAACTTTGAATTCAACGAAGAAGAGTGTTTGATAATAAGTACCATGATATACCTATATTAGAAAAAATAACATACTCTCAGCGAGTCTTTTAGAGATGCCAAATGCTGGATGCATCTCCTTCACTTTACATTTTTCGATCAAAAGTTTTTTTTTTCTTTTTTTTTTTGTTTGTTTCTTTTGATTTGGCAAATGTTTTTACGATACAATCTTTTTCATTATGAAGAAATTAAAAATAATTATGCTTCTTCTGATGCTTTTACGATACACACTTCTTTATTATAAACAAATTGAAAATATTGATGCTTCTTCTAATGCCTTTACGATAGATACTTTCCTATGCGTTTATACCAGGTAACGGTATCTTTTGCTTCCAAACACGCACTGTTTACTGTTTCAATAGAAAAATGTTCCTGCTTCTAAACGTTTTCCCACAGAACCTATGAAACAGTTATCATTAGTATCAACATTGCTTTTATAGCTCATGTCTGATGCACAATTGTTGTGAAGACTGTACTTCACGAAACAGCCTACTTATCATAACATAACATAACATAACATTGGACCTATAAAAAGCTGCTTACTGCATAAACTGGAGGTCATATTGAAATATACCAATGCAAAGAGAAAACACCATCTCTCTTTTCGACACAGTTCGATGGATGTCGGTCAAAAACATACATTTGATTCTCACAAAAAGTAAATGCGTGATAACTTTCCACCTTGACGTTACAATGATTAGCACCTTCTTAGTTAACCATATGGCTAGATGCTTGTATGTAATCTACTTCAAGGCCAGTACACTTTTACGTACTTTTTAACGGATTTTGCAAAATTTTTATTGTACGTAATTGTAATGATCGGAAAGCTGTGTATTTTAGCTGACTTCAATATCAACTAGAACGACAAAAATAACTCTGAAACTAGATCAATCAGCGCACTTTTGACATCATTATACCTAACAGAGCATGTCAACTATTCAACACACAAGGGTGGTAAAACCCTAGATTTTATTATAACTAGATCAGAAGATGGAATTGGATTACTCTATCAGCGACCTTCTTTCTTACCACTATGCAGTTAATGATTATTTTCGCTTAAAAACCAGATTTGAAAGAAAACGGATATCACATAGAAAATCAAACACTATGATTTTAATGCCTTCGGCACATACATACAAACCGCCGACATTCAGCCACAACCCGATAATTCCATAGCTTCACTTATCGCAAAATACAACTATCAACTCATTGAACTTTTGAACAAATAGGCCTGGAAAAAACTTCTTTGGTCACAATTCGACTAAAAGTATCATTAAAAATTTACAAAAAAAATTTCCAAAATAATCTCAAAATCTAGTAATGCCTCGTGCAGTCTAGATCTAATACCATCGTCGCTTCTGAAGAAATGTCTACCATGGCTACTGCCGATTATAACTAGCATTGTTAATCGATCCTTGAAGGACAGTTTCCCAATTCCTTAAAACTGTTCTGGTACGACTATTAATCAAGAAACCGAGTCTTAACCAAGCAGAACTAAAGAGCTACAGTCCAGTTTTTAATATTCCTCACATGTCAAAAATAATTGAAAAAGCTGTTGCAAAAAGTCTGAACAAACACATATGTGAAAAATAGCTGAGCTAGCTATCAGGGTATCACACGGGAAGACCACAAGCTGTTGTTATTGACAGTGCAACATCCGGGAACGTGACTCTCCTTTTCAGTCCCCCGCAAGGGCTCAGAGGACTATAAAATTTACACACTTCCAGTTGCAGACATCATGGAAAGACATGCTATTGACTTTCACGTCTATGCTGACGACACTCAAAAATGCGTCTCATTCCCCCTGAATAATTTCAATGACCTCGAAATCTCGAAAAACAGACTATTAAATTGTGTTGAAGAAATCAGGCTATGGATGACTAAAAATAAATTAAAACTGAACGATTCGAAAACAGAGGTAATGTTAATTTTCCCGCCCGCTTACAAAAATAAAGTGAAACTCGGCAGTATCAATATTGGTCAAGCTACAGTTATGCCTACGGATAGCACCAAAAATATCGGCGTCATATTTGACTTGTATGTGGCAATGGATAAAGAAGTATCACAACGGTGCAAAACATGTTTATTTCATCTACGAAATATTTGGTCCATTCGGCGATTTATATCCCAGTTCATGCCTTAGTGTCTTCAAAATTAGCCTCTGCAAATACCATATTAAACGGACTTCCAAAGTATCTAATTAATCAGCTACAGCGGATACAAAATATCGCAGTGCGTATATTTTCTGGTCACCAGAAATTCGATGATATCGCACCCATTCTGAAAGAACTCCACTGGTTACCAATTGTTCAACGAATTGACTTCAAATTTTGCTACTGGCGTTAAGAGCGATGCATGGATCAGCGCCATCCTACCTATATGAGTTACTGAAGCCCTACTGCCCAACAAGGCCTCTATTGTCCAGCATGGATAACTTGTTGGTTGCACCAAAAACCAGAGCAAAATCCTATGGATACAAAGCATTTTCATGTTCAGCACCCCGTAAGTGGAATGCGCTGCCGCCAGAACTTCGAAAAGAGACAAACCACACATTGTTCAAGAAAAAACTCAAAACCTTTTTATTCAGTCAGGCATATCTGTGAGGTATATCTAGTCTCAATTATAATGTTTGCATTGTGTTTTAGGGGATAGATTTAGGCACGTAAAATCTATTTTTACAATGTGCAATTAGAATTTACGTATCCCCACTCGGGTCACCTATATCACAAATCAAGTGCTGATGAAGATCTGTTATACTCATTTTTTTCAAAATTTAAAAGGAAAATTTTTAAACAATAAAGTAAAATTAAAATTTATCTGAAACTAAAAACGTAAAAGTTATGTCCTGTCTAAACATGCCAGAGAGATGTGATATGAATAGATGCATTTTGAAATCAATTAGAGGACTTGAAGGAGAGAATTGTTGCTCAAAATAAGTATTTGGTTTTTATATATCCCTTGAGGAACAGTGGATAGTTTTTTGTCTCTAGATAACCAGGTAATTCCTTTCCCAATTGGTTCCTTAGTGTCTTTCTACAAAAGAACTTTAAGGAGTGTGGTTGTTGGAGCCAAGTTACCAACCATTCTCGAAAACGGCCATTTTTCTTATCCACGGAATGCGGAAGATCAATTGCGCCAATCTTGCATTGAGGTGGTTTGTTAGCACCACATAAAAGCAACACTTGCAACATTTCGTAGCGTTCTTCAAGCAAGGTCGCTTCAGTGAGCATGCGTTCTCGAAAAGAATGGAATATCAAAATATTTAAATTGCAATTTTAGTATATAAGAATTCGAACCAGTCTCATCATATCTCTCTGTATGGCACACCAGATAGGCCGATCTACTTCAAGACGATTATTCTCGCCGTACTGATCGACATCCGCTCCCATTTTAATAAACAATTTCACTGCAGTGGCTGTTGTTTCAGCATCATGGTAGTTGTAATGTATCAAACGAGTCAGCAAACATAATTCCTTCCCATTATCATTGTTGAAGTCGCGATGGTAACAACACAAAAGCCATAACAACAAAATATTCCAAGAGTCAAGTACATTAATCCAACTTTTAAGTGAACAATGTGCAAAAGTTTCACTAAGTGTGATCGATTTGACAGATGCTCCTCTTTCTAACAAATAGTGAGTTATAAACAAATTATTTTCATGATCTACTAATTTATTTACAAATATGGGCACTGGTTCTCTGACTAAGTCTGTACAGATGGCATGCAAAGTGTGATACCTTTTCTCATGAATGGCCAGCTTAATCATATCTTCTATAAAACGAACATTATTACTTTTAAATAATAAATTCTGATATTTCTTAATAGTGGTCAGATTCCTTACCAATATCCAATTTCCATTTTTGATTCCAGTTTTGACACAATAACCCATGCCTGTTAGAAAACTTTGTTAATCTTGTTTCGTTTTTATGAATCCTACGATCAATTTTATTTTGGAAATAACGTCATATTGTTCTTTAGTGTCATCACATTGCACATAAACATTGCACAAAGCCTGAAGTATTCTTAAGTGTAATGTCAAGTTAGATTCAGAGCTCTTTGAGTATGCAAAATGTATTTTCGCACCTTTCAACATTATGTGCATTGAGTCTAAATCAACAAAGTTGTGACAGATTATTTTGTGGAACAAACGCTCGTCTATTGTGCCCATGTAACCCAGGAAAAATTGTAACATATCCATTGTATTACTAATACAATGCATAAAACTTGCCAAGACAATCACATTGATCATTATTTCCCGATTTGATTCGCTATTTGCGCATTTAATTTTACTGTTTAAGTGTTTGAATATCGAATGATAGTTTTGATTCTGAAGTATTCCTTCAAATAAACCATTGTCTACTTGCTTAACAATTCTTAGATTGATATTAAACTCCCAAAGTTTATCAATTTCTGTTAGAAGTTCATGTACACCTACGACATTATTTGTCAATATGAAAAAAAATAAGAGGTAATTTAAAATGTACGCATTGTCACAATGTGTTAATGATTCATGATCATCAAAGAGAAGATACAAATCCATGCCATCTGCTGCTTCACAGGCGTCGCTAGGCGCCACATCACCCTCGCAATGACCATCTGCTAAACTGTATCCGCTAAACAGATGATCGAGATGCATATCTTTACTTGCTTGCCACAAATTCTCATTCTTTGACTGAACATCTATCCCATATTTGGAAGCAAACATGTCCTTATCGATTAATTTGAACGATATTGTGTAATTATCCTCATAACTAAGGCGGTCATTAGAATTCCTCTGTCTAATTTTAGATATTAGACCAAGATCATTTTCCCCATTGCCAGTTATATCATGGTTAGAGTGGCTATCGGAATAATCTGAATAAAACATTGTGTTTATTATCTCTTATTTTAAAATATCAACTTTATATCAATATAACTGTGTTCACAAATCCCACAGTTTTATTGGTCTCAATTTCTGAGTTAACAATTTCATTCATTAATAGATGCAAGGTGCAAATTATTTCTTACATTATATACCGCTAGTGGAAGTGTTAATATATTTGTTTATAACTGTGCGTTTGTGTACTCCTTCTTGGGCAATATTTCTTGCGACAACAACAGTGTACTCAGCTCTGACTCAGATAGCGCTATTGAGCGACAGGAATGGCACAACGTTATTTGTAAATAAAAATCGTTCAACTGGTTTAATCTCGGCATGTGGCCCCATTGGCGTATAAGCCTTATTATTACTGTCTCTAATTCCTATGCATTCAAGGACAAGAACTGCATGTGCTCGTACTTATCCTGAGATACTATATTTGGAGAATTTTATACCTGTATTGTTTTAAGGTGTTTTTCTGCGCTGTACATTCTTACATTCCTTATAAGTGTTTGTTTTGGTAATGGTGTTGGACTGAAGCAGGAAAAGAAGTGCGGTGCTGAGGAATAAAATGTTAAATACTCAAGGCAGGAGCAGTAAAGTATCACCTAATAAATCCGTTGCTCAAGATTCTTGTTCACATGTCTTTTAAGAGATATCTGGTCATGATCTAATCAATATCATTCGCTAAACCACGGGTAATCTAAATGTTTTACTGCAATAAATCATTGTGATCTTGAGTTCTTACTTAACTACCATGTTAAATCATTCTTCATTTTTCTTCACTGTGTTTTAAAAGCTTCGAAGAAATGTGGTCATGTTTATATGCAAAGGAATAAAAATATTAATGAATTAAGATTAGCCAATCTGGTTTATATAAAATGTTATATGACGGTTTATATAGTGGACATGTGTCAATGCATTTAACTAGTAAATAGGAAAAGATAAAACAGTTGGTAATAGAAAGCGGATAATAAAAAACTAAAGAAAAACTTATATATAAATCAAATTAAAAACAATCAATACATTTTCAGAATAAATAAGAATTTCATTTTATAAATAATATAGTAATAATCCTGCCTCTGATGAATCTAGACTTACTTGGTTTAGCATCTGTGTTGATATCCCTTTTATTTTAATATCCCTTTAATTTTGGACAGCATGTCTAATGTTTTTATTAATCACATTTTGCAAGAAAAATTTTGCGTTATTTATTTCGATTTCTCGTAGTTTTTAAAATCTATTTTTGCACTTTAAGCAACAGTAGCGTATCCTGTAGCCTATCATTATAAATACGATGCACAAAACTTAACAAGACATTTACATAACTGTTTTTTCTGGATTTGTGGTCGTTATTCTGAACATAAATACGCAAAAGTATTTTTCAGTTATGCTAAATTTGCAATGAATTATACAAAGTTATTGCTCGCAGACTTGTTGCCAATGTGATACCATTTTGCGTTTTGTCGATCTATTGCCGCATGCATATATATATTCCATAATTTAAAAAATAAAGTGTTATTTGATTTTAAAACTCTGGTGATGCGCTGCCCCTTTTCCCCCTTAATCCCCCACGCTACTCGACTTGACAGCGACGGAGCGTGCCAGACGGAGATGTAGACAGAGCGTCTCGGCTTACAGCGTGCCGTCATGCAAGGCGGGAGCGAAGCACACACTCAGTAACTCGGGGGCGGAGCTCGCCCCAGAGTACCTTCTGTCATGCCTGTGTTCTATTGGCCGTTGAGTCGTGCAGGGATTGTCGATCTATTGCCGCATGCATATATATATTCCATAATTTAAAAAATAAAGTGTTATTTGATTTTAAAACTCTGGTGATGCGCTGCCCCTTTTCCCCCTTAATCCCCCACGCTACTCGACTTGACAGCGACGGAGCGTGCCAGACGGAGATGTAGACAGAGCGTCTCGGCTTACAGCGTGCCGTCATGCAAGGCGGGAGCGAAGCACACACTCAGTAACTCGGGGGCGGAGCTCGCCCCAGAGTACCTTTTGTCATGCCTGTGTTCTATTGGCCGTTGAGTCGTGCAGGGATTGTCGATCTATTGCCGCATGCATATATATATTCCATAATTTAAAAAATAAAGTGTTATTTGATTTTAAAACTCTGGTGATGCGCTGCCCCTTTTCCCCCTTAATCCCCCACGCTACTCGACTTGACAGCGACGGAGCGTGCCAGACGGAGATGTAGACAGAGCGTCTCGGCTTACAGCGTGCCGTCATGCAAGGCGGGAGCGAAGCACACACTCAGTAACTCGGGGGCGGAGCTCGCCCCAGAGTACCTTCTGTCATGCCTGTGTTCTATTGGCCGTTGAGTCGTGCAGGGATTGCAAAAGTGGACCTTAAATCAGCTTATCGGCAGGTCCCGCTCAGCGAAGCGTCCCAACGTCTAACGGGCTTAAAATGGAAATTTAAGGGTAATTAACATCACACATACCTTGTAGATACCCGCTTGCCCTTCGGGGCTTCATTAAGCGTTGGTATTTTCCATCGTATTACTCAGATTGTCTGCCGCATGCTTAAAAAACAAGGTATAAAAGCAATAATTTGCTACCTCGATGACTTTTTTATTACCGCTGATACATTTGACGACACGCTCAAGGCAATGCAATGCTTGATACGGCTCCTCCGGTCGCTTGGTTTCGCAATCAACTGGGAGAAATGCATCTCCCCTACGCGCAGACTAACGTTTCTCGGAGTGACTATCGACTCCACCGACTGCACGCTGTCAATTCCCAAGGATAAGCTATGCGAAGTCCAAACCCTTCTCTCCCACTACGCAAGTCCCGACAACAGACGGCTCTCAAAACGCGACCTCCAGAGCCTGCTGGGGAAACTGAACTGGGTCGGACGTGTTGTCAGTGCCATACGTCCGGCCATGCGTCGTCTAGTCGTGCTTATGACGTCACTACGTCGCCCTAACCACCGCACCCGTATCACTACGGACACTCGCCGAGACTTACTACTGCTTAATGTGCTTTGCGCCTCATTCAACGGTACATCTCGCTTTTCCTCCCAAAGGGATGTGCCCGATCGCGCCTTTCACATTGCCACAGACGCAAGCCCGACTGCTGCAGGCGCAGCGGTCGTTTGCCACAATAGAGCCATAGACTGGCTCTATTGCAACTTCGCCACGGATATGCCCGCCATCAATGATTGCGACATAAATACGAAAGAACTAGCTGCTGTTCTTTTGGCGCTGCGCCGCTGGGCACCGTTCTGCGCTTCTAAGACGATTCAACTATATTCGGATAATAAAGCAACCCTTTATGCCCTTAACCGAGGAAGAATTAGAAACACTATTGCGTCCGATGTTTTATGCGAAATACTAATATTATGCGTTAAGTTTGACATTAAAATATGTGCCGCCTTCGTAAACACGAAACTTAATAAGCTCCCGGATGCCATTTCGCGACTATCCAGCCTTCCACATGCCACGTATGCATTCGGCCACGTCCCGCTCGCTGACCTCCGGCACCACATGTCACCAATTGCTATGCGTCGTTTGTTCCAGGAGTGGTACGGGAGACACAAATTTTGGACAACGAAGTGGCCCAATTCCGCAGAGCAGCCCTAGCAGAAAGCACTCGTGAAACGTACTCGGCTCAGCTGAAGTCTTACCTGGCCTTCTGCCAAGCCTTTAGGATGCGCCCAGCCCCCGCAGAAACTACGACCGTGCTCCGTTACGCGTGTTTTCTCAGCCGATCCCTGAAACCCCAGTCCGTGAGATGCTATCTCGCTGCAGTTCGCCTACTCCACTTGGAGCTGGGTTACACGAACCCCATTGAGAATAACCACTTCGTGAAGACGCTATTGAAAGGAATCGACACGCAGAAAGGTACGCCACCCCGACAGAAACTACCGCTCTCGCTGGATATCTTGCAGCGCGTCCGAGGAGTTCTCGACCTCTCGCAACCATTAGAGGCCTGCTTCTGGGCTGCTTGTCTCATGGGCTTCTTTTCCTTTCTGCGCAAGTCCTCGCTGCTATCCCGTACCCAGACTAGCCACGACTGTAGAACTGACCTCTGCCGTGATGACGTAACGCTGTGTGCAGATGGCGCCCTAGTTCACGTAAAACGCACCAAAACACTTCGCAACTTTTCACGAGCCCTCGTCATCCCAATCCCAGAGGTAGAGCAGTCTACAGTATGCCCCACTGCAGCGTTAAAACACCACCTCCGCCTTTCGCCCGCACATGGTAAAGCGGCGCTTTTCTCCTACAGAACCCCGGACTCCACCGTCCCTCTCTCCCACGCAGCGTTCTCGTCGATGCTGAAATGCAAACTGCGTGCTGTTGGGCTAGATGACTCAGCCTACAGCGGCCATAGCCTACGACGAGCCGGGGCTACCTTTGCTCTTGCCTGTGGGCTGCCACCGCAAGTGATTAAGAGCCAAGGAGACTGGACATCGGAGTCCTACACGCGATACACTGACGTCCCTCTGAGTCTACGCCTGGATTGTGCAAAAACCATGGGATCAAACGTTCAAAACGCCTTGTCCTAACTACTACAAGTAACACTTCGTGGTTTGGGTATTTGGACAGTTTCTTAAAGTATGTTTGTTTTATGCATAATTTGTTCAGCAGTCAGGCAATAAACATTTGTACCCAAACCACTCTCTCATTCGTCTTGCCAGCCATGACGGCTAGAGACTAGAACGCTATAAGTTTTAATTAAAAAATAAAGTGTTATTTGATTTTAAAACTCTGGTGATGCGCTGCCCCTTTTCCCCCTTAATCCCCCACGCTACTCGACTTGACAGCGACGGAGCGTGCCAGACGGAGATGTAGACAGAGCGTCTCGGCTTACAGCGTGCCGTCATGCAAGGCGGGAGCGAAGCACACACTCAGTAACTCGGGGGCGGAGCTCGCCCCAGAGTACCTTCTGTCATGCCTGTGTTTTATTGGCCGTTGAGTCGTGCAGGGATTAAGTCGGACGGTACATAACAAGGCTCTTCCAAGCTTCCCCTCACAAATGCAAAGCAAGCACTGGTCAAGCAAGCGCTTCCAGAGACCCACCTCCATCCCCCTTCCCCTTCCCTGTTTAATTGTTTACAAGTACAGTTTTATGTTGAATATGTTAGTCTGGTTAGTGGACAGTTTCTTAAAGTATGTTTGTTTTATGCATAATGTGTTCAGCAGTCAGGCAATAAACATTTGTACCCAAACCACTCTCTCATTCGTCTTGCCAGCCATAACGGCTAGAGACTAGAACGCTATAAGTTTTAAAACAATTAATATATATTAAGGTCATTTTGTTTAGCTTAGTTTTGTATCGTAAAACATTAAAAGCAGAATGGTGTCTTGATAACAAATACATAACAGTTTTAAACCGGTATAAAACAATGGGGGCAAAACTTTGTGCTAGTTAAATTATTTAAGTCAGAGATAGATATTTTGGCGGCTTAAGAAGACAACGAGGTAGTGAAGACTCTTTTGTTCTCGAGTTCTACGTTTATAGTGGACCTTGAATAATGGCACAAGCCGACCAAAAGTCTCATTGACATCTGTTTCAGGGATTTAATGGAATACTGTTTAAACCCACTTCTATAATGGTGTCGTGGTAAGGCCACAAGTATCCCTTTCTCATGACTCAAAATCCTGATACACGTCTCACTACAACTTAAGTAGGACGAGAGAGGGGGTTTACGACCTCGATCATAACCATCAGGAGATACGTCAGGGTACAAGTATAGCAATTTGGAATATGGTCACTATAAACTGGGCTTGTACTCTACATCTTGTTTTATCCAGGTCTGGGAGGTTATTACTACAAAGGTTTTACTGCACTCTTTTTTTATCATCCGGGTGACAACAAACAATTTTTAATGTTCGTCTTTTGATCCCATTCTTGGGAGGGATGATCGATAAAAATAGGCTTCATTGTATGTTTTTATCCGGGTTAAGAAGGTGTACATTACAAATAGCTTTTACTGTACGCCCTTTTAATTAGGGTCTTGAAGTGGTCGGTAAAAACAAGGTTTACCGTAGTCCGTTATTTAACCGGGTCTTGAAGGTTGTGGAGTTATCACCAATTCCTTATTTCATTATTGATTATTTGCTATTAGTCACCCCAGTCGCTTGATTTCAAATCCATGTACAGTTCTGGATATCAGGTGACATCATACGGTGCGCTATATACGCCAAATACAATATGAACCGCCGGAACTCTCCACGTTAGGAGCTAAGGAATTAATCTGATGTTTCGTTCTTCAATTAAAGTAATGACTCGTTATGTGTTATCCAATATACGTCATATAGGGAGTCGGTGGCCGAGTGGTTAAAGACGCTTGCCAGCCATGCAGTTATGGTTCCGTAGCCCGGGTTCGAATCCCGCTCGTGGTCAGGAATTATAACAATTTGCAACCCCCCCCCCCCCAGGGATGTCGGTGTTCCTATATAGTCCTCTAATACAAAGTTAGGGTTGCATTGTTGTCATGTGTATGTGCCAGTAGACAGGGATTTCAGAGACACTATATAGGCATGTCGAAATTACAATAATCTTGAGTTTAAACAAATGTAAAATAAATAAATAAAATAAATAAATAAATAAATATACATGTATGCGCACATTGTAAACCGGTTTGGGCAGGTTATCTGAAAAGTCGGTACATAAATACTCATACTCAGTATTATTATTATTATCATTAAATATAATTCTAACCAGCGGAACCAAGGCATAAGTCTCCAACTTTTGTTCGATAGTTATTGTTTTAGCAAAAATGAGTGCCTACAACGAACGCACACAATGCATACACATATTCACACACACAGAGAAAGACAGAGAGGCACACAGAGAGACCGAAAATAAAATGTTTCCCACTAATTAAACTTAGAATTGCCCTAGATCCATATACTTGGAGCTTCCCTTGTTTCTCGTTATAAACTAGAGCGAAATTGTGATTCTTTTTAACATGTATAAAGTTTTCCACATCGTTAACATTGGTTATTCGAATTTTAAAGGATCGCGTAATAATTGAACGCAAAAACTACACAAACTGTACCAGGGGCTCTTAGCTTTCAAAGTGATTGAGATTTTTGGCTGAAAATTAACCCCCCTCCCACCAAAGAAACCTGTTTCATTATAAAGACCACTCCTGAAAGCCGACACATTGGAAGAATTGCAGAAGTGAAAGATCACTTGAAAGATCACTTAAATTTTTTTTCGATATTTAGCCCAACTCTCTACATTTTCTTAACGTCTCCTTCTGGAGACCTTCAACGATTTTGACGAACGGCAGGGGACAGCAGTAGGATAAGGAGAGTTCTTCGTCAGTCAATCATCAATCACGTGACGTACTTTTACGTCAAACTATTGTTCAACAAGTTGTTTAGCAATTGTACAACAACTTGTTAAACAGCATGTTGTTGAACAAGTTGAACATGTTGAATGTTCAACATGTTCAACATGTTCAACATGTTGAAAATGTCCTACTTGTGCAACAACATGTTGAACATGTTGAACATGTTCAACATGTTCAACAACATGTTCAAAATGTTGAACAACAGCTTGTTGAACAATTGTTGTACAATTGCTAAACAACTTGTTGAACAATAGTTTGACGTAAAAATAATTCAAACACATGTTTGAATTGTGGGCGCGCACCATTCCAACAACCACCTATGCAAACTACTGTAAACTGAGACATCAAACTGAATCCAATGGTGAATTTTTCCTTCAAATCGGTCAACCATAACGAAAGTTATTACACTTTTCCACTTTTTACAAAGTTAGAATGGCGGCATGTCAAATTATGCATACAGTCAGCTGCGCAAATAGCCCATGACTACATTATAACAAAACTAGATATAAAACTGAACCAAACAGTGAAAGTTTCATGCAAATCGACCAACTATAGCGAAAGTTGTCTCAATTTTTCACTTTTTACAAAGTTAAAATGGTGGCATGTCACATTATGCATACAGCCACCGGTATAAATAGCCTATAACCACTTAATATTAAAACTAGATATAAAACTGAATCAAACAGTGAAATTTTCATGTAAATCGACCAAGTATAGCGAAAGTTATCTCAATTTTTCACTTTTTGCAAAATTAAAATGGCGGCATGTTACAATTATGCATACAGCCACATGCGCAAATAGCCTGTAACCACTTTATAACAAAACTTTGCATAAAACTGAATAAAACAGTGAAATATTCATGTAAATCAGTCAACTATAGCGAAAGTTATCTCAATTTTTCACTCTTTACAATGTTAAAATGGCGGCATGTTACAAATATGCATACAACCACATGTGTAAATAGCCTGGAACTACTTTATATCAAAACTAGATATAAAACTGAATCAAACGGTGAAATTTCCATTCAAATTGGTTGAACATAACAAAAGTTATTTACTTTTTAACAAGTTACTAAAAATAAATGTTGTAAAATTTCCCCAGTCTAAAAATAGATATAGATGTGACGTCACGATGATTGACAGGTGATAGACAGAAAGTGGTCGGGGCTTAATTGATCACGTGATTGACAGCTTTAATTGATGGGCAGGGCTTAATTGGTCAGGTGACTGATGATTGACTGACGCAGAACTCTCATTATCCTACTACTTGGGACATATGGAGTCATTCAGAAAGTACCTATACACAGAGGGAGGGAAGGTCACGGTCGGTGAGTACGCATTGAGTACAAGGGCAGGGGTCCGGGCTGCTGCGTACTAACGCATCTTTTAAACATGTCTAAAACAAATTTTTATGCAATTAAATATCCTAGTACATCGATTTGCAAACTAAATATTATACTCTTTCGTGATACGTGTGTACCAGTCTGCTAGTCTAATTTGCATGTTTTAAATCTAGACACTTTGATAACAAATCAAGAAAGTGAAGGAATACTAGCTTCGCAATTATTAAATTTTGATAATTTCTATGGTACTTACTGCGGACGCGGGTTTAAAAGATATATATTAAGAAAGAACTAATACTTCAGAGATTGCGCATCTAAATTTTAGAAAAAAACTATTCCTAAATTATTTGTAAAATGCGATTTAACGGTAAGAAATCTGTAATAGTTCTGTGTGAAATGTAGTGGGTTCTTTGGATAACGCAACCCTGGATAACAAAGCAGGGAAATCATAACCTGGATAAATAAAAGAGAGCATTCGCTCTAAATACAAAAACACGATCGATCGGTAGCTAAATATGATCAATATTTCAGATTCATTGTGATTCCGAGAGAACCAATTTACAAAAAAGGTGGATCTTGTTAAAGGGTGTGCTTTTTGTCAACAGGCCCAGTTTTTTTTTCTTGGCGACTTTTTAAGCTGCAGTTTCCTTATAAGTATATGAAAAAGTAAATATCATCAACATCTATCACCTGCTACAATGAACTAGAATTATAATGCTATGACCCCAGGGAGTCCATTTTGGCTCTAGGATTCAATTTGTCTCGAGGGTTCATTTTGATCCGATATCCATTTTGGCTCCAGAGTCCATTTTAGACAGAAGGTCTATTTTGGCCCGAGAGCTCATTTTGGCTCGAACGTCCATTTTGGTCCTAGGGTACATTTTGACTCGAAGTCCATTTTGGCTCGAGGGATTATTGTGGCTCGAAGTTCCATTTCAGAGCTAAGGTATATTTTGGCGCAAAGATCTATTTTGGCCAGAAGAAACCTGGCCCATTTTGGATTCATTTTGGCCCAGGGTTTATTATGGCGCCTGTGTTCGTTTTGGCATCAGGGTTCGTTTTGGTGTCAGGGTTCGTTTTGGCAGCAGGGTTTGTTTTGGCATCAGGGTTCCTTTTGGCACCAGCATTAGTTTTGACACCCGGGCTAGTTTTGGCCCAAGCGTTCGTTCTGGCCGGTCGGAATAGCTCAAAAGCCGTTCAAATATAATAAAAGTAATAACAAATTTTAAATAATTGCACGAGTTGTGCATTCAGATTTCCGAAGCATATTTTTTTAGGTGAAACTACTAAGTATAAACAAATGTTCTTTAATTTGATCGAGGGGTACTCAAAGTTAAGTATTTCGTAACTGCTGTCGTGTTATAAAATATTTTTCCCGAAGTTGTAATAGTAACATTATCATTAGCAAGTGGAAATTCAAAATCATAACAGTTTGAGGAAATGGTCAACCAGCTGTATATATTTTCGACAATTCTACATTTAAAAGTGATATTAAAGCACACAATCGTTAATACACAGAGCATCTTCCTTTTATATATTGTTGCCTTGTTATCAAATATCATGTAAAATAGAAACACCGATTTCTAGTGCGAAGATAGTACTGAAGTCGTGTACTTTTATAAAACTGTAAACGTTAGGGCTGAATGCATCAGATTAAATGATACAGTGTCATACATTTAGAACACTTAAAACATAACACAGTTTTAAGTCACGTATTGTATTTCATTATTTAATCAATAAAATTGAATATGTAACAATTATAAATCGTCAAAAAAGAACGTATCTGGTTGCCAGCTGTCATCAGCAAGTTTTTCCTCTATCCAATCAAGATAGTAGGTGGCCTTGTTATAAACCCCTGGGTAAGCAGGATCGCATGTCGAGTAGAAAATATCATCAGTTGGAGGTCTATCTCCCTCAAATGGCCCAGGAATAACCCACGAAGCAGATCCCAAAATGTGCCTGTTAATGTGAACAAGTGGAATACATTCTTAATCACTTAAATATCTAAAATGCAGCAGTTTGGGATTTGGTTGTAATCAAACGTAACACGTCACAGAAGTTCGAAGTATTCGAAGGATTTGTAATTCATTTACTCCCTAGCTGAACAGCAAATGGACAGTTGTACATCTTGGAACTAGTATTAAACAAAAGTTAGACTTACTCCACATTTCAATTCACCACTCCTAAAAGTTACATTACATGAGACAGACATAACGTTTAAAAAGTGTCTCGAGCTGCATTCTTTTTATTTATTTGCTTCGTTATTATTATGGTGCATCTGACATATTAAAAAGGTGTTATTTAAAAGCATGTCAAACAGTTTTCCTCTCTCTCTCTCTCTCTCTCTCTCTCTCTCTCTCTCTCTCTCTCTCTCTCTCTCTCTCTATCTCTCTGACACACTCTCGATACAGCCAGAAATGCAAAATTTAGAAGAAAATATGTACTTACCAGCTATTTTGGAACTCGCACATTAGTGGGCTTCCAGAATCTCCCTTCAAAAAATCATTCATTCAACCACAGATAAAATTACAGATTTTCTTTAGGTATTACCATTGTATTAATGGTCTTGTAACATTTTATAACGTAAAAGCCCAATATCTTACTCAAACTAACCACTCTATATAATTTTCAACATTTATGAGTGTCACTTACTGCCTTACTTTATTCTTTAAAATACATTCTAAGTTTTGGTTTTGCTCAAATTCAAAGCAAAACAGTAGTTCGAAAAAAGAAACTACAGAAAGTCAAAATTTGGCCCTTGTGATATTTCAGTTCACGACTAAATATCTAACCGAATCAGTAATCAGCTATGAAAAATTATAACCTATTTAAATAATACTTTGAACTACTTTAAAGGCACTACTTTAAACTTTATGATGTGTTCATACAAAGAAAATTAAGCCTGATAATGTTTTAAAGGATTTATCACTATTTATAGCCAAAAGTTCTTAACATCTTTAGGAGAGTATAAAGAGACATTTTACATTGCAGACGTTGCGTTTTTCTTCGTCACCAACTAGTCGTCTATCATAAATACAAATGTGACCATCGTTAATGCGAGGTAAAGGCTCAACGGGCTGACGATCTATGCATTCGGCGTTGGATATGACGGATATTTCTGCCTCCTGTAGGATCACCGGGACATCGTCATCGGTGCCGTCTGTTATAGAAATGAAAGTAAACCCTTACTGCTGCAGATGTATCCGCTCAGGTTTTGTAGCAGGTGTATGCTCAGATGTATTATTTTTCAATTAGAGATAGAAATAAACTTCAATGTGACGCGTCATTTTCACGATATGACCTCAACAATGGCAGTAATCAAACACCAGCCAAATTTATAAGAAGCTTCAATCCTTAGAATTAGTATTAACAAAGACTAACAAAACTATGGACGTTTTCACATTTATTAGAGAATTATTGATATCAAGAATTAATTTTTGATCTCAAAAATTTATTTTTTATATAAAGAATAACTTTTTGATCTCAATAAATCCATATTTTGATATCAAGAATTCATTTTTGCTATGTGTAATTGTATTTTTGATATCTTTAAATGTATTCGTGATCTTAGAAAATAATTTTTGATATCAATAAATATTTAGAGATATCAAGAGATATTTATCGATATCAAAATGATTTAATGATATCTAAAATTGCTTTTTTGAGATCAAAAATTCAATTATTGATAGCAAAAATGAAATATTTGAGAGCAAAATATCAATTTTTAGCTCAATAATTCATTTTCTTTATATTGATATCAAGAATTTATTTCAGATATTATTATTTCAGACTGATACTTTTTTAATTTGTATTTTGAAATCTGCAAACGATTTTTATCTCAAAAATTGATTTTTGATATCAACATATCAGTCTATTTTTCAGAATTCAGAAACACACATCTGTAAATAAATAATGACTGTCCTTGTATTTATTTTAATTTTTTACTACACAAAAAGATGCAGTTCTTGAGTTCAAAAATTGTGTTGTTATTATTGATCTCAATAATTCAAATTTTCGTCTCCAAAATTTATTTGACGATTCGTTATATTTTATGTAAATGTGTGTCTCCCTTAAGATTTTTTAAGTTTGTAAAATTGATTTTTTGATCTCAAAAATAACTTTTTGCCATCTAACATTCAATTATTCATAGCAAATATAAACTATTGAGATCTACATTGATTTATATATCTAAATATATTTTGATATCAAAAATAAACATTAAATGCTAAAACGGCATTCCATGCAAAACTGTCAAAAGTCAAATTAAATTTGCAAGAAGCTTCAATCCTTAGAATTAGAAAAGACTAACTAATAAAGACTAATTAAATTGTCAAAAGTAAAATCCAGTAGCAAATCTCACGTAATTTTCCCCAGCCAGCAACATAACATGTAGCATTTTGATACAGGTCGTCATTTTCAAGGGTCCCAAGGATAGCCGGTTGCACATATTCATTGAATGTAACCGGTCGCTCTAGATACATCAAAGCTATATCCTCTGGCCATGCATAAGGACATGCTACGCAATTGATATAATCTTCATGCTTGAAATTAAAAATAATGTATATACAATACTTTAAAACAGTAATATGAAACTAGTTAAATAACTTTATGCAAACTATTTTTTCTCACTAATTTCCTCACTTTTTAAATGAAACGAAAGAGATTTGTTTTTATGTTTTATGAAATTGCAAGTTCTGACAGTAAGGATGCATGCAACCTCCAAAACGAAACCATTTTTTGTAACTCATTTCGTAAAATGATACGAATGCAAAGACATCTAATCACTATAAAATTCTCAAATCCATTGCACATACAACGAAAGCTTATTCTTCATAAAATAACCCTTGCAATTTCCAGTTGAAAGATACACAAAATATGGGATCTTCATCATCATTGTCGTCGTCAATGTCAATTTTATTATTATTATTAATATTACATAGCTGTTATTATTAGCAGCTATATTAGGAGAAGAAACATGATGTAGTAGTATAAATTTTATCATTATGATTGTAATCATTATTATCTCCGATTGTAGTGATAACAACAGAGAGTGATTATAAATGTATGTGTTGGACAACCGATGTATTACGTACCCATACTGCACCAGTGATGTTAATTGTGTCCTCTCTGTCCGATCCTTCCCCGTCAATGCCTCTGTCGGAACACCCTGCTACCACCCGAAACGTCATATTTGGGTATCTGCCCTCAAGACAATGCGCAGCTGTCATTGCGTGTTGTTCATCTGGAATTTAGAAAGGGATATATATATATATATATATATATATATATATATATATATATATATATATATATATATATATATATATATATATATATATATATTAAGTATATTCAATTTCTTTATTTTTTATTTAAATATAATTTTTATATCAATACCTCTATTTTGGAGATCCCTCATTTAATTTTTTATATCAATTATCAATTGTATATCAACAAATAATTTACCGGCATAAAAAATAATTGATATCACTGACTGAAATATTAATATAAAACATTAGAACATTTATTAACATCAATAAAGAATTCAATTTCTGGTATCCCCAACTAACTTTTGCTATCAGGAACACGTTCTCAAAACAAATAAAATACGACATAACAGCAATCTCTGTTACGAATGCGTTCTTTGTTTTTTATGTTGTTGTTTATTTTAGGCTAGACTTTAAGCTGTTTAACGAATTAAACATTTGTGTTTGGTTGTCAGTGAAGCAATCGAGCCTTTTAAACAGGTTTTAAGTTTAAACCGGTATTGAAAAAAATGTTTATATTCAACTGGATTCTGAGAAAACTTAACCGATTAAGGTTGCTCCACAAGTATGGCGAAACTCTGGATCCAGTACTTCGAGGCTCAGAATCCAGGGCCATCGTCCTTTTTCAACATCTTCACCATTTATTACATATCCGTCCACATCATCCATTCGAAAAAAGCTTGCATCAAACGCATGGCTGGGAACCAATGCGACTACTGAAATTTAAACAACTGATAAAAAATATTGAGAGGAAAATTTACAAGGAGAAATTGCATTAATTAATTAATTAGCGGGGCATGCTGGGTCCAAAAGAAAAAAAAAGAACAACAACAACAACAACAACACATGGAAATTTCTTCCTATGCCTATTCCGTTTTTATACCGAACCTTGATTTCCTTGAAATGAAAGTCGTGCTATTTCTAATGGCGTATGCTCTCTGACACATGCTCTCTAATCTTGCAAAAAATGTTGCTTATTTTCAGGAGATTTTTATTTTAATTTTTAAATTAACGCAGCCACGAACAAAGCACATACACAAAATTTTCCAAAGTTTTGAATCCGTTCTCCTGGAGTGAAAGTTATTTGAACAGACCACATCCTGTTATCTTCTTTGGGTCACATTTTATTCATTTCTTGAAATGTAATGATGAAATGGTACTTAAATGATACCACTGAGATATATAAAGGAATTTTTGACAGCTGTCGAGGGTACGTTTCCTGTGCTGTGGCTACTGGTGAGGTGGTAGGTAAATGATACCACGGGGGTATATAAATAAATTGTTGATAGCTATCTAGTGTATGTTTTTGTGCTCTGGCTATTGGTAATCATCCACGAGCCAGAGTGGCGTGTTTATATTATGTTCATAAGTCACCGAGACAGGTCAATGCTCATTGGTTCTGGAACTATCCTGGAACACGTGTTTGCAGGGTTTTGGAAGGAGCTCATCTAAAAAACGTAACAGAACTCACCAAGCCACAGAAAGCTAACTACTGAATTAGGCTTCATATTTTATTTTAAAACAATAGTGTCATTCGATGGTGATAGCTTACTGATGCGACTTCCAAACACAATATGGACGGTACAGAAAGAGACACGAGACAAATAAAAAGGAACCCAATGATTTTTTTTATTCAACTTTACTGTAGTTTGGAGCTACTGGCCAATGTATTATCCAGAATGAACCTTTCTAAATAGTCTGGGTTGTGGTAATACAAGACATAAAGCGCCATACAGATAAGTTAAGGATCACGATTTACAGGGCCAAACAATTTCCTAAAAAATCTGTCCTTGACGAGTATCAGTCTCAATGTAGACTGAAGAAATCACAGCTTTTATTCAGCATGAATGCCAATCGGTGTAGAATGTACCCTGTGTCAAAATAGACAAATGGTACGGGGACAAAATTAGCACAACTGGAAATGTGTCCGACGTCACACGTATGACCGGCCATTAGAAACTACTATCCCGGAGAGGGATCAACAGGTGAGGTATAAGAAACATTCCGCATTCTGCGATTAAAAATAATATACCATGCGATAGATTAGATAACCTCTAATCGGAGGTTATTGTCGTAAAATGTTAGCTTTCATGATTAAGATACGAGTGCTTTTTCTTTTTGTTATTTACTACAAGAGCACAAGCTGTCAACATACAAATCAACTTAGTGATAATAGCGCAGGTAGAGGTACGTGAAAATGGTGTATTAAAATGTCAGTGAAACGTGGGATTTTAAAGAGTACGCCTGAAAGGTACTCATCGCTGGAAAGTTTCCAAAAACAATGCCTTGTTTATAGACAGATTTTGTTGAAGGACAAATGCATTTTTGAGACAATGAGGGTGTTTCTAGGTCAGACGAAACAAATCGAATTTATGAGACAGAGCGTTGGTTGTACTCAATAAAGTAAACGTATAATAATCAGACACGAATGCTCACGTTTCAAACATCATTATCTTGCTGTATCGTCTCTCATGACAAGGACCTCACACATGTCATGTTCACGTCACATCCACTGGCTGTATTCATGTTTTGTAGTATTATCTTGAACAAAAAAAAACAAGATTGTCCAGGAACATTGTGACCAGCTGAGGTCTAGTGAATCAAGTATCAAAAGACCTGTGTGAGAACAACAATTATGATTTTCGACATTTGGTCAATTTATGGCGAATCGCCAAACAGTAAATTGTCAAGATAGGGTTATCTAGGGAGCATTCTTACAAAATGTGAAAGAAATCCAATCAAAATACAGGAAGATAAAGCATTTTAAGTTTACACATGTACATATGTAGATACTCACATATGTATACACGTGAGACAAACCCCCCTCCCACACACACACACACACACACACACACACACACACACACACACACACACACACACACAAACATATATATATATATATATATATATATATATATATATATATATACTGATGTGATGAGACCAGCCTGACGAAGTATGCTGGTTTAAAAAGGAATATCCAAGGACCTCGTGTTCTCCTGAGGCGTAGATTACACACGGGATGTTTTGGAATTTTAGAAATATTTACATACATACATGCATACATGCATACATACATACATACAGGACGACGGATAACCTCCACATGATCCGACGAAAGTCAGATAGGCTAAACAAACATTTTTCACAAACAGTCCAACTAGAAACATCATTGTGTCTCTCCGACTAGTCTGTTTATTTCTTGGGTAGGTCGAACGGTTTTATCAATTTTTGACGCATCGTTACGTTACTAAGGAGGGCGTATGGCGTCATTGCTTTAAACCCCTGTGTACAAAATTTCAAAGGCGCTTAAAATCAGAGAAAGTTCCAGCTTGGTGGATTGTTGCGTGGTAAATCAGAACGATTCTCATTTTTTCAGAGCAGCTTCACGTGTGCAATATCCGTAGATTGTGTTACTACTACATTGGCTCGATTAACGAAATTAGACCCTTTCTCTCCAAAAATTTTGCCAAAATGCTCGTACATGCATTGGTCATATCGAGACTTGATTACTGTAACAGTCTGTATTATGGCCTACCTAAGCACCTAATACATGCTCTACAACTGATAATGAACGACGCGGCCCGCGTGATTAGAGGAATTGGGAGAAACTGTGACATTAGTATAACGGATATGTTGGAAGAGCTTCACTGGTTACCTATATCTGAAAGATCGAAATTCAAGATTCTTACACTCGTGTTCAAATGCCTGGACAGTACTGCTCTTAAATATTTGGCAGACCTTATATCGATGCGTCCACACCTTCCGCGTTGCCTCCGAGGATATGACATCTCAAACTAGTCGTTCCAAGGAGCAAGAACACATACGGTGACCGCTACTTCCACGTTTCGGCTCCAACACTTTGGAACTCACTGCCCTACCGGATCAGAAACAGTGCCAGTCTCGAATCTTTCAAGCGTTCCTTAAAGACATTCTTATTCACACAGTATTACGAGGTCTAGTCTTAAATTTTAGTAGTGAATGTTGTCTTAGTCAAAGTACTTTTAGCAGTATTATATATTTAACTATTTGTCTTACAATTATCCTTTTTTATAGAACTACATCTTTTTTAGTTGGTTTGTTCGTATTTTTATTAATCTTGTTATATTGTCCGCTTAGAACAATAAACTCTATATAAATGACGCGTAATAATAATAATAATAATAATAATAATAATAATAATAATAATAATAATAATAACAATAGAACGGACGAAAACGGCATTTGACTCCACTACATAAAGAAGTTATGTGTTGCTCAGATTTAAACATTAAAATTATACAAAATCGCTGTATCTAATCCCCTCCCCCCCCCCCACACACACACACAGACACCTCCTTCATTGTGTTGGCTTTTGTGTTAACTATGCCGTGATTAAACTAGGCTGGGAAGGGGATGGGGTCAGAATGTTTCCAGAAGGTTCTCGAATTTTCCTGCATTCTTCGAACAGACAATTAAAAACATGAAAACACAACGATCGACCGCTGTTTCTTACATAGCCTATAACAGACCTTTCGTACGCAATACTCACCAACAGCTGCCATGTAACACGTCACTCATTCGGGGGTCAATGTCAGATGTGGTGCATTTTGATGCCTTGTTCTGCCTAGCAGGTTGTACTGTGCGAACTTTTCAACATTCGAGTTAGATGTTTATGCTAAGTAATGTGACATATTTGACTCGGGGAGGTATTCGAGGAAATTATGGATAGAATAACATTCCTGAAATATCTGTAAAAGTACAGTGCACCCTTTTCTTCACCTAAGCAATTGTAACAGTTTAAGAACGTGTTCGATTTTTTTATATTTGCGCAAAATCCGTGAGATGGATTCGTGAGGTGGAAAGAAGAGTTGAAGGGCACGTGAAACTTTTTTGGCTGATCTACTTTTGATTATAAATATAATTTGACACTGCAAATTATCGGACAATTTTTGTGGTCATTTCCTTCTATAGTTAATTTATTCTTTGAAATTTTGACAATGAATTTATTGCGGGAATCTTTTATTTCAGTAAAAAGAAAACTGAAAATTGGCTCTTTGGGAATTATGGGTTTTAGTCCGGCAGACATTTGTTTTTGTTTACAAAAAAAAAAACAAAAACTAAATAGGTGTCTACTGAAAGTGTACGATATTTATAAGCCTTTGCGTTTATGTTTTGAGTGCACTGGCCGCTGTAGTTTTTTTCATCTCTCACAGATTCAGTTTTACAAAATAAAGTCTTATTCTTTATTTCTTACATATTGAGGAAAGTTTCAGTTACATAAAGTATCATAGTACAACATGTAGAACTCAAAAGTACAACATGTAGAACTCAAAAGTACAACATGTAGAACTCAAAAGTACAACATGTAGAACTCAAAAGTACAACATGTAGAACTCAAAAGTACAACATGTAGAACTCAAAAGTACAACATGTAGAACTCAAAAGTACAACATGTAGAACTCAAAAGTACAACATGTAGAACTCAAAAGTACAACATGTAGAACTCAAAAGTACAACATGTAGAACTCAAAAGTACAACATGTAGAACTCAAAAGTACAACATGTAGAACTCAAAAGTACAACATGTAGAACTCAAAAGTACAACATGTAGAACTCAAACTACAACATGTAGAACTCAAAAGTACAACATGTAGACGTTCCATCCGGCTAACGTGCTGGCATTTTTATGACATAGATTTTTTTTAGATGCCAACAGCCCCCCCCCCCCCCCCCCTCCCTTCCCCATCCTCCAAAATCACCTGGCACTCGTAAAGGAAAACACATGAAAACAATTTTTGTAATTCTTTATTAGCCATTTTTACAGTAACACTTTGATCTCACTTTTAGATCGAAATAGAATTTACTGTGCCGGGTGTAACAATCCACTTCTGTGATTGTTACACACTTTTCATACGTACATTTGTGTAACATTCCCTGTTACCCCTTCCGCCCAACAAAAAATATCACAATATCTGTATGGCACTGGATTGTTAACAATGCTATGTCACGTGACCCTCGTCACACGACCCTCTTCATGTGACACTCGTCGCCTGACCCTCGTCACACGACCCACGTCACGAGACACTTGTCACACAGCCCTCGTCACATGACCCTCATCACACCACCCTCGTCACATGACCCTCGTCACACGACCCTCTTCACGTGACACTCGTCGCCTGACCCTCGTCACACGACCCACGTCACGAGACACTCGTCACACTGCCCTCGTCCCGTAAAACTCGTCACATGACCCTCATCACACCACCCTCGTCACATTACCCTCGTCATATGATCCTCTTCAAGTGACACTCGTCACATGACCCTACACGTGACGCTTGTAAAACAGCCCTCATCACGTGAGACTCGTCACACGACCTTCGTCACCTAACCCTCGTTACACGACCCTCATCACGTGACGCTCGCCACATGACCCTCGTCACCTGACCCTCGTCACGTGACACTCGCCACACGACCCTCGTCACATGACCCTCGTCACGTG